>OZ010580.1:114087571-114220071 GCA_963932145.1 Acanthosepion lycidas | reverse complement strand
TTTTTCTATGTACTCAAATACATCCAGGCCTGCTTATCTACAAACATCATACTTTGGAATTTGCTTTGGACTACTCTTTCTTGTTTCAAATTACCATTTATAGAGAGGGTTTATTTTTTATTCTGTCCATTTTTTTCTTTTCTTATATATAGATCTACTGGAACCCACTGTTTGCAAATATTATAGGAAAATGGATAAAGAAATGAAATACTTATCTCTATCTATAAAAGGCGGGATGTGTGTGTGTGTAATGAATGCACGGCCGCAATTTTCGACGGATTTGCACTAAAATTTATATGTACATGCTCCAAGTTAGCAGGAAGGCCAAGACCGACTTTGCATTTCCCAACTCCCATCGATAGTGGAAATAATGAATTTTTTCATGCTTCTACAGTAGTTTTCATGTAGTTTGCAGCCATTTTCTACTGGCCAGAGTGAGAGCCTATAGCTGGCTGCTACAAATAGGCAGGAAGATTCTATTGGCCAGCATGTGAGCTAACAACTGACTGACACAAATGTTAACTAGCATGCTAGCATGCAAAAAAAAAACATTCGTCACAAGTGGGAAAAATTTAAATCTGCATGGCACTTTACTCCAATTGGCTCATTCGCTTGCTTAAACTCAATGTTGATTCTGATTCCGCAGAACTGGGTTGGATGTGAAAAAGTATTTGTTGTTAACATTCTTTTTTCATTCTGTTTTTCCAGTTACGAGTCCTTTTTTAAAGCTGATTGTTTTGTGTTCATTTTGTTTAGTTCTTTTTTCATAACAGATTTAATGTTTAGTACAGAGCTTAGAAAAAATTCGCAGTGTGAGATAGGCAAGAAATAACACATGTAGCAACATCAGCATGGCAAAGGGCACTTCTTTAAAGGCAAGGAAGGGCAAAAATATTTTAAGTCAAGTGATAGTGATTGCTGTATGAGTCGTACGATTTTTGACTCAAGCCCAGGCAACGCCAGGCCATGCTGCTAGTGTTATCTATGTATCTGCTGAAAACTTACTTTTTGGAAACAAGGAAAAGAAATGGATAAAGAAATGAAATACTTACCCAATAGATCGATCTGTCAGATGCCCACTGTTTGGAAACACCGAAAATGGATGGATAACGAAAAGAAATTCTTACCTTTTTAACCCTGTCTATTTTTCTTTCTTATATATGTTTCTGCTAGAAACACATTTTTTTAAAACCTTATAAGGAATGAATGTTTAATGAACTGAAATACTTACCAAATCAATTAATTTGACTATGTTAAACCAAACAAGCATCACTGTATTGAACATCACTTTTTGGGAAAACTTTATTACAGATTAGTGACTAAAGAAATTGAATATACACCAAATCAACATATATCTCTATATTAATATAAATTATTATGATTGCTTTGAATGTCACACTACTTGCAAGCTTTATTTCAAATGAGTTATTGCAACTCTCAGACTAACATTTTCAGCTGACATGGAGTGGAAAGATTATATTAATTCAATTGCTAAGTTTGCAGCTAAGAAAATCGGTTCACTGTGTCATACTAGACAGTTTTCTTGCCGGAATCGATCTTACATATTTATAAGTCTATCATTCACCCTTGTTTTGGAAATTGCTACTACATTTGGTCTGGTGCTCCTGCTATATATTTAGAGATTCTTGATAAAATCTAAAGAAGAATCTGCAATGTTACTGGTCCTGACATGGCATCTCAGCTTCAGTCCCTTTCCCTGTAGTTTCCTTGTGCCTTTTCTATAAATACTTTCAAGGTAATTGTTCTGACGAAATTTCCGCTATGGTATCTAGACCTTATGAATTTAAGCACAGTACTACATTGGCAGCAAGGTTTTATCACTTTACAGTTGAAATAGCTAGATGTAACTGTAAGTTCTATGTTAGCAGTTTCTTCTCTCATAGTTCCTGCTTGTGGAACTCTCTTCTTGTTTCTTGCTTCTCAATCAACTTTGATTTTTTAAAATTTAAATGCACTATCAATTGTTATTGTCTGTCTTCTTCATTCTTGTTCTTTTATTGTCCTCTCTTCTAAATAGTAGTTTTTCTCATTCTCTAACACTCCATAACCCCTTGCATTCTAGGAGGCTTTACTGCCTTACTTGGGGTGAAATGATTAAAAAGAAAACTCAGTGGATGAAGAATTCAATACTTACCAAAGCAATTGGGTAATGTCCCACCCTTTGACAGTGGAGAAGGACTATAATGGCTAATAAATTACCAATGTGCAGGCTACTTGCTGTTGGGTCAAAGCCACAATACATACTTTGTGAACCACTGAGTAGTTTATGGACCAGCTCTGGAGAGCTACAAATAAGAAGAAAAAAATGAAGAAATTAAGCACAAATTTGAATTTATTGTGCAGGAATTATGTGTAAAATCTCAAATATTTCAATTTAGAAAATTAAATTTTTTAAAATTTAATGTTAAATTCATCAGAGAAATTTGTGATGGGTTTCAAAAGAAATTTATTATTTGAAAAATATTTGAATTTCCTCTTCCATAGATTATGCTATTGCTATAAAATAAAATAAGACATATCTCGGCTGATTTGCAGGCAAATAAACTAACATACTCAAGAGCAAGAGCCGGATGTGAACGGGACAAGGCCCCGTCACAAAATGACCATTGTCGTCATTTACGCATAGGCCCGACACACAAGTTCCGGTCGAAAAATAAAATAATATTTTAAAATGTTCCTATTTCTCGACCAATAAAAATGCTTCCCTACTAATTATACTCATGTCATTTTTCGAGCCTGTTAAGCCATAAAAAATGCCATAAAAGGGGTCACACGGGGAAGTACAACAGCAGTCAACAGGTGGCCAGGGAAGAGATCTGTCACGGTCAGTCTGGGCAGTCAGCAGCAGTCAGCAGGAGGAGCGCTACACCAACCAGTGAGAACTACAGGAGAGATCAACCCAGATCGGGGGCCGGCTTATGAACTATACCACAAGGTAGCTGTCCCAAAACCACACATTCCTATTGAGTAAATCACGTAAATCTATTTCTGCTATTTCTTGCAACCATACGCTTGTCTATAACACTATGTTTTGTATTATTTAAAATTAAAATATTGACATTTTATTTAATATTTTATCAGAAAATAAATTAGTGAAGGTGGGCTCAGTCAGGTATACTTTATCCAAGATATTTTTCACATGAATGAACACCTCTTTCATAGACTTTCATACTGGATTGGTTTTTGCCCGAGATAAATGGGCCACGCTTCCCTTTGTTCATGAAGGCAGAGATGTCAAATATATGATTAATAATAATAAACAAAACAAATCAACTTGAAATATGTCAATATTGGAAATGTGAGGAAGAATGCTGGAAATAACACAAGTACTGAAGTGCCACACTTGGCACACCATAGGCCTACATGAAGTTCAGTGATGACTGCCTGAAGGTCCCCACCAACTACAAAGCCTTTCAAACAATCATCAGCAGAGAATTCACACTTCTCAGGAAGATGCTGAAATGTTGATGACGAACTCCAACTTGGTTATGTCTGAAATAGCCTAAGATATCAATGGCATGCAATGCTCAAAGAAGAAATATTGGAGCTGTGTGACAAACGGAAATGAAGAGTATTAGACACATCAAAGGAGCAGGAGAGTAGAGAGAAGTCAATAAGAAAATAAAGTAAGAAATGTAAAAAGCAAAAGAAGAATGGATTATTGTTCAGAGATTAAAGAAAATATAAAAAAAAACAGCAGCATGAAAGCATTCCAGATTGAGAAAGATCTCAGCAAGAAGAACCAATTTAGAATTAATACCATCTAAGACAAAAGAATGAAACTAGTTTACAGAATCCAACTAGAACTGGTTAATAATCATGGAGATCCTAAAGCAACTCAATATTGTTTGTTTGTTTGTCTTACGGCATATCAACCTCGTTGGGTTATTTAATGTCAATAATAGATATCCGGGCCTTGATAACTAGATAGATAGCTTGTCATTCATACTTTGATATAAAGATATATATGTTGATATTTACACCTTGACAATCAGATAAATAGCTTGATAATCACACTTCGACATATAGATAGATGGTCTGATATTCTGGCCTTAGAGGCTTTTGCAAGTACTTTAGCAGAGCTTAATCGTGGCATTGGGTTAAGTTATAAAAAGAAAAAAAATCTTTTTTTTTTTAAATTTTGTTATGGATGCCAATTTTCTGAAAGGAAACTGTATATCTTGTTGGTGTCTGTTTCTTCAAAGACTCTTTTGAGGTTCTTATGGTTATAATATTTTCGTCTTATTTTGGAGATTGTTCTGCACTTCAAAATGAAGTGCTCCACTTCGAGTCTGCTTCCACAGGAGCATTTTGGAGGATCCATCCTCTTCAGGATGTAAGAGTGAGTCAAGTGTGAATGTCCCTATGCATAGTCTGGGTCATAAGAACTTATTTTCTTCGGGTATCATCTGGGTCCCTTTTCCATTTTAGGTTTTATTTGATGGAGTTTATTTTTCGTTTGACCTTCCCATATTTTCTGCCATTTCTCTTTGATGAATTTGTTTATTTCAGGTTTCAAATCTATGCATGGTATTTTTGTTTTTGTCTATGTTCATTTTCAAAGCTGAATAACAATTCAAACAATATACAAGATTTAAAGAGAGATTCAATCAGTTATATGCCATGCGTGATACACGCCTAGGCGATCATGTATCTTTTGATACATGACTGACAAGGCAGATTTTTACAGCAGTAGGTCGCCATTTCTTTCTGCGGTAGACCAGCTGCCATCCAAGGCTATAGAACCCGGTCTGTCCTACTATTTACCCATAGCTGGCGGGAGAAGAAGAGGATTCATACCTTTCCCAAGGGTATTAGCATGTAAGTGAATGCAGTGGATTCCACAGGAATTTGAACTTGGCTCTCTGATTTCTCAATCCAAGCTGCTACCCATTACTCCACCATGCCTCCCTTAACAGTGTGGGGCTCCGCCGTTTACTTTCGAATCACATGATCAGGCCCTAAATTCCTTAGCAAATGGTTGACACCAAGGTTCCTGACCACATGACTCTGGCCCATGTTCAATACTCCTCTGATCAATAACGCAAATATTTTTTTTGTTCTTTTTAAATTAAATTGTATTACAGTTAGTTTGTAAATACTAGAAAAAAATGTTTATTCTATCTTGTACAGTTTTTTTTGTTTTAAATAAATCAACTTTGAAAATTTCCCCAAAATATAAAGCAATTATTCCCTGAAACCATTTAGGAATAAATTCCAAGATTTAAAAATGGAAGAAAATTTATAAAAACAAATCCAAATATATTTTGCTGTTTCCTCCAAACTCTGTGGAAACACTGCAAAGAGGAAAAATGCAGAAGAAATGTCTGGTTTATTGGTTTAATTTTCAGTTAAAATTCAAGAAACCAACACCACTTAAAACAAATTTCCCAACAATCTGAGATGATATTTCTAATAGAGAAAAAAAAACTCAAAGTAAAATGTTGAGTAAACAAGATATAAGGAATAGTTTTGATTACTAGACAAATACCTATGCTAGGGTCAGAGAAAATGAAGTTTTCAGAACTTCTCTGGCCACTCTAGAATTTCTCTATAAACAACATTTACAGTAAAACATCAATTTTGTAAAGTATCTTCATGTCATTATGTTAAGTCTGAGTGAGTCCCAATAAAAATAAAATATAAAAATAATATATATAAACAGAAAAGAAAGAATTCAAATTAAAATAATGCATTTGTGTTTTCCTTTAAAACCGTATCTCTCTCTCTCTCTCTAGACTTCTCTCTCAACTAACAAGAAGGCAACACACAAATAAAAAAAGGAAGAAGACTGAAGACTGAACCTGGCCAAAACACATTGGCAGTTTGCTGGACCAAAGTCTACTAATTTGTGACTGAAAACTACTAAAAATCAGATAGGCTCCATATATAACTTCCGGTATATAAAAAAATGAAGAAGGAAAGAACACTGGAAAATAAAATAATTTTGACCAATCAAAAAAATGAACACGAAGAGACTTAAAAAAAAACCTTATCTCTTTCTTTCTTTCTTTCTTTCTATACTTCTATCAACCTATGAGAAGGCATTCCTGAAATAAACAGAGGAAGAAGAAAAAACTGAACCCGGCCCAAAACACCAGAAGTTTACAGGAGTGGAGCCTACTTATTTGTGACTAAAAATACCAAAGGTCAGAGAGGCTCCATGCATAACTTCTGTTATAAAAAAATGAAAAAAAAATGAATGCCGTAAAATAAAATAATTTGGCCAATCAAAACAAATGAGCACAAAGAGATTTTTGATGATATCTGAAACAAAGGTTTGCACCAGAGTCTGGGAACCTGGCCAAAAGGATATAACCTCACAGCTCTGAGCTAGACAAGGCAAAGAAACCAGCCATGCATGATACACAAAGTAGGTAAGAAGTCATCTGCTAATAATATTTTCTGCCCTTCTTAGGGCCGAGAAAAACACAGTAGATTGATGCTGACCTATTTTTAAGATGACTACTACTACCAAATTCTGACTTCTAAAACTGTCAAACACTGAGCCAAAATGGAGTTTCCCCTGTCTGCTACCAATATCCACCTTATAAATGAACATTTTGCCACACCAAATATCAAAGGACTCTTTCTAAATCAAATAAATAAAAATATATTATTTATTTTATACTAGCCTAGAAGCCATCCTTTGGGTTAAGTTTAGGCTAGCTCCTACGAAGGGCTTTTAGGCCTTAGGCCTTTTACCTTCAGTGTCCTATGTATGTAAAAATTATAAGAATTTAGAAATGATAAAATTATTTTATCTTTATTCAGCACCCTAATTCAGCATCTTTCTTTGTATATGCAACCAATCTCCATAGTTTGTTTACATTTACTTTGCACACAATTTTTATTTTATTTTAAAATCACCATTCTTTATGATCCCTTACAGAAAGTCACTATTAAAAGACATTAAGGAAATATGTAATATTTCAAATACATCACAGTACACATACTAGAAAAATAAAAATAAACTTATGAGCAACATACTGTACCCAACAAATTTATAAAAAAATAAATTTATGGATCATCTTCACTAATTATGCATACAGGTTCTGAGAGTGCTAATATTCAAAGATTTCCAATTTTACCTGTCTTGGCACGGGGAAGGGTTCTCCAGACTATATGTATCTGTTTAATTAAATTGGAGGTTCAAATATACACTTTAATGCCTAACCTTCAATAACCAAAACTTCATATTTACCTTTCAGGTGGAAAAACATTTTGGAAAAGGCCCCTTTCATGCAATTTCAGAATATCTTTGTTGGTAGTTTTGCAAAAATGTTGGATCCTCTGATAAAATATTCCAGAATTGGCCAACCTTAAAAAAGAAGAAAATAATAATAATAATGATGATGATGATGATAATGATAGTAAAAATGGACAATAAGTGAAGGATGTGTAAAGATAAAGGTACAACATTGTGTCATGTTATCAGTGAATGCATAAAGTAGGCACAGAGAAAATACAGAAGGAGACATGATATCATTACAAGAATGATACACTGAGAATTTTTCAACAAGTATGGATTGGAGAAGGGAAAATGATAAGTACAAAATTTTGTCGGAAGTTCAATGTGACCATGAAGTATTTTACAGAAAACCAGACATTTTTGGTGGCAGATAAAGAAAAAGAACATGCAACATCATAGATATTGCATGTCCCACAGACAATAGAATAGTCAACATAAAAAGAAAACTATGAACATTTAAATTGGTAAATTTACAAATTGCGTTCAAAGAGAGTGAAAGTCATTTCCTTTGTTGCTAGTGCTCTGGGCACCATAAGTATTGAACTTACAAATTAACGAGAGAAGACTGGGGGTCAATGTCAAGATTGGACAGAGAAGACTGCACTCCTTGAAGCTGCTTGTATTCTCTGTAGAGTTTGTGACTCATGATGAAAATTTGCCATTTTAGTCCATTAGGGGTGGACGGCTGGTACTTTCATTCCATCTCCAAAAAGATCTGCTGTGTTTACAGATCAAATAATAATTACTTCTAATCTTAATTGATTGAAGGTGTTAACATCTACATGTTTTATCTTAAGATGGGCTACAGCCAAGATTGTAGATATAACAGGCCCGGTAGCTAAACAACTGAGGTCCACAATTGGAGGGGCTAACTTATTAGTAAATAACAGAGAAACTTTTTAACAAGGGAGTTTTTAGTGATATTCAACAACTATACCTATCATTAGGAAGCATCTTACAACTATAACAATTGATTTATTTTCATAAATGCCAATGTACAAATAAAACAGCAAAACTCACATCCACTACTAACTAAATGCATAAAAATTACTTATTAATCAGAAATAAAGAACCTTTTAGATGATATAAAAGAAAGAATGAGTCAATTTGTTTATGCTAATTAATGAAAATGTGACACCCCTGGTTGAGGTCCGTGCAATTTCTCCGGTGGCCGTTCTCCACGCTGTAATGTTGCCGGGGGTTGGTTGAAAAAGTCGAAGTCTCAAGCTGGGGGCACAAGATAAACCATTGAAGGAATGAACTTCCACAACTTAGATGAGTTTAATCGATGCTTTATTTCGTTTAGACTTAGTCTTGCCGTTGGGGTAGGCGATGTGACACTCAGCTTTAACTCTAACTAATGGAGCTAATGGAGATCAAATGCCGAACCGACCGACTCAGACGAATGGAGTTTCACTTCTTCAGTGTCCCTGACACACGTAGCTACTTCAAGCACACGCCCGGCTGAACTGCTCGGCTCGGAAAAATCACTTGTATTTATATTGAAATAATCGAAAGTCCACTAGACCACCGGGTGAAAACAAAAGATAAGCATTGGTGACTGTAAGTTCAAAATTTCAAGGTACTTAAATTTTGCTTCCTTTGATGTGTAAACATCCCGCGGACATCCCGTCTGCACTCAGCCTCCAACGATGTATTTTCCAGGATTTTTTTTATCTTCTTATCTTAACAAATCTTCGTGTGAAGGCTGTCGGATGTTTTTTTATAGCCCTGGCACTTTCTCAGTAACCAGGCGTTTTTTTTTATTTTTTTCTTTTTATTCCCTGGAGAAAGGGAAAATTCTATTATCTTTTCTTTATTTCCTTAATGTGTTGTCGAAATACCGTAAAGACAGTTTTTGACCTGGTCATCTAAAATCTATTTCCTAAACGTTTATCTTTTATCACATCAAATCACTTAGTCAAATATTTTATTGGAAGACTGGTAGGATTTAACAGTAATCTGATGCCCTTTTCTCTTCCACAAATTTACTTATAAAAGAAAAAGCGTTTATTTATTATTTATTTTTTTCCTTTTCTTTTTCCCTTAGTACTTTTGTTAAACGAAACACATGTTTTTAAACTATTTTTCTATTCTTAACCGTTTTCTATTCTTAATTTATTAAAATAAAATACATATTTTAGAAATCCACCTTAACATACGCCTAGTTATCATGTCACAAAAAGCATAAAAAATATAATTGTATAAGACAACTAGAAAACAAGTTCAAATTACAAAATCATGTATCAAAGTCTGAAAAGACTTGAAGAAAAAACAAGGAATCTCAGACAAACAATTATGATGAATTTTCTCAATTATATTCTGATTTTAGTCAGATCTACAGGTGTATACATTTGTTTTTACAGAAGATAAAGAAAATATTTATTTCACTACAATACAATAATAGATATTACCAGTATACATAATTAAAATTCATTTACATTAACAGGAAGACAAAATTAAAAGGATAATTTGGTGAGTTAACCAATTCATTATATGTAAATAATTAAAAATATAAATTACCCAATGTTTCTGTGAATGGATATATATGTCATTTTTTAATGTAGTTTCACTGACCTTTTTACTACATGAAAAAATATGAATTTTTAGCATTAACTAATAATGGGAATTGTACTAAGGATATTTTTAAATAATTTTAAAACTTTGTGCTGGTTCTTGATTTGCCTTAGAAGATAAATTAAGTACAACAGATCACAAATATATATTTTAAAAAATGTTATTAAATTTTCTGAAAGTTAATAGGGTGTTGCAGTTTTCTATGAAAATTCATAGTGGAATGCACACCCCCTATGGAAGCCAAAACAAATATACTCATGTAACATGATTTCTTAACATGTAAAAACAATAATTTTTATGGTTTTTAAAATTTGCTATCTGGAGTTCTTTTTTTCATATATTACAACCAATTCTGCATTCCAGATTAAGAATTATAAAAAATTTGGTTTTTTTTTCACATTTTAAGAAAATTAATTTTAACTGATTTGATTTCTATCAGACCTCCATTTCAGACAAAAAAATGAAAAAAAATTTTAAATCTCCTAAAAATCCAATATTTGTCCTGGAGATTTCTTTGAAATTAGCTGAATAAATTTTAGGATTAATTAACTGGATTTTATAAAAGTAATGCTTACTTTTTGCTTAAGATAGCAAAGCAACATTTATTTACATACAGAAGCCTATGCACCATCAACAGGGCTATAGGTCAATAACTATAGTCATCTCCTGTAACCCCAAAGTGTGCATAAAATTTTAAAAGTACAATGCATCAAATTGGAATGGTGTTTAAAAATAAATATCTTTCACATTATATTACAGTTTAAGAAAATAATTTTTTTATTTTATAGGTTTTATGAAACTTAGTAGAATGCATTATATTTTTATAGTACACTAAAAAATATAATACTAAGTAAAAATTACTTAATTAATTGATGCATTTGATTTTAGTTTTTGATTAATTTTTTTTTCCATATTTTTTATGACTTAAGTAGTGCTGATAAGATATTATTAAATATTAGTCTATAGATCTGATTAGTGACCATACCAAATATTGGTCTATAGATTTGATGAGTGACCATACCAAATATTGGACTATAGTCAAGGAATGTGGGAAGAACAAAATTAAATAAGATTCCTAACTTTTTTTTTTAAATATTCCTGATGCAATATTTTTTTACCTTGTGAATAGGTGGTTTATATATATTATAAATATTATTTTATTGGAAACTTTGGAATAAAACGGACTGACTCAAGGGTCTAAAATAAATAATATATTTTTATTTATTTTCTTTAGAGTGATGAGTGAATCCTTTGGTATTCAGCATAGCAAAAAGATTGATAATAAGGTGGATATTGGTGGCAGTGTGGAGAAATTTTCATTTTGGTAGTTAGTACCATTTTCAGGGTTGGGCCTTTTTCATTCCATCAGGAGTTGTTCCCTACGGAGATGTGGAATATTTTTACCCAACTGACCAATCACTGGCTGGTGAAGGTACTTGTCTTCCTTTCTACCCAGTGCTCTTTCGCACTGCCCTGATGAAGTCTTCTCAACTCTGTTTTGTGTTGGAGTTTGAAGGAACTTATATGAATGTCCTTGAGGATTTTCTGACAGTCAAGTATAGCAGGAGCTGGAACTAATATTCAGCATTGAGTCCCTAGGGATCCCTGAGCAGGAAGGTTTTTTGACATGACCAGGAAAAGTTTCAGGAATCTATTGTCCTGAGGGACAATAATTATTATGTACATTCACCTTGGCATACAGAGGAACTTGCTCAGGTTCCTTCAAACCACACAGTATCTTTGTGCATTTTAGATTGTGTAGCACAAGACTTGGAGAAGAAAGGAATTTATCAGGAATATTTGAAAGTATTTGACCAACAGGAACAAAAGGTGGCATCACCGAAGAGATCTTTGTGTCTCCTAATCACTTTAAGAACTATACTTGGATCCCACATCAGCCTGTCATGAAGACTGACTCCACTTCTACAAGCAAAATGCAATCAGTGCAGCTTAAAGACTGGCAACTCTCTCTCAGTGAATGAGGTTGCTTATCCTGGAGTGAATATGATGGGTGATATGCTGAAATTGCTGCTCTCTTTCTGAACAGATGATTATGTCCTGTTGATGGTCCTTTTTGATGGTTCCCCTTGAATTGGAGGCTGGCAAGAACCAATTCTGCTTCTTCATTAAGGATGGAGAATGGCTGCTCTTCTTCCAATATGCCACCATTATTTTGAGGTCCACCTTCATCTCCTTCATATTGAGTTGTATACTGAAGTATCATGCTGCCCAATTTCCCTTTGACCCATGTCGGTCAATGATGGAGAATCATTTTTATGTGGACAACTTAGTAAAAACTAAAAAAGATGCTTTGACCAAGAGACAGATCCTTCCAAGACAACCAAATTGTTCAACCCCTTATCTCTCAGTCTCCTTATAACCTTGTGTAGTCGGGTTCTTGTTGGTAGATTGTGGAAGAGAGGATTAGGATTGGATGAGTAGGTCTTGGAGGGATTCTAGTGTCAGTGGTGGAGTCTCACGTGGGACCTCTCCAGCCTTAATCACATTCACTTCAACTAGTGGGGGCTTAGAGAGGACTTGTTCTGTGTTAACTCGATGGAAGCATATGGGTTTGAGGCATATGTTTTGCAGAACTATCATTTGGAATTGATCTTTGCAAAGGCTAAGGTTGCTACCTTAAAGAGTAAAACTCTTCCTACCCTGAAGCTGATGGCAGTGTATCTGTGTCTAAAGACCCTGCCTGTTATCTTGAACAGCTGCAAGGAGTTTCTGCCTTCCAAATTGTATGTGGCAATAGACGCTCACGTTGTGTTATCTTGGATTCTCTCTCGGTCTATGGCCAGCGAGAATATTTTTGCTAGGAATAGACTGAGGGATGTTCTCCAAATGAGTGGTGAATTGAAGACTAAGTTTGGCCTGGCACCCTCCTTCAAGTTGCTCTGACTACCCAAAATCCAGCAGACCTCACCACTAGAGGATTGTCATTGAGGACGTTTAAATCCGACCTTAAATTTTGGTGCCATGGACCTTCTTGGCTGAGTGGCAGTGGAGCTCATTGGCCAGCACAGGTATTACTTTGCCCCAAGAAATGCAAGCAACTGGTTGCTCGTGAGTCCGTAAACACCTCCGTTGTTCTTGAGGAGGCATATCTTTCCATCATCACTCTGGATCGTTTTTCAGGATTTGCGCGTATGTTGATAGTTGCAACATTTGTATTCAAATTTATTAGTAGACAGCAAGGACTAGAAGAGGACTGCGAAAAAAAGGCTATGATCTATTTGATGAAGCTCCTTCAGTGTCAGGCCTTTGCCGAGGAGCTGGAATTCCTGTTAGATATCCCTGTGAAGTTGTTACCTTGTCTAGGAAAAAAAATCACACCATCTCAAGGTCAATCATCATGGATTGCCACTTGAGATGCTCACACTTAGTTGGGTCAACCCTGGCTGAGTTAAGATGCAGTGGATACTGGGTTCCCCAAGGGAGACAGGCTGTCAAAAAGGCTCTAGCCTCATGCGCCTTGTGCAGGAAGCTTAATGCAAGACCTGTGCTGCCTCCCAATTTTGCCAGCCTGCACATTCCATGCATAGAATTTGAGGTTCCCTTCCAGAATACTGGTGTTGATTTCCCAGGACATCTTTGGGTTAAGGAGGGAATTACAGAAAAAAAAGATATATTTACTGCTCTTCACCTGCCTGAGTGTCCGAGCAGTTCATAAAGAGGTGGTGCCTGACATGAGTGTCATATCCTTTTTTCAAGCCCTTGTCTGGGTTACCAACCTCTGCGGCATTCCTTCCGCCTTGTACAGCAACAATGCCAAGACCTTTCTGGGTAGTGGCAGATTATTCAGCCATCTTTCTCTTTACCACAAGTACCAAGACAAATTTGGCACATGCAACATTAAACTGAATATCATTCCCCTCTTCTCTCTTTGGTTTTGGGGTACTTGGGAGAGAAGCATCCGGGCTTTAAAGGCTTGCCTTATACAATGTTATCAGTAGAGGTAAGGTAAACTATTTCTCTCTCCTGACAAAATATTGGGTATTCAGAGGTCAGTGAACAACCATCCTGACTTACTGTAAGTCTACAAACAGGGAATTGGAAGCCATAACACGTGTTCATCAGACCAAACAAAAACCCTGGATTGTTGCTATGCATAGGAGGAGGAGATCTTTCTTCTGCTGTTCCTCCCAGTTGGATATGGTTGATTAAACCTATGAAATTGAGTAATATTTGGCTCGATGAGTTCCAACGCATTTGGTACAATGAGTACCTCCTGAACATCAGGGAGAGGTCTCATGGATGCTCCCAGGGGCTGTTCAGAAACCAGCTAAAAAGTAATGACGTAGTTCTTGTCAAACCCAAACCCTTCTGGATCCTGGGAACTGTTTTGAAGCTGGGGATGACAGTGTCATTAGGTCTGCTTGCATCAAGCAGGGGACAGCCTGTACAGGTTCACTCCTTGAGACATCTGTACCCCTTGGAACTCTGGTGAATTGGGAATTGATTCCCTCCTCCCTCTTCTGGGACTTCTGTGAGTGATGCCTACTCGGACACCCCTTTCCATGGTTTGGCTTTGTACTGTCTGCAACGCCCTTCAGGGAGATATGGATAGGATTGGTTGTGATCTCTGTGATAAGTGGTTTCACAGGAATGGACAGATTTCCATTGGAGAGGCGGAAGTAGTATTGTCCTTAATGTGCCCCATGAAAAATGCGTCATGGTAGGCCCAGTTTGCTTCCAGCATAAAGTTGACAGTCCTAGGTAGGACCTAAACTGTACCTGACAGTAGAGCTAAAACTAGAGGATGGAATGAGGGTACTCTGAACTACTGTTACCTCCCTGTGGCCCGTGACAACGGCCTGGCACTGCTTTGTTCCCAATCAGGGTTATGGTCATGCTTACTAGTGATGGTGTCTTGTTCACATTGTTTTCCGTTTTTTAGGGGAGAATTGAAATGCACCTGTGATTTCCCTTCTATTTCCATAATTTTTTTTTTCTTTCTTGTTTCTTAGGAATGTGTGGAAAAGTAAGTGAAATTACCTGTATGTGTGTGGGTTGCAGTCAGACGTGGGAAGCAGTGTGTTTACCATGCTGGTTTTCCAAAGTGAGGCCACTCTGAGCTTTGGTTTTTGCAATCATTTTACTGGAACAGATGGGGATGCACAGGTCTGCCACCTTGTTAGTTAAGACCTGCCTCCCCTCTCTTCTCTACTTTTCCTTTGTGAGAGGGAACTTATGAGAACAGAGTCATTTCACAAGCTTTCTTCTAACTGATTCTGTTTGGATTTAGCTCACAAGTAAAATAGGCAATGTTTCACAACACTTATTGTACCAGACTGGCTTCTAGCTAACCTTAGAGTCAAAGGAATTTTCAACACCTCTACCATAACACAGGCTTCATAAAAAAAAAAGAAAAATCACTAAGTGATTTTTCTTTTTTTGATTAATTTACTTTTACAGTAAATGTAAACTGATCACACTACAGAAGCCAAAACATACGACGTGATTTAACCCTAGGATGGCCAGCTCCTTTGACATCTTTATTTACATTACGCCATGAAGCAGCCATCTTTAATATATTCAATATTCAAGTCAGGAATAACAAGTCGGAAAAAAAATTCACAAATATTAGTATACCTCATACTGAAAGAAAGTGATTATATATATATATATATATATATATATATATGTGTGTGTGTGTGTGTATAGATAGATAGATAAATAGATAGATAGGGGACATAAACACAAGTATTATTCCTTGTGAGAAATTTTCCAATGCATTTACCCTATAAATAGCCTAGATGTCAAAAACGACACCTCAGCCATTCACTCAAATATCACCTATTCCACTGAATATTTTTTAAAGAATGAAGTCTGTTAAGCATCTTTGCTAAAATTCAATAATTGTCCATAAGCCTCAGCATCGAACCAAAACTAGTTATTCCATAGTAATTTGTTGAAAATTTGAAGGTGTCGAAAACGACACCTCGGCCATCCTAGTGTTAAAATAAAAATGTTAAAAAAATAAATAAATAAAAATTTGTAACCTGTAGGGTTTTTAAATCAATATTAATATATGAAAAAGAACTCTAATTTTTTGTTATATTTTTACATTTTAAATAATAAATCACGTCATATGTGCATATTTGCTTTGGCTTCCATTGAGGGGTCAATTTACTTTATAATGAATTTATATAGCAAACTAGTCTTTTTTATAGAAATAAAAGTTAATAATTTATTTTCATCAGCTGTTTTGTCAGGAAGATGAAGATGACACAGAGGTGCTATTACACTTTCACACCCCACCCCTAAAAAGTAAAACATATCCAGATAATTTTATAAAATTTATTTTTAATTTTATTTAGGAAACCAAACTGATGTGAAGAAAGGACAAACAAACAAGACCGATATAAATAAATGTGTATTAAACAAAACATTTACAAAGCACATAGACAGTTAACATTGTATTTGTGTGAACGTTCATATTTTGGTGAATGTTCATGGTGAATGTTCGTACCTATGTGTATGTTGGCATATTGTTCTTTAACGTCTGACCGCAAAGTCAAGACAATAATTCTCTAGGGCTACATTTTGCAGCAAGAATAGGGAAGAGAGATTTACCTCACCTCCACGTGAGGTGGGATTCGGCAAGAGGAAGAAGCAAACTCGTGTTTGTTTTTAGTTTATATAGATTGCGTAATCACGACAGGATCAGAGCGCTTTGGCGGGAAACTTGACTTAGTCATGCACTGGAAAAATATATTGTGCGTGGGTGGATTGCAACGCCCACTTGTGTGATTATTGACCAATTAGAAGCTGGTATTTCCTGAAAAATATTTACTAGGCTAAGAAGGCTCTTGGGATTCGTTTCTCCCAAAAGTGCACAAAATCTACTATACGAAAATATAGCGATTTCAAAATTGTCGCATAAGATAGCAGCGTTGATTTCTATCCAATGAATGAATGCTGTTAAAGATTTGAATTTGTAAGGGTGTATGTGTGTGTGTGATGATGATCATCATCATCATATATTCGTATTTGTTTTTAAACAAAAAAGGAACTGAAGACAAAAACATCGCGTGTTAGTGTTTGACAGTGTCATGGGGGTGGCGAGAGTGAAATAGCGCCGAGACAGATTTTCCCTGTCAATTAAAAATATTTTATTTTTACGCTCTTCTTTTTAGGGTTCATTCGATTTTGTACATTGATCACAATTTCATTGGTTATTTTTCATTCGGTATGATCATAATTCATAATAGAAAGTCTTCTGATATATAAGGCTTTTTGTAAAAAAAAAAGAAAAAACTTTTTCAATATAAGAATAACTAAGTCTGTCAAACAAACAAGTAGAAAAAGCACATACCGCTGTTGAACGAGCCAATATTTATTGAGCGGAAAAAAAACATGTTTCCATAAGGGCGCCGCCATATCGTTAACATCGGTGTTAACCGAAAATCGTTCCTTTTTAAATAGGTACCTGCACAAAAACACTACAAAAAATCAGCATACCGTGATGAAAACTTGCTACAAATAAATGTAATGAAAACATAGTTTTATTGTCAAAATCTTTATGTTATTATTAAGAGGAAGGATCAAAATACTTTTTGACTATAATTAAATTTTTTACTCCTTTTTAGAACATTCGAAATTTTGATTTAAAAACTTATTTTTTCTTGCGTCAGCGGATGTACTAAATTTTAGCCACTTTTTTGCGGTGACAGACACATTTTGGAAATTCTTGCAAAAATCAAATAATTGTCAGATTTTGATAAAATTTTCAGGTCTTATTCAAAAATGAATTACATTATTTTAAATTTTTTTATTAGAAAATCTTAGTAAAAATATTTTTTTGTTTTACATGTGTAAAAAAAAAAAAAAAACATTGTAAGAACCTGGGTGTAAATTGTAAATTTATGAACTCTAGAAATTAAAGCAGTATTCTTGAACCGAGACTACTGCTACTATCAGAATCTTTTGACCATTGTACTTTCCATTTGCCAATGCAGATTACCAACAGAGAATTTTGAATTGTGCATTTAACTAATCTCCAAAGGTAGATTGTTCTCGTTTCACTGCCTAAGGATATATCTAGTTTGTTGCAGGTTGTAGCTGAGTGAAAATGTATCAGAAGGTAATTTATGTAAGGCAAAGATTATGCGTGCTTATTATGCATAATCCCACAACAGTAGATCAAATAAAGAATATAAGGACAATTTGCATTGCAAGAAATTACTAAAAACACAGTGGTTAGAGATCCAACAATAAAGAGATTTTTATATATACAATAGATATACATGCAAGGATAACAGAATGATTGTTGATTGTGGCAATTGAGACAAGGTTATGAAGAATGTTCATGCAGAAATTTGGTCAATAAAAGTTAATGGCTTTGATTTGTTTGTGAAATTAAAACAATTTGGTTTCTGCAAAGAAAAATCTCAAATGTATTTGTTCAAATAATAGTGTGTATGCATGTATTACTTGTTAGTTAGAATTTAAGTTGTGAATAGTTGTTTGTCTTTAACTGTTTGGCTAAATTGATGAATTGTACAATTACTGTTTGTGTAGTGAAAACATTCACTTTTTAAGTCAATTGTAATTTGATTACCATGCGGACAATGGTCGATTGAGTGCTGTGTTGAGTTTGTTGAGAATTTTGAAGTGATGTTGAGTCAGTGAATTGACATGTGTGGAGTTTGGTAGCATCTCGTGAAACTCGATGACTGACTGACTTGAATTGAGTCATGCGGCTGTTTATATAGGCTTTGGTGTCTAAAAATTGGCTCCAGGGAGCTTTGGCGGGAAAAAGGATCTGTTTTGACTTTGCTACAGTTTAGTGTTTCTTAACCAATAGAAGATTGAATTTACTGAAATGAAGTGGTGATTGGTTAAGGCTGTTTTTAGGGAAGAATACATCTTTTCCAAAAGGGGTGGAAGGCTAATGTGGAAGATTCTACGAGTTCTTATTTAGTACTGCTCAGTAATTGCTCACTAAGTCCAAGTACACACTGCCTGGCCAGTGTTGGTATTTAATTTGAGAACAATATTTTACAAGTTCACATTGTAGCCTATTTTTCCAGTCCTCACTCTAACCTTTTTTCTTGCCTTCAAAACCGGCTCCCAAAGCCTTGATTCTTATCAGAGATAAGAATATATTTTCTGACTAATGAGAGAGCTGGAAAATATAAAAAGGAATTCTACCATCTTTATTCTTTCCATGGTGCCATAAAGTCTGGGGGAAGCCTCACAGCTTGATCACCCCAACATTTTTCATTACTTTCAAAACCAGCACCCAAAGCCTTGATTCTTATCAGAGATAAGAATGTGTTTTCTGACCAATGGAGGGGCCAGGAAATTTGTATAACGATTTTGGAGGGAAAAGTCTCCGATCCTTCTGAGCCTCCGAAATCTCCATAAATTTGGAGAATCTACGCCTATTTGGCAGTGAGAATTTGGCCCACCATCAGTAAGGTTGGCAATAGAGTGCACCAGTCAACTTTGGAACTACTTTCAACCAAAGAAGAACTACCTACTAAAGGGCTGTTGAGAACAAACATTGGCCCACTATTAAAGACCAGTTGAAAGCTGCCTTACAAGACTTTCTTCTCCACCTATGAACTCACTCAACTGCAGAATTCCTATATCTACCAACATTTTACTATTCTATGAGAACTTTGAAGAAAAATGTGAGTATTTCTAACCCTTAACAAACTTCTACTTGCTTAAAGAAGTTTTAGGCACTCAGAGAAATATTTTGAACAATCTTTTTTTCTGTTATGCACATTTTCTCTTCTCTTAAAGGACATTTTTGTCTCCCTTTCTTTCTCTCCTAATTGTCTTTTTATCCCTTTACCCTTTTTTTTTCTGTATATGTAAATAAATACTTTCTTCTTTTATTGTTACACACTGAGCAGGAGTTTTTTCTTTATTTGTCCATGCCTAAAAGAGAGATTTTGTCCGCTCTAATCATGCTGTTTTTATTTGTGTTTTGTCACAATTTTTAACCTCAACCCTTTGATGTGGAAAGCCAGGACAAATTTCCCAGCACCAGGGATTGAACTCACAATTACTATGACACAAAATTCATGAACCAATGTTTTAATCCACTAGGCTATTGTCCCATGGGACAATCCTAAGTGTAGAAGTGTAGAAGTTGGAGCCTTAATCTTTCTGCAATTGAGACTGCTGCTGCTTGACTGCAATCACTGAGATTTCTCTTTTCTTATTGCTGCTGCTGTTGAAGTCTTGTTCTCATTTCTCTTTTTGTATTCATTAAGAGCTTCTGTATTTTATTTATTCTTGTGCTATGCTTACTAATGAGATCCTCACAGCCTAGAATATGCTCTGGTTCTTTCAGATGTCTGACTCTACAGCAGTGGTTCCCAAATAGTGCAGCACACCTCATAGGTGTGGCAGAAGAGAATAGCAAGTGAAGTGGAATGATTGAAAGACAATCAAAGATTTAGAAACCGTTTCAAAAAATTTATATGCCAAAAATAAATATGATTTCAAAATTTAAAATATTATTATGAATTACTTGTAATTGCACGTAAGAGTCCCAATATAAATAGTTATAAATAATTATTGATTGATTTTATCATTCGGATATTTTTACATTATATCAAGTATTAAGAATATAGTAACTAGAGTCTGCAAATTTGAGGAGAGATAATGATAATGTTCTGACTTTGAATTCGCAGTTATCTCCTTTAACTCTCTCTCTCTCTCTCTCTCTCTGTTTTTTTTTAATTTTTAAATGTACTTTTTATCACATATAATTTGGTGAGGGGTGAGCAAATTTTCATTCCAAATATGCAGCCCAGAGAAAAAAGTTTGGGAGCAACTGCTCTTCAGTGTTCTTCTTTGTCTAGTATGTTTACTTCATTCCATAAGGATTGGTAACTACCTTTCCTCTCCATACATGATCAGACATGCTTTCATGTAGAAACAGAATGGTTGTGGAGGAAGACTGGAAACCTGCCACAACCCATTTCCTTATGTCCAAAGATTCAGAAAATCTGTGGTCCATACAACATCAAGACAATATTCAGATGCAGCTCAACCTCACAGAAAAATCTCTGGCGAGTCAAGCCTAACACAGATGAGAACAAGGCCAAGAATTGCATATATTACATTCTATGCAGTTATGGTAAAGAAAATAATAGTAAAATCAGATGCAACCTAAATGTAAATCTGGTTGAACATCAAAATGACATAATTAGGACAAAACAATGAAATCAAGCATAAATACAACCAAAGTTTATCTATAGATTCAAGAATAATAAAAATACAGATTTTGACATTAAATGTGTTACAGGAATAGAAACTATTATCATTTTATTCTTCCTGGTACATTTGTCTCACCAACAGTATTTGGCGGGCTTATATGAGTCCAGGTAAAAAAGAATACAAAACATGGAATTCAGACAAACAGTTAATTAATGTATTAACAAGATACGTTAAAGAAGGGTAAAGAAAGAAACGGAGTTATGAACAGTTCAATACAATCTTCAATCTATGAAGTACTTATATGACTTGCATCTATCAGAGCAAAAGGAAATGTGTGCCTTTCAAATATTGCACCACCAGTGATTATCATCAGGGGTGGTAATCCAACAAATGATTCAACAAAATTGGATTGTATCTATCAATCTACCAACCAACCTAGTATTTCTATTTTCACCTAGAAATATAAGATATTACAAAATTATGGGCTGATAAAGAATATGTAGATGTTTGTGGTATGAGAATCAAATCTGGGTTAGATTCATCTTCTATGCTACTAGTAAGAAAATATTCCCCTCAAAAAAAGGAAAAGACAAGTCATGGGTGTACTGATAAATCATCAGTTACCTTCCCCTTAAAGTCTAGGAGGTATAAAAAGCACCCTGTAATATCTGTCAGTAGATGAGTAGTCAGAGTAAGGTCTATTGAACTCACAAATCACATGGCACAGTGGATAAAGGCGTTTGGTTAGATCCAGGGATAGGACCTAAGGATTTTTGAGTTCAATACCTGGTTATGGCACCGGAGAACTTGGAAAGGA
The DNA here is from genome assembly GCA_963932145.1 of Acanthosepion lycidas. NCBI lineage: Eukaryota > Metazoa > Mollusca > Cephalopoda > Sepiida > Sepiidae > Acanthosepion > Acanthosepion lycidas. Next base: position 114,198,214 of record OZ010580.1, on the reverse strand, counting down.
GAATTAACAGGAGATAACTGATATCTGACATCCATTAAACATGGCATGTGGAACTAGAACAGTCTACCCCAGCGAGTGAAATAAAGGGTTCAGTTCAATATTCTAACCACCTTAAAGAAGGCTGTAGCGTACATCAGCCAAAATGTTGTCATAAATATGGCAACAAAGATGAGAACAATAGTCCAAATAATGTAAATAGTGTAAATAAAGCTTTGGTATAAGTTTATTCACTGGTTCTATTTTACTGCACTTGGCTTTTCCCAAATTGAGGATTGCAAGCCAGAGAAAATTTCTATACATGGTGAAGTTATATTTCTATAGGAAAACAGTTTGATGGGCTTGTAAGCTGCACCACATTGCAGCTGATGATCTCAGGTAAATGTTTATAAATTTACAAATAAAAATTGTTTTCGTGTTTTTCTTTATAAATTGATAAATGATAAATATTACATTATTTTTTTTACAATTGTTTTTAGAACGTTGTAAATAGAAAATTATTATTGTAAATAAACAATCTAGTAAATAAATAGTGTTTAATATTTTTGTTATAAATTCTCTCGAACAAAAAAAAATATATAAATTTACTTTCATCATATGTGTGTTGCTGAACGACTTGGCCCTTTCAGGAGTAAACCCCCAGAGAAATCAGACACAGAATCATTACCAGAACAAATGGACTAACATGACTTTAATTCTGATGAGGAATCAGCACCTAATAAACAAGGCTACTCTGAAATGGACACTACTATTTCAAATTCAGACACAGAGTGGCTTACAAATCAAAGAATGTGTAAACACTTCAAGTCAAAGGATCATACTTCAAAGTCAGGTAGGCAAGACAAACCCAGGACAACAAGCTTAGCTGAGTCATTTCAGAGGCAACTGTTGATTGTGTTTACAATGTCCTCAAAGGACATGCAGAAGACCAGATTGTTGGAATGACTTTATCCCCTACAAATAACCAGGAAGAATGTGGTATGAATTGTTGCCCGTTATATGTCTTCTGTATTTAAATGTCCAGCTCAGACACTCCATTCTAAGTCAAATAAAACTTCAGATAAGTTATTTCTGCATTCGTCTTTTCACTACAATATTTTTAGGTTTTATTACAATTCTAATCATTGCTTTTTAAAACAATAAACATTTCCGTGGAGTGAAGGTAGTTAAAATAATAGTGGAATCAAGGGAAAAACCATCCTTTTGACACACTGTTTTTTGTGGGTATGGAGGTTAAACATTGCCTATATTTTCTTATTATATTAATATGTAGTAATTTACTAGTAGTTTATTACTTTCTAACAATAAAAATTCAATCCCTTACTTCTAGTAAAATGGTATATCAATACTAGTTTAAGAATGCAATAAAAAGATGAAGGCATATTTTTTAAAGTCCTAACTATTTTTAGAAGATTATGTGGGTCTTTCAATATACAGACTGTTTCAAAAAAATTGATATCAGTTGAGATGTAAATATTTGAATAACAGCATAGTCTAGGCCAGTATATTTCAACCCGTGCACACATCCTGAAATGTAGCCAGGCATGTCCCAAGTTATAATTATAAGCTGATAAAACCTTATGATCTTGTAAAATTAGAGACTAAATCACATTCATAAAATCTGTACTTTGAAACTTGGGAGAGACATATATATTCTTTTTTAAGTAATGAAAATATAAAAATCCTTCAGTGACTGAAATATCAAATTCTTCTTATGCAAACAGTAACTTAATTATTCTCTAGCACAATACTAGACTGGTGTTGAGATCTCATCAATTTACAGTTGAGTTGATTAGATGTAACCATAAGTTCAATGGTAACAGTTTCTTTTCTTGCACTTCTCATTTGTAGAACTTCCTTCTGGCTCAATGCTTTCCAGTCAACTTTAATGTGTAAAAATTTTAATGCAATGTCAATCGATATCTACTGTCCTCATGATTACTCTTCTTTTGTTCTCACTTCTGAATAATGTTTCCTTTTTCTAATTCTGCCTCATCCAGTAACCACTTATGTCTTAGTGGCTTTACTGCATTGCTTGGGTTAAACTCGATTAAAAAAAAAGAAAAGTTACTTCACTAATTTGAAAAATCATCAGAGTGCATATATTCACATATAAAGAATGAATTATTTAATTCACATGAAATATGAAATACAACCTTCTATTAAAATTTAAAATGTGCCCCAGATTCTACAAGTGTGCCCTAAAGTTAAAAAAGTTAAAAGGTTGAGAAAGTCTAGGTAAATGAAACTAAACAGGCTTAATGTTGAGCAAAATAAGATTTATTCATCAAAATTTGAATTAGAAATTAAAACATATGTGGATTTCAATATGTGCACCACCTCTGACATGGCACACGTTAAGCAAACTTGTAGATTGTCATTCATAAATGTCAAACTGTTTTTGGAAGAATCTGGTTTTCCAGACTTGTTCTTTTTATGGATTTCCTGGAGCTTTGCAGAAATGTTTCCCAAACCCACTCAAACATATCTTTCAATACTGGTGGTCGTCCAGGTCCTTTTTCCCTGCACAGACAGCTTTCTTCTTTGAACGTTTTTGTGCCATGTCCAAATCTGCATTGCAAGTGGTGCATTTTTAGTGAATTCTTTCACTAATGTACATTGCACAATTTTGTTTGAATGTGTTCAAGTAAACTCTGAGACACAAAACACCTTTTCTTTTCCAGTAAATGGTATTTCTATGCCTAAAAAGGAATAAAGATAAAACATTAAACATAGCATTTTGAGTTGTTTCTACACATGATGTTAAAATTTGAATGTCAAGATTTTAAATTATGAAATGATATCAATTTTCTGAAACAGTCTGTATTTTCTAATTATATTGATATGTGGTAATGCTAGGAGTATCTGTTTATTACTTAATAGCAAGAGAAAACTAATTCTCCACTTCATGTCCAATAGAATGTTATATTAATTCTAGTTTATTATGTTGGTACAAATAACACTATATTTTGATAAGTCCTTTTTATTAGATTTTCACATGTGAGTCTTTCAGTATATAAATAAATAATCTATGAAAAAGAGATAACAGCAAAATATAGATATTACAGACAAAAAATAATTAGTGTATTAAATAATAAAATATTATATATTATAATTTTGTTTTTAATCTATTTTTTCTATGATACTAAAAAGATAATATTAATAAAGATATATATCTTTATTAATATCATCATTTCAGTATCAGAAAAAAATAGATTAAAAACAAAATTATAATATCTTTTATTTATTGTATTATAAATTATAACCTCTTTTATTTATTGTATTATTTCCTTTAATATATTTATTTCCTAGGGCCTTGAATTTTAAAAGAATTATATTAATTTCATTTAAAATCGTTTGAGGTCCTTACTGAACTTTAAGAAAGGCTGCAGCCAATAACGATCTTAGCAGGGGGAGATCACTCGTTTAGGCTTTTCCCCCCCGAAGCCTAACGCACATGGTGAAAGGAAGTCAACGTCATTGAATAGAAAGAAGAAGAAGAAAAAAAAAAAGAAAAGACATAATTTAATTGTTCTTTTTTTTTTTTTTGTTATATGACTTTAAATGTTAACTATGATTCCGAAGGATTTAATCAAAGAAGGGGACCACATCGTGTTAAAACGCGATGACAATTTCTGGGTGATGCAAGTACGTGTAACCCGGTTCGTTTACATAGACAAACACAAATTTACGTTGGATGGTGTCATTGGTGAACCATACGGTTCTAAGTTTGAATTGAAAAATGAATCTATTTGTCGAATAGATTCGTCTACAGCCTCAAAACTGGATATACCAGATTGCGGCAAAGGTATAGACAATAGACACATCGTTGGCAAAGACAGCAATCAGCAGCTTTCGCACGAGGAAATTCTGGCCATGAAAAAAGATGGGCTCACCGGTGACAGCATCGTTGGACGACTAATTGAAAACAGTTCTACTTTTTCACTAAAGACAGAATACGCCCAAGACAAGTACATAGCAAAAAAGAAACGTAAGCACATGCCTGTGTTTATAATATTACGCCCTAGTTCCAGACTTTTAATAGAAATGTACTTCGCAAAAAGCCCAGGTAAGATTTGCCACCTTCGTCCAGATTCTTTGGCCCAGATCCTTACACATGCCAATGTCCGTGCACACAGTAATGTGGCTGTAGTTGATACTTGCCTCGGGTTAGTTCTTGGAGCTGTAATGGAACGGCTTGGTGGATTTGGTAACGTTATCCACATTTACCATGGCCAAACACCCATGCGACCGGTTGTGGATTATTACGACTTTGATCGTAACCATATGAATACATTGCATTCTTTCCCTATGGAGAAACTGAATCTGTTAAAGAAAACGGGAAACATTTTGATAGACTACGATAAAAACAACGCAGGTAGTGTTGCCGATGATAGTAGTTGTAAAAAGGTGGCTAAAATGGAGGTTGATACATCTACGAAAGAGAGGACCGAAACCCCAGTTGGCAGCAATAGTACAACAACGAATAAAGAATCGTCGTGTGAAAGTTCAAGATGTTTAGAAACCAGTGAAAAAACGAACGATGGTGGAATCTCGTCTCCGGTGATCGGTGATGGTAGCAAAAATGATTCGGAAACGTTGCCAACAAAAACATCTGAACCAACAGTAAATGTTGATGAAAACATGGAGACGGATACTAAAGTAGTTGTTTCTACAACGGATAACCAACCCAACAATCAAGAAAGGTCCAAGGATAAAAGCAAAGAACAGGTGAACGGTGCCAAACCTGAAAAGAAACGATTCCGAGGAACATTTGAAGATCGAGAAGCGAAACGTGAAATCGAGTTAAAGAAATTGGCCGCGGCCCAAGAAATGTTGACCAACAAAAAACTTGATTGCATTATAGTAGCCAGTAAGTTCTATCCGACCTCACTGGTCCTAAATTTGATTCGCTACCTCGCCCCATCCCGACAGCTTGTTGTTTATTCTCAGTATAAAGAACCTCTGATGGAGTGTTATGCTCAACTCAGAGAAGTTGGTGGGTTGGTCAATTTCCGTGTAATGGAGAGCTGGTGCAGAGAATTCCAAGTACTGAATATGAGGACTCACCCGTTAGTCAATATGAGTGGCACAGGAGGTTACATTTTAGTCGCAACATCAATAACGAAATCATAATTATTTATATTAATTAAAAAAAGAAAAATGAAAAATTCCATGATAACGAAGCAGTACAAGAACAAGATGGTTTCTAAAGAGTAAAGAAAGATTTTTAGTTTTCATTTTATTTTTATCTTTATTTTTCTTAAAGCATGGTAATTTCTTGAAATCACTTTTTTTTTTTCTTTTCTTTTTTTTTTTTTTGTGAATTGTCCAAGCCATCACACTTGTGTTTTTTAAGTTCACAAATCACACTTTGTGTTTTTTTTTTAAGTTCACAAATTTTAAATTAGCGCTGTCTAATTAACCATGGTTAATGTTTAAAGCATATCAGATACAATGGGTTGGTGTTCAACTTTAAAAAAAAAAAAAAAAAATCTGATTTCAGTAATTTAAAAGTCAGAATAATTATAACCATTTTTTTTTTCTAAATGGCTACAGATGTGATCAATTCATCTGATCACAGACACATCACCTAATTGTAAAGAATAAACAAAAGTAAATGAAGATGAAAGGTACTTAAAATAAAAGTACAAATGTATTCTTTGTACAGCATCTTTTTTGTAATAAGTTTATTTCTTATAAATTTGATACAATCAGCATTTGAAGTTTTGTTTATTTAAATGTTTTGTTTTCTTTTAACCTTGTGATTTTATCTTAAAAAAAAACTTGTTTAAAATTTTTAAAATATAATTGTGAAACTATAATTCCCATCTAATTTGTTTCATTTTCAGTTGATATATTAATTTAAGGCATAGTATGAAATATGTGCTTCAATCAGTACATTAGAAACTGGTTTACATCTAGAATGAAGGTCTAATAATACAAGGGTCCCCAACCTTTTTCTGTCATCACCCATTTTCACATGGAAAAATTTTCAATCGCCCACCTGTATAGTAAATATTCAAAACAAAAGCATGCAGTGATGGGTAAATTAAGTTTTGTCCTGCCTTGATAAATTCAAGATGGCAATATAATAAATAAAAAAGTAAAAACAATTTTATATTAAATAAAAATTATCCTGATGCCACTTCATAATTTTTACTGACAAAGGTTTTCCTGGTCTTCCCTTATCTGATTTATACCTGAAAAAAAGTTTCATCTCAAGAACTATTTGAATGTTAATGACACTTTTCAAAATTATAGAAAATACCAAAATATTCCTTATTTGTGGGGATATTTATTATATCTTCTCTAGGACTGTGACTCAGTTCTTCCCATTTAGTCTCTTTTTTTTTTTCTTTTTAATTCGGGTTCTTTTGCATATTGCATATCTCCTCTGAATTTTTTTTTTTTTTTTTTTTTCCAGGTTTCATATGTTGAAATATCTTTTTAATACTCAAAATCCTATTTACATTTACTGTTGTCCTCATCTTTGTTGTCATATTCATAACATTTCTAATCACCTGAAGAAGTCCAGAGCGTACAATGGCCAAAATGTCATGAATATGACAACAAAAGATGAAGTCAATAGTCCAAACAATGTAAAGTGTTAAACTACCTCATCTCAGAAATATAGACAGATATCAAAATCCTATATTGCCTACAATTTTCTGTACAGTTGCTCATCACCTAGGTTGGGAAATCCTGGTTTAATAATTTTTTTTTGTGCAAAAAAAAATTAAAAAATTGCACCAGACTTAAGGTGAAGGGAGGGTGGGGCTCTGATTCTTTGCCTGTCTTTTAACTGAACACAACAACTGACCCAAATATTGTTCCCTCCAAACTTATAACTATGGAACCCACTGACTGAAATAGATTAGAATTTTAAAAATTCCTTAGCACAGTATTTCTTCAGGTCAAATTAAATTGGATACACGGAAAATAAGAATAAAAAACTCAACAATTAATTCCGATTACAACAGTTAATTATCCAATTTTATTTAACCTTTAAATGATAAGTAAAGGTTGTCTAAATATGCATGTCAAACAGGTAAAAAAAAAAAAATTGAAAGAATTTGCTTTTTTAAAAAGGTAGGGTTTTTTTATGCTTATTTTCATCTTATAAACAAAACAGTGATGTGTACTTTCACCCACATTATTCAACTTATTTCTAGAGATCAAGAAACCTTGAACGATCATGATCCTTCAATCGCTATCAGTGGGAGACCCGTCTGTAACTTATGTTTTGCAGATGACATTGACCTCATAACAGGTAGTAACAGCAAGCCCCAGGACTTGACCAACAAATTTGTTGAAAGAGCAGGAGCATATGGAATGGAGGTCATCTTCGATAAATCTAAAGTAATGCGGAATAGCAGAAACAGTAACACCTGTGTTAACATTACTATGATTGAGAATTCACTGTAGGAAGTGTCTAGTTTTAAATACTTGGGAGCCATCTTGTCTAAACATGGTACCTGCAATTCAAAAATCTGCACGTGGATTGTCACAGCGATAACCAAATTGACAAGAATATGGAGGAGCAAAATCAACTTTCAAACAAAGTACAGACTGTACAAATCACTGGTAGTCTCCATTCTCCTATATGGATGTGAAACATGGACAAAGTTGGCAGATACAGAGAGAAAGAACCAAGCACTTGAGAACAAATGCATGAGAAAACTCCTTGGCATTTTCTATTGGGGGGGGAAAAATGAGTTTGTTCAGAAAAGGGTTGAAAGTTTTGTCGGACGCAGGAACCTCTTCTTGCCACTGTCAAACAGAGAAAAATGACTTGGTTTGGGCACATTACAAAGGACAACAGCCTGTGCAAGACCGTCATGCAAGGCACTATTGAAGATGGACGTAGGAGAGGGTGCCAATGCAAAAACTAGTTGAACAATATAAAAAAATGGGCAGATATGACTGTACTAGAATTGCTGCCGTTAATAGACCATTATGGAAAAGTGTGTGGCTTCTGCATTTGGATCTTCCCTACGATTACAAAAGTTAAGGAAATGATGATAATGATGATGATATATAAACAAAAACTAAAAAAATGATTTTAACTATTTTTAGATTATAAGAATAAAAAGAAATGTTCATAAATTTAATATTTTTTTAACAATCTGATATTCCTTCCAACATAACTGTGCATTTTTTGTCAGCATTTTTGCTTCTTTTTTTTCTTCAAGAATTACACATACAGACATAACACAATCTTTGGCTTGTTCTTCCAACCTTATTTGCAGGCAAATACTCCAGGAAATGATGACTTAGACTTGTCAATTAGGGGTTTAGATTTGAATTATGAATGAATGATGACTACTGTTGGAAAATGTTTAAATCATCAATCTACTGATTTCCTTTGAAATATCAATTGATGATACCTGTCATTTAAGGGTTAAAGCAACATTTATAACACTTGCTGCTAAGCTGATCTCAATAGCCGTTATTTCTTCTTTTATGTGCTGTGTCCCTCCAGAATGTAGGTGGTCATGGCCCTCCACCTTCTCCTATCCCTTGTAGCTCTTAATAAGTTTTGTCTTTTTTTTTATTTCTCCCAGACCCTGTTTTGCCATCCACTTGCTTAAGCCTGTCCCTCTATTCCTCCATCCTTCCTATGAGTGTCAGATTTTTCAAGCCCTCCTTCCTTATTATGATTGTTGGAAATTCCAGCTGCCTCTTCCTTATCTTAAGTATAAGTTTCCTCTTTGTTTCCATTCTCTCCAAAACCTTGTCTTTGCTCACATGTTCAACCCATGATGTCCTTAGCATTGTTCCGTAGAACTACATTTCTGTTGCTTCAAGTCTCTTCTTTAGGTAACTCCACTTTTGGCATAAATTTTCGATACCCAAGTTTAAAAATTCTTGCCAAAATCAAATAATTGTCGGATTTTAATGAAACTTTCAGGACTTATTCACAAATGAATGAAATTATTTTTGAAATTTTTTTTTTTTTAGAAAATTTTGTTAAAAAGAGATTTTTTTTTTTTTTTTTTTTTTTTAACATGTTTCCACCCACTTACATATTTTCATGAAATTTCGAGAAATTAAATCTTCAAGCGCGGGATTTGTTTTATTAGTTATAAACAGGACTCTTTGTAGAAAGTAAATCACCAGTTTTTTTTTGTAAAACAGTACCCCATATCATAGAAAATCTGCTCTGAATTATAAAAAAAAAATGTAAAAAACTATGACATTAATTAATTAGAAAAGCTTTCACCTGTTTTTATAAATACGTTATACTAAGGACATTATTTTGTGAAGAAATAAAAAATTTTCGATGAATAATGTATTTTTTACAAATTAAAAAAATTTTTTTCATTAACTTCTTGATACTTCAAAAATCATTTAAAATTCTTTATTGCTTTCAAGCACGTAATGCAATGATAACGTTAATGAAAAAGTAAATTTACGAATCGAAATTTGAAAAGCACATAAGTCGTTTGACCCCAAATATTTTTAAAAAACATTTTATTGAAAAAAAACGTTCATAATTTCTATGTATGGAAATGTATACATAACATAATCCTTAAAAAATTTTAAACAATTATTAATAAAAAAACTTTAAATAATTACCTAATTAAGAAAGTATGAAATAAAAAATAGATATTAGATAATTGCTGAATAAAAATGTTAATATTTAAAAAGTACTAGTTAAAAACGAAAAACTGCGTTCGCTTACTTTGCAAAAATTGTCAATTTTGATCATCCATAGTAATCTGTCATCACCTCGTCACAATCGAGTGTTTTTTAATCGTAATATGCTGCTTTTTTACGTGACCTAATGGAGGAACCTACTCTTCTTCATCTTTGAGGAGATTGTCCAGGACAGATATCACATAACAGTTCAGTACTCTTTTCTTTGTTTCCAGTGAAAGCCATTATTATTGATCTATGTGTCTAGTCACATGTAAGAGCCTACCTTATCCACCAAAAATTGAATTTGTATTTTTACATTTTTTTCTTCTTGGAAAAAAAATAGGACCTTTTGTGAAATCTGCTAAAATGAAACTATCTGTTTGAATTTTTCTGACTTTCATTTAATATCAGGATTTAGCATTAGAGTAAAAATTTAGGGATTTTATTTAATAAAGTGTTTATTTCATGACCTCATATCAACACTGCTTTTTTTGTTGTATGAGAACATGTTTAATTTTTTCTCTAAGTGAATTGTTGCATTCAACAGTCTTCTCTTTAGAACTGATAAAATGGAATTTTAATAAAGCTATAAAATAGATATTAAAAGTAATAGAGAAATGAATGGTAATATTAGACTTTTCCTTATAAGGAAACATTTAGCATTCATTGACTGAGCAGCAAGTGCTACCATTAGCTGAAATTTATTAAATCTTTCTATTAAAACAACTTTTTGTAAAAATAGGTTTCTCAAGTACAGTAGCTGTTAGCGCTCTTTCCAGAATTGATGGAAGCTTCCTTCTTAACCTTTTGTTTAAAATAGTGTAGGACATCAACATCTTGATTCTGTCATTGTTTTCTATTCAAGTTATATATGCTATCCATTTTGTTGCTGTTGTTGAAAAGTGCTCAAGTGATTTAGTTTCTGTTACATTTCTTTGTGATTCTGTAGCACCAGTCCACAAGGTTCAAAGAAGGATGGACCCTTTCTGAGACCTTGAGGTTTCATTTGTTCAAAGCTATTTTTAACCATAGACCTAAGAAAGTGGTTACAAACAGCTGACAGTTTAGATATTTCTGAACAAGTTTGGCACCAAGCATGGCATCCATATGAAAGTCTTGATCTAACAAGGCAAGAAAAAAGAAAAATAATGATTAAAATCTGATAAGGCTGCCACTGTTTTTTCTATTTTGGATTGTCCTTGGGCTATAATTACTAATGACCAATAGTTATTGGCTTAGCCATCTTACTTTTTGTTCAAACTATATGGTACTTACATGGCCTACTAAGGCTGCAACTTCAGGCAATTTAAAAGATGCAATGACTATAGATTCTTGAAAGACTTTCAGGGAAACCAAGGAAAAAACGGTAAGTTTGTAATTCTTTTCTCATTGTACATGCTTTTGAAACATCACCTCAGTGAGTTTTATCTGTATTTGTAACATCTGCAAAATTTTATTCTCTATTTATTTCATTTTATTTTTTTTCTCTCTTCCACCAATAGGTTCACCTATCGTCCAATTCACACTCTTCCTTGCTCTTTTGAACATAAATAGAAGTTTGTCCCTGTTTCCTGTTTAGGATTGGGTTTCTGGTTCCTTCTAAAGTCTGCTTCAATACTGTACTCCTAATATCTGCACCTGATCTGAAATTTTATTCACTATTTGATTTTATAATATTTTCTTTTATCCTTAACAACAACAGTGTAGATATGTTCGCCTATCATCTGGTTCACACCCCTGATTGGTCTTTAGAACAGAAGTAGAGGTTTTATCTCCTTGTTTCCTGTTCAGAATTGAATTTCCAGTGTCCTCTAACGTCTTTTGGTTCTCTTTTACACCCATTAGCCTCTTGCATCTTAGTGGCATTAGCAACTTTCTTGGGGTGAATTTATTAAAAAAAACAATTTATATATATATATATAAGAATTGGATTTCCAAATTCTTTCTAAATTCTGCTTCAGCTCTATACTCCTAACGCTTGTCCTTTCCTATGCTAATGTAAGTCCACACAGTAACCCTCTATGAAGGTGGCTCTTGGGCCTTGTATTGGGTGAACATTGGTAAAAAAAAGAAAGAAACTAATTACTCGTAACCACATTTTCTTTTATTTTTAGATTGGAGATAATGGGTAGCTAATAAAAGTCATTATGGTAATTGATTGGCTTATTTAAACAAACGTCATCATTTTTATAAATTTATTACAATTAAAAAATTTTTAAATTAGAACCTTGTAAAAATTCATTATTTACCAAAAAAACTTGCTTTCTTAAGACAATAGTGTCCATAATATATCTTATTCATAAAAGCAATTGAAAGCTTTTCTAATTAAAACCTTATTTTTAGTGGATACTCATATTTAATGTTTGAAGTAATAAAAATGTTGAATTAAAAATAAATGCATTAATATACATTAGTATATGAATTTGGGATCAAATATGGATTGGAACCCAACAGAATGATATTATGAGGAACAAAAAGGAAATGTTTATCTAACATGTCTTGCATTTATTTATAATTTCTCAGAATGAAATATGGAGAAGAAAAAGAAAGAAAATTCTGCTATTTTTAATTTTTGTCTTGTTTGTTTTTCATTAGCTAAAGCAGACCTTGTGCATCTGTCTTCTCAAGCAGCATTTCTATGTATAATTCATTTGTGCATGTGTAGCATTCAAGTTTGCTTATGCAGGATTTGGATGATAATGTATATTCATTTGAGTGTCTATTAGGCATTTTTTAAAGAAAATTCTGGTATTTTTTATTTTTGTCTTTTTTGTTTGTCATTGGTTAAGCAGACTTCTTGTGCATTGGTCTTGTCAAGCAATGTATACAGTATTGTGTTACCTTATTTTTAGCTGACGTGTTTCATCCTCTGAGGGACTTTAGCAAGGCAAATGTAAAGATTTATGTTGTTGCACATTTTTATATTCACAAGTAAGGATGCCATTTGTTTATGAAAGCTTTTAAATTTGTCTTTTTATCCATTTTGTTCCTTTACAGACACACTCTATCTGAAAACAATATACATACATATAAGTGGACACAGGTCAACACTGATTGACAAGTCTGTTTAATGTTTGGTAATGTCCGGGGCCAACTCCATGGTTGTATGCCCCAAGACTCAAGTAGAGAGGCCTATAGGGCCCAGTACTGAGAAATGTGAGAAAAGACATTTCAAATATCTAAAAACAGACGAAACATGGGATAAACACTTTACACTAAGTCCAGTAAAGTAGTTGCAGTATTGATGGGGGCTTCAGCCATAACTGTCAACATGCCTAAAATGCAGATTAGATCAGACTCCCTGCAACTCCCAAACCTAAAATTGCCATGGCTGAGATTAACACAACGTTACAGCTGATGGTGATCCCAGAAAAAAAATTTTGAACAGTGGATGAGATGATGGGTTAAATATATGGGGTCTCCAAGGAGAGTACTTCCAAGAGGGTATTAGTGCTGTAGATGGACTAAATTTTTCTTTTTTTTTTTTTTTAATTATTAAAAGCTGGATATTTTCCGGACGTGCCTTGTATGCATGAAAGCTGGATTGATTTGTTTGTTTATGGCTTATCAACCTTTTGCAGGTTTATTTAAAGCCAGAAAATTTTTTAAGTTTGTAAGGATTTCTGGGAGATAATCATTCTTACTGATACAAATCGTACTTTTTAACCCATAGCTGGGGGAAGGTGAATTTGTGCATAGGTGAATATAACAAATCCAACTGGAATTGAAACTCGGCACACCACTTTCCAATTCTGAATGTTATCCATTACACCACCTGCACGGCTAACTTCCTCTTCCCCAGCTATGGGTTAATTAGTAGAACTTGTATCACTAAATAATTATTATCTCTAAAAACTTCTTACAATCTAAAAATAATTTCTGGCTTTAAATAAAATAACAACAAAATAATCAAGGGGATTGCAGTCTGGAGAGTTAGGTGGCAAGATGTAATGGGTCATGTGGTCACAGAAATTGTCTGATAGCCATGATTAGGTTCTCCTGCTTTGTGTGTCATGGTGCAGAGTTCCGTTGCCAGGCATAGGGTTTTCCAGCAGTCACCCTATTAAATCAGGGCAGCACTACCTCCTCAAGACACTTCATGTAGGCCTCTGTGTTGAGTCTGAAGCCCTGTGGGAAGATGAAGGAAGTTATAACATCACTATCACTAGTGATCACTCCAAACACCTTCATAATCACCATTAAACTCGTCCAACTCTTTCCAAATCTTCTGCACTGTCTTCAGATTGACACCCAAGCATTCTGAAATGTTCATATTGGAGCTTCCAGCTTGAATGCCATTTTCAAATTTCTGGCGTGGTGAACTGCGACATGGTGCTCTTTAACTCGAAGATGGTGCCTAACTGACCCTACTATACTGTGCAGTCGACAAAATCCGAAACAAACAACATATGCGCAAAATTAAAAATATAAAATGGCGACAATTTACCCATCGCACCCTGTAGTTATTATTGTGAATAACTTATCTCTCTTTCTTATTGCAATGAGACAGACTAGTCAAGTGAGGTCGTCGGTACGTTTTTTACATACCATATTCTGGCAGGATGTGGGCAATCATGGCTCTTTACAATTTTCTTTGTTTCTCAAACTGACTTTTGATCCTTTGTCATCCCACTTTCTCCTTGTTCTGCCATCCATTCACACAAAATCATTAAGTAAACTATTTGCTGATTCCTCCCTGCTTTTCTTACCATCAGTGTATCTTGTGAGTGTTAAATTCCCTAGGCCCTCTTTCCTTGTAATGTGTGCAAGAAATTTCAACTGTTTCTTTCCGATTATCAGTATATTTTGCCTTAAAATTTCCTTGTTAATCTTCTTTATGTCCTGTGTCCCCTCATGCGATCATGGCTCTCCACAACCTCCTATCCTTTGTAATTCTTAATAAACTTTTTCTTTCTGTTATTTCTCCTAAACCTTGTTCTGCCATCCATTTTCTCAAGCACATGAAGTATGTCTTTCCTTCAATCTGTCCTGTGAGTATCAGATTTTCCAAGCTCTCCTTCCTCATTATGTGCCCCAGAAACCTCAACTGTCTCTTCCTGATGTTAAGTATAAGTTTCTTTTTTGTTTCCATTTTCGCTAAAGCTTTGTCGTTGCTCACATGTTCAGTTTGTGGTATACTCAGGAACCTTTTGCAGAACCACATTTCTGGGGCTTCAAGTCTCTTCATCTTTGAGGAAATTGTCCAGCACTCACTGGCAGGGGGGCAGATATCACATAACAGTTTAGCACTCTTTTCCTTTTTTTCTAGCAAATTTTTTTTTTTTTCTATTCTTTTGGAATGCATTGTTGGCTATCCCAATATGGCTTCGGATTTCAGTGTCATACTTTCCGTCCTCTGTTAGAACACTTCTCAGATATTTAAATTTCCCGATTTTGATTTTGATATCTCCTGTTTGCACTTTGGGCTAACAATGTTGCATTCTGTTGATGTTTAATCTTTTCTTTTTTTTGCTTTCCTTCGTTACCTTCTGTAGGAGTTTTTGTACTTTCTAATCACATGCCCTATCCGTGGTATTATCAGCATTTGCCAGTAGAACTTCATCACTGTCTCTTCTTTGTCTTCATCAAGCATTCACTACTAAATGGGAGATTAAATATTACATAACACTTTAGCACTCTTTTCTTTGTTTCTAATAACATTTTCCTGTCTCTTAATATTTTGCTTTCTTTCTAGAAAGCATCATTATTCCTATGGATTATTTCTTTGGATTTCAGTGTCAATTTTTCAATTATCAGTTACTATACTATACTATCTGCATCAGATTGATTTTGACATCCCTAATATGTAAGTCCCACCTTGGGTTGTCTCTTTTGCTGACAACTATGCATTTCATCTTCTTACAATGATTAGGTCTTTCTTGCTTTCTTTTATACTAGCTTCTAATTCTTTCATTTTTTTGGGTGGGGGGTTGTGAGTCTGCCATTATCACAGTGTTATCTGCATATTTTGTACCAGTAAGACTAGTAATATATCCTGGTCATTATTCTAATTCTCACTGTTATTAATGCTTGCTAAACCCATTTTCAGGTGGCAGACACTGAGAAATGCTTTGAAACCAACATGACACCCCAAACATGGATGATTTGATTTGAAGCTCTTTTCCTTAAGAAAATTTGGTAACAAATTATTTCGGGATGCCTTGTTCAGCAAAAAGAAAGAAAATTAAAGAAGAAAAAGAAAAAAATTTGAAGAGAAAAAAATTCAAGAAAATAGTTCCTCTTAGAATTGTCAATCTTGGACATTCATACCTACAAAGAAAAACGGCATGTCAAAAGGAAAGCTTTCCATTAATATCACTATTATTTCAATTACCTTTACTCCTATGCAACATTTATTGTTTTAAAAAGTGATGATTAGAATTTTAATAAAACCTAAACATATGAAATTGAATATATACATTTTCTTTTTTCTTGAGAATTTACAACAAAAATAATAAACACTATTTATTTATTAGATTGTTTATTGGAATTGTAGACAAAACATCGATTAATTGCCAATTGAATCAAACTTTATAAAATGGTAAATAATAATGACTATAGTTGGTTCACACATTTTAATAATTTAGTAAATGTTTATAAATTTATGAATAAAAAATTGTTTCATATTTATTTCTTTATAAAATAGTAAATGATAAATATTGCATTATATTAGTTTTAATATTGGGTTGTCCAGAAAGTTCATGCCAATTTTTAGTCATTCATGTTCCAACACATTAGAACATGTTAAATTTATCGACAAATATGCTTACAATTTTTGATTAGAGCACACTTCAAACTATCTCTTGAGAAAGAAAGTTTAAAATTACTTCATTCATGTCAATTTTGCATCCTTATGAAAATGGAAGATTTTAAGGTGCATTTTAGACACTTGATGCTTTTTACCGTAAAGTCAAAAATGCCTCACAAGCAACAAAAAAGATATGTGCTTTGTATAGTGTAAGTGCTTTAGCTGACAGAACTGTATGGAAGTGGTTCGCTAAGTTTAGAGTTGGTGATTGTGGCTTTATTGATGAAGAATGCTCAGGCAGACTCCCACTACAGATGACGACTAAATCAAGACATTGAATGAGAATAACCTGCATTACAAAATGCAGGAATTGGCAAAAACACTAAATTTATCAAAATCTACCATCCATGAGCACTTTAGGATCTTGGGTACTCAAATCGCTACGATGTTTGGGTACCATATGATTTGAGTGAAAAGCATCTCTTGGATCACATTTCATCTGTGATTTGATGTATAAACACAATGAAAATGCACCCTTTCTGAAGTAAATTGTGACATGTGATGAGAAATGGATTGTTTACAACAATGTTCAATGAAAAAGATCCTGGAGTAAGTGATATGAGCCACCTTTAGCAACCTCAAAAGCAGGTCTTCATCCTAAGAAAGTCATGCTGTGCATCTGCTGGGATTGGAAAGGAATCCTGTACTATGAGTTTCCGCCAAGTAACCAGTTAATTGATTCTAAAAAGTACTGCTTGCAACTGGACAAATTAAAGACAGCAATTCAAGAAATGCTCAGAATCGGTGAACAGGAAAGGTGTTGTTTTCAATCATGGTAGTGCCAGACTCGTGTTTCTTTAGCAATTCATCAAAAATTGTTGCAGCTTGGCAGGGATATGTTAACCCACCTACCATATTCACAAAATTTGGATTTTCATTTGTTCCGGTCCTTACAAAATAATGGTAAAAATTTTAATTCTTTGGATGACATAAAAAAACCACCTTGGGAAGATGGAATCATTAAGTTGAAGGAAAAATGGAGAAAGGTTGTGCAACAAAATGGTTCATATTTAGTTGAATAAATATTTAATAGCATAATTTTGTTTTAATTTCCCTTAAAAATCGGCATGAACTTACTGGACAACCCAATACAATTATATTATTTTTTAGAATGTTGTAAATTTTTCTTGTAAATTCACAAGAACAATTAAAATGAATAAATTCACTTTCATCATATGTTTAAGTTTTATTACAATTCTAATCATCAGCACCCACATCATGTTGAAATATCAATTCCTGTATGATCACCAAAAGCAACTCTATCATCCAATTCAAACTCTTCACTGGTCTTTTGAACAGGAATAGAGGGTTTTTTTTCCGTTGTTTTCTGTTTAAAATTAGGTTACTTCTAAAGTCTACTTCAACTCTGTACTTCTAATGTTTGTCATTTCCTACACTAGTATAACTCCACACAGTAACCCTCTACTTTGAGTGGTTCTTGAGCTTTGTATTGGGTGAAAATTAGTAAAAACAAAAAAAAAACACTGACCCTGGTCATTACCTCGATGGCTGAATACTTGGAATATTAGGTGCTGTAAGCTTGGATGTGCAGCTGGTGTAATGGATAATGGCTTGGAATGTTCCAATTCCAGTTGGGTTTGTGATATTCACTTATGCACAAATACCCTTGGGAAAGGTAAAAATCCAACTCTTCTACCTCCAGCTATAGGTTAATTATTAAGACTTGTATTACTAAAGAACTATTATCTCCCACCATGAAAAAATTCTTACAATCTAAAAATATTCCCTGGCCTTAAATAACCTGCAAAAAGTTGATAAACTGTAGAAAATGAATCAATCTAATCATTGTTTTTAAAACAATATAAATTGCCAAGGAGTGAAGAGAAAAACTGTCCTTTTAATGCTCAATTTTTTTTGCGGCAGTTGCAAAGATCCAAGTTTTCCAAATAACATTTATTCAGGAAGCAGAAACTTTTATTTGCAATACATAGTAGATGTAATTGGACTCCATATAAACAGAGAAAAAAAGAGTAAAAACAGTATTGTATAATATTTCCTATATTAGTACTAGATTGGCAACAAAGTCTCATCATTTTACAGTTGAAATCACTAGATGTAACTGTAAGTATTATGCTAACAGTTTCTTCTATCACACTTCTCGCTTGTGGAACTCTCTTTCAGTTTCTTTCTTCCCAGTTAACTTTGATCTTCAAAAATTTACATGCAATCTTCTGTCTTCTAAATACTTGTTCTTTTATTGTCCTCTCTCCTTAATAGTTTTTTCTGATGCTCTCTAACACTCAGTAATCCTTTGCATCTTTGTGGCTTTATTGCCTTGCTTGGGGTGAAATGATTAAAAATATATATATACTTGTCTGCTGACTTAAGGTGAGGAAAAAAGTTTTTATTTGTGAAAATGCAAAATTTCTACTACAATAATAAATGAAAAAAAAATGCCCAGACTGTCCCACCCACAAGAAAAAGTAAGTATAGTGTGAAGCAAAACAACCCTGTTGAAACTTTAAAAGACTTACAACTTATTCTTTTTTTTTTCTTATAGTAATAAGTAAATAGTAGTGAGTCATAGCTTTTCCTGCTATACTTGTTTTATACAAGCAGGAAATTATGGCTTTGGCTATTGTGCCCTCTGACCTTCCTCGTGTATAAAATGCAATAGGTAAATTTTCACCATTTTATATTTTTAATTTTGTGTATACAGTATTTACTCTGTCCCCCCCACTAGGACGAGATGTGACACAAGGTCTATTTTCAGGTGGGGACCCAAGCGCATATGCCCAGGACAGGAACAAAAATTCCCTTCAGCACCTGCAACCATTAGTTGCGCTGGCCTCAGTGCAAGCACCAATCCCTCCCTCTGGTGCAGTAGGATGACACAGCCTCGGGCAGCTGTTCCCCAGGGCTGGGCAGCTCTCAGTATAATTTTCCCAGTTGCTCCTCTGTCCAAAGACAGAGAAGCCCCTGAGTGCACTCTGTCCAAAGACAGAGACTCAACTGAGAGATGATAAGTAGATGTGAACTTACTCAAAAAGAGTCAAAAAAAAGTTAATTTTGTGCATTCGTGTTGTTTGTTGACTGCACAGTATAGTAGGGTCATTTGGGCACAGTCTGTGAGAAAAAGAGCACAATGATGCAATTCGCTCTGCCAGCAATTTGGAAACAGCATGCTGTACTGCTTAGTTTTCACACTGGAAGCTCCAATACAAACATTTCAGAGTGTTTAGAGGGCAATCTGTAGAGAAAGTAGAGGATTCAGAAAGAGTTGGATGAGTCTAATGGTGATTACGAAGGTGTTTAGAGGGATCACTAGTGTTGGTGATGTTATGCCTCCATTCATCTTCCTACAGGGACTCAAACTCAACAGAGGCCTATATCAAGTGCCTTGAGGAGTTAGTCCTGCCCTGAGGCAATATGGTGGATGCTGGAAAACCCTATGTCTGGCAACAGGACTCTGCACCATACAACACAAAGCAGGAGATTCTAGTCATGACTGTCAGAAAATTTCAGTGACCACATCACCCCTTACATCTCGTCACCTAATTCTCCAGACTGCAACTCCCTTGATTATAATGTGTTGGGCACAGTTGATTGAGAGGCCAACAAACCTTCTTGTAACACCAAAGATTAACTGATGGCAAGAATTATGGCAGCATTCACCAACTTAATAAGGAGACTGTCCAGAAGAGTTCCAGGAGATTTCAAAATCATCTGAGGCCGTGGTTGAAGCCAATGGTGATTTTATTGAATAAATTTACTCTTTAGTATTTCAAGATATTTTTGTGGAATTTTGGTAAATATATCTGTTAAAATGAGATGGCATCAGTGATATTTTCATATTTGTGTATTTTAGATGACAATTTATCCATCGCACCCTGTATATCAATCTGGGTAACCTACATCAAATTCTGAACTACACCCTTTACTTAATCAATGGGGGGGGGGTTAGACTTGTTCCACTGTTTATGTATAAGGATATTGTCTAGTTCTTATTTTTATTTAGTGCTGTTCAGTTATTGCTTACCCATTCCCTGCTCAACCTAGGAATTAAATGCAACCACTATATCGCCAAATTCACAAACCAATTGCATACTGCTCGACCCAGGGATTGAACTCACAAATACTATGTCACCACTAATCCACTGTCTTGTAGGACCACAAAGATGAGGACAATAATCCAAACATTGTAAATAATGATAACTCCTAGAAATTCAAACAAAAAAAAAAAAAAAAACAAGAAATTGTTTTGTTTTTTTTTTAAAAAAAAGTAAATCTTGAAGTTGATAGTTTTTATTTCTAAACTCTTATTTTTCAGTTTTAACCAAGTCGTTCAAAGTTGAAAACACTCAATTTTATTATTAGTTTTAGAAATTAAAATAATTTAAACAAATATAAATCAAAAGAAAAATGACAATTCAAAAAGAAAATAATTGTGATGCAAAAGTTAAAAAAAAAAAAAAAAAAAAACTCATAATTCCAGAAATTCAGTGAGACTGTCATTTGTTTTCAAATGTTTACAGATATTACCGCTGTTTTTCATCTGCCCATATTTCTATCAGTGTGCAATAAATGAAAAATTAAATTTAAAAAAAAGAAAAATCTAATTCCAATATATATTACCCATACAAAGTAATACCAAGTACTGAATATATATTTCATACATTCATGCTAATCAACACAAGTATACAGCTAGGAATATAATCGTGTATCACTTCTATATAGAATCATACATAGGATTAATACAAATACAAAATTTGTCACTGAGCTGATTGATGTTATATATTCAGCACCCCAACTCCAGAGTTTTGTAGGTGAACCATTTTGCAATTGTTCAATTCCACTTGCCAGGATTTATCAGCAATTGACTGCGAGTTTTCTCATTTTTGTTATTTTTATATTGAGCTAAAAAATAATTTATGCGCTATTTATTGGTGTTAGGTTGATCTTTTGTTTTTCTTTTTGTCTGTGTGTAGGTGCATATATGCAGAATGTCATGGTTATTTCTCTTTTTCCACATTCTCTTATCTCTTTATACTCTTTCCTTATTCTTTTTGCTCTCTTTCGGCTCTGTGTGTTAAAGATAATTAGCAATATCATTTTCGGTAAAACAGACAGGACTTTTGGAGAGTTTTAGGGTAATTTGTTTTCTCAAATATTCTGGGTCTTCTTAAGTTTGGGGAATATGTGTGTATTTCATTTCTTTTTTTTACTTATTGTTTTTTTTTTTTTTTTTTTTTGTATTTTTTTAAAAAAATTATGGCAAAATAAATAGAATCATAAATATACACATAATATACATTTTATCGTCTTCCAAGTTGATACTCTTTGGTTTTTGAATGTAATCACTCAGCTGGGGAATTAGGATAGACATGAATCACCAGAAACTTTTTCTTTTAGCATGTGTGCAATCTACTCAAAGATAAATCTATGCGGTGTTAAGTTTGAGCAAACGAGAAAAAAAGCAGTGGAGTTAGCTACTTATTTGTTTCCATAAAGAAAGACCATTTGAAAAAATATGAAGGTAGATTATAGTGCAGATACTTTCTACAGCAAAGTGATCGAGGTATTTACCAAAAAGAAAGGAAGAATTAGACTAGTCTAGAAACAAATTTTAAATATGTCATTATTTGTTGATTTTATTACATTCTTCTCAAAGGTCATCATGGACTTCATGCCCCAGTTTTGCCACCAATTATTTATATATATATATATATATATATATATAAAGAAAACTAGAGTGACAATACTTAACAGATGAAGAAAAGTAAAAATGGCACAAAGATAAGCTCTTTGAATATTTCTTCATCTGTTGACTAAGATATATATACATGTATATATTCAAGGTCTGACCAAAAAGTATAAGGACTGGTTCTATATAAAAGGAAACTACAAAACATATCAATTCAGCAGTTAATCTCCTTCAAAGTAGTCTCCTTCTGAAGCTACAGACTTTATCCACCATTTTTTCCCTTGATGGAAGCATTGCTAGAACTCCTCTTTTGGGATAGTGAGCAATGACCTCATCACATTCTCTTAGGTTTCCTATTGTTGCTTTCAAAATGGGATTTGATTTTTGAAGAAGTCAAAAGCAAGTCACAAGGTGGCAAGATCTGGAAAATATGGTGGTTATTGGGCCTGGAGAATGTTGTCTTTAGCCCCAAACTGCTGCACAAACCGTGGTCACTGACAGAAACTGTGGGGTGGTGAGATGACCACACTCTACATACTTTCCTTCTAAGCACTGCTATAAACAATGGAAGCAAGCAAGAACATTATAGCTTAGTTTGTATGCATGACAGAGTTTAAGGTAAATCTCTGTCATGCAACTTCACTCTGCATACTTTAACTCTGTTACCATAGCAACAGTCCCAATACTTTTCAATCAGCCCTTTTATATATATATATATATACATACATATACACACACACACACACACACATGAGGGTAAGTTGAAAATTATCTACACTCCCACAATAACATATCTTTAGGTTAGTCACACAGATTGTGGTCATGTGATCAAAGTTTGAGCTTGATCATGCCAGTTTCATTACTGCTGTTACAGTGTAAACATGGCCGCTCTGCTAGCAGTGTAGCCCAAAGAGGAACAAAGAGCAATAATCCAATTTCTCTGGTCAGAAGGTGTGTCAGGGGCTGAAATTCAACAGAGGCTTTTAACACAAATATAGTGACAGTGCACTACTGTGTAGAAGTGTGTTTGAGTGGATCAAGAAGTGATTGATGTAAAAAGTGGGACACACAAAGATGCTTGTCAATCTCCACCACCAGTGAGAAGATACAGCAAGCTCAAATGGTAATGGCAAACCAGCGAATTATCTTTAATGAGGTCGCATGTTCTCCGCAAATTTGGATCACTGCTCTTTGTTCCTCCTTGGTGAACACTGCTAGTGGAGTGGCCATGTTTACACTGTAACAGCAGCAAGAAAACTGGTCTGATCAAGTACAAACTTCAATGACATGACCACTGAAGGCAGTGTGACAAACTTAGAGATATGGCGAAACTGTGGATCATTTTTGACTTATCCTCATATATATATATATATAGTTTCATGTCAAGATTCTGTTATAGGCACATTTCAAACAAATGTTACAGCATCTGTTGATGAAAAAGTTCTCAAGTTGCAATAAAAGAAATTAATTTTTTTTTTTTATTAAAAGGTAAATTCATTTTTAAATAAAGATGTATTTGCAAATTGTGCATAGAAAGAAAATCTTTGTAAAATGAATTTCAACAATATTTTTACTGAATTCCTTATTTACATTCAGACTAATATCCTCATCTTTGTTATTATCACAAACCTTTCAGCTGTTGTATACTGTAGCCTTCTTCAGGTGCCAATCAGATTGTTCTGCTGACCATAGCTAAGGATATCTCATCTTATTTAGTACTGCTCAATTGCTTGTTCTGTCTCCACATAGTTTAAGTCCATACTGCTAGACCCAGGGATTCAACTCACAATTTCCTAATGGTTACCTAGATTGGCAGACACCTGGATATGGCCAGAGGGTACAGCAAATGAGATGTGATAATAACAACAAAGATGAGGATGTTAAGCTTAATGTAAATAATGATAACTAATTAGACTTACCTTTACTGCTTTTTATTGGATAATTGTGTGAAATAAATCTTGCTTTTAATACATATATTGGGGAAGTTTAACATGACAGCAGAGAAGAAAAAAGAAAATGGTGTATCAAAAGGGCATTTTTCCTCTTGACATTCTCTCAGCAATTTTCATTGTTTTGCAAAGCTGTTTTTAAAATTTTAATAAAACCATACAATATGAAAAGGAATTTATACATTTTTACTCTCAACTTAGTGTATTTTTGTTACAAGAGGAAATGAAAGAAATGATTAGAAAATGCAATTTTTTTTAATTTTTAATTAGTTACTTGTCATTGTGTTTGTTTAAATTTTGTTTTATAGTTCAGACATTTTTATAAATCTATGATTTGTGCCTTAAGTGTACAGATTTAGACTTTAGAGATAAAAATCCTTCAGAATGGGTAGAAAATAAATGAAAATTTGTTTTTTTTTTATCCATGTGTCCTCTGTGCTGACTGTATGTTATAAATTTGGGTATATGATCCCGACAGTTATAAATTATTGACAATTGGAAAAACATTCATAAAAGTTTAATGTTTTGAAGGATTTCTATACCTAAACTCAGACACTTAAAGTCAAGAACATAAAATGTTAAACAACTTTTTTTAAAAGTCACTCATTCTCTTTTTTTTTAGTCATGAGAAACAACTTGAGATAAATTTATGAATAAAAAATGTATTTTCATAGTTATATCTTTGTAATAGGGTAAAAAATAAATATTTCATATTATCCCTAATCTTGTAAATATAAAATTATTCTTATAGTTCACTAAGAATATTTTTAGTATCTAGATAATAAAAATTTAAAAAAAAAAAAAAGACATTTATCCCTTGTTTCGTATTAGGTTTCTGATTCCTTCTAAAGTCTACCTCAACTCTATATTTCTAACATCTTTGCCTGAACTCTGAAATTTTTACTATTTATTTTTCCTTTAATAGTAGATAGGTTCAACTATCATCCAGTTTACACTCTACCCTGGTTTTTTGAATACGAGTAGAGGTTTCAACAGATAATGGCCATATGCCTAATTAATTCTTTGTAAAATTATAGGTGTTGGGATCAAATATAGATTGGAATCCTACAAAGATAAGATAAAGAACAAATGGGGAATGTTTATCAATCTAACATGTTTCACTTTTATTAAAGTGAAACAGGTTATATTGCTGTTTCTTATTAATTCTTTATCATATATATATATATAATGATCTTGACAGCTCTGTAGGAATGCATTCCTGGCATAATATTGAAGATTATGATGCTTTCCACAACGTTAATCATTTCACCCAAGCTTTTAATTCCAATGATAAGATGGCTAACATACAGAGGTAAGTTGTAAAGCATACTTTTGTAACTGGTTCCTTCACCTGAAGATGATTCCAGATTGAACTGAAACGTGGGGAGAAATTAATAAAGTTCCAGAGAATATCATAATCTCCAAAATATATATATATATATATATATATATATAACGTGAGATCTAGCATTTCTTTTGTTGTCAGTGGCTCCTATCTATTATTATGCCTGTCCAGTTGATTACAATGACCTGAGTAGAGTAGAATGGAGTTTTCTCATTCCTTCAACCATCTTCTCCATGGCCGTTTCCTTTACATCATATTAAGATATCATTGAAAGACAAAGAGAACAAAATCAAACAATGACTAGGAACAATTTGTCTAGAGACATTCAACCAATAATGCTTCCAAAACTTTTACTACCTAAAATATTTTTTATTTCATTTGTCTCTAAAACATAATCCTGAATTATAAACACTCAATCTAATAAATTTCTTGGTGGAACAACAATTGATAAATCAGTCAAAATACTTTTGTCATTCATTTTGCAAAGATTTAATCTAGTTTAAATTAATATTGTAAAAACTATTTCTCAATTAGAAATGAGTCAACTTGCAAACACAACAATTTTTTATGTATAAGAAGAAGCAACTTTTTTTTTTTTTTTTTTTTAATTTCTTTTAAAAATGATATTTTATAATTTTTATGCGTGTTTTTGTGATGACACTTTGTAATAAATATGTGTATAGGGCACATGTGTGAGGTAAACAGAAAAAGAAGCACAAATTCAAAACATTTAATTTCTACATAGAATAGTTTCTGTGGATTAAAAACTTTAACACCTATTAAAAATATATATATATATATATATATATATTTTTATCAATGTTGAGTGATTTATCTGGAATATCGAACATCTGTAGGCTTTTTTTTTTCTATCAACTTTGGACAAGGACAAACATGTACTATGATTGTAGACCAAGATTCTTGAAATACTTTGTCTATTTTGCAAACATTCTTTTGGCCAAACAGATTTATGAGTGGCATCTGCATTTCAAAGTTGGTCAAATATCAGTTGAAGATGAGGGTTCTGGAAGACAAATCATCACCAAATATGGGAAAAATTCTAGCCATGTCTAGAGACTTTCTGATATGACCATATATAATTAATAAACAATAAAATCCCAAATCACCTCATATGGGGAATAGCCTATTTCAGCAGATGAAGAGTGGTGGTCATCTGTCTTATTTATATATATATATATATATATATATATATATATATATAAAATAGTACATGGGTTTGTCAGTCCTCTAATTCACACTCCTCACTGATCTTTTGAACAGTAAGAATAGAGGTTTATCCTTTTTCTTGTTTAGGATTGGGTTTCTGGTTCCTTCTAAAGCCTACTTCAACTCTATTTCTAATGTTTCCACCCAAACACTGAAATTTTATTTACTGTTTATTTTTTCTCCTTCCATATGAGTCGATAGAATTGCCTATCATCCAGTTCACTCTCCTCTTTAGTCTTCTGAACAGGAGCAAATGTTTATCCCTCGTTTCCTATTAAGGATTTGTTTCCGGATCCTTCTAACATCTGATTCTCTTTCACTCCCAGTAACCCCTTGCATCTTAGTGGCATTATCACTTTTCTTGGGGTAAATGGATTATATATTTCAAAATACTCATGTTATCACAGAAAGCAGTTTCATCCCTCGTCTTCGGGTACAAGAGACTATATAATGGGCATCCTTGGGTTTGTTTTTTTTTTGGGGGGGGGGGTTAACTATAAATATTATAGCCTTTCTAAAGTAAGTTGTGTTTGTTGTGATTAGTTCATATCTTAACTTTTTGCAGGTGTTATTTTGCATAAGAAAATTACTATGAAATCTGCCATGTAATGATTCTTATATGGAGTGAAATGCTTTTGATAAACTTTTATAAACAATTGAAACCAAAAAAAAAAAATACATACTATGCCTGAGATTTCATTAAACATGATCTTTTTCTGTATTGGTTCCTTTTCAAATAAAACACTAAAGGCAACAGAGGCTTTGTTAAATGACTTTAGCTCTCACCCTATTGATTTCTTTTATTCTAAATTCTTCTACAGGGTATGGCAAAAAAAAAAAAAAAAAAAAAAAAAAATACCTCCCAGAAATATCACTTGCTACCTTAACATAAGTTAAGGAGGTTTTCTGCTTCATACTACATATTATTGTAAATTACCTTGATTTAAAAAAAGCAGAAAAATAGGCAAAAGAAATAAAATATATATATATTTAATATAATAGGATCTATCTGAAATGCTTTCTGTACCAGAAGCAACATTTTTCCTGATCATTTTCTTAAAAAAAAAAAAAAAAAAAAAAAAAAAAGTTACACCATTTTTTGAGACTTTAATAAATAGTCTGTATTTAGGAAATATTGCCATGCAGACAATTTACAAAACATCCTTGGGTGACATTTTGTTATTACCCATAGGAATAATGTTAAAGAAGAAATTTAAAAACATTTCCAAATAAAATAAAAACTATTTGCATCGAGTATTTTTCTATATAAAAATAAGTGAATAAACCTACAGAAGACACTAGAAAACATTTTTTGTTACTCACCTTCTAGATTTTGAAATTTTTGGAAAAGCTGTATTGTAGTCTAAATACTTTAATATCTTATAGTTTTATTTTAAGAGGCTAATTTTAATTTAAATAGAAATAACATTTAGCATAATCCCTCAGTTTATGGTAAAATAACCAAATATTTATCCAACTTACAAAGTAAGTATCATTCTGCAATTAATCTTAGAAAAAAAATTTTCATGTGACACCCTTTATCTTTTAGGACTTCATTGGACTAAAAAGTAATGTATACTTTGATGTAATTACATATGCAGGAGAAAGGGCAGTGAAATTTTAAACTAAGAAGTTTAAGTTTTTATATGTGTTTGGGTATATAATCTAATCAATTTAATTTCTCATATATATATATATATATATATATATATCACTTTTGTTAAGTATCCCACATTGTGATAATAGAAATTTGCCAAGAAAGGTAAAAAGTCTAATTAATAAGGAAGAGTTTTACTTATTTAATTCAAAAGTAATTTATTTAAAAAAATCATTTATATGAGGTTTTGCATATTTGCTACTTTATGCAAATCACACATTCTTACACTTTCGTTGTTTTATTTTTTTAGAAAAGAAAATGCTAAACTAAAAATTTGCTAATCAAAAGGTGATATTTGAATAGAAGAACCTGTTAGATTCAAAGTTATTTTCTGTACTCTGAAATATTAGCAATTTGAATTATGCAAAAAAAAAAAAAAAAAAAAAAAAACGTACAAGTACAGATCCTGCAAACTAGAAATTTAAGAACATTTAAAATATTCAATTATGTGTTTCTCTTAAGCATGATATAACTTAAAGAACAAAACCTAGGTCAAATTTTCTTTAATATAGTATAAAAGGAATAAAAGACAGGAATGAAGGATTTTGTACTACACATGGAATTACTGAATCGATTTATGCGGAAATAATTTTAAAAAAAAAAAAAAAAATGAAAAATTATCTGCGCTAGATAAATTTTCTATACTCAAGGGAAGTAATACTTTCAAATAATGACATTTTACTTAGTTGCTTCCCTTTGATTTTGTCACTTATTAAATGAAAAATCTAAAGCAGTTTTATTTCTAGAAAACAGCTGATGATAACCTGACATTTAAAAATCAATAAACATGCAATTATTTCATAATAATCAATAATTTGAATGATATAAATTATATTTCCTTGAATTGGGATTGCAATAATTAAATTAAAAGATACAAAATTTGATTTAAAAATATTAGCCTATAAATTTGTTCCCAGGATAAGAAATTTGTAAATGAGAGAGAACTATATCTAGTCCTTTAAACGTTTTAAAGAAGTTATTTTTGACTGATTCGTTATGCTTAGTTGGACTAATATTTTCATCTTTTATTATCACATCATTTAAGCTGGTGTGTCTTCCAGCCTTCTTCAAATATCTGTAGATATGGGGTAACCTTCAGGTTTACCTGAAGAAGGCTAGAAGCTATGATTAAAATGTGAGAGTCACAACAAAAATGAAGACATTAGTCTGGCTGTAAATAATCATAACTCTTCATCCTAGAAATTCAGACAGAAATTATCATATTTAGGCCTAAATATGTTGGAAGCTGAAACAATCTATCTTGGGTGGATTTAATGTGTGTTAAATAATATAAAAATGTACATGGGAAAAATTGTCGGCATTTTTATCACGGTGCCAACATACAGTTTAATTATTTACACCATTTGCATTGTTCGGACTGTCGTCCTCATCTTTACTGCCATATTCGTGACATTTTGGCTGTTGTATGATCCGGCTTTCTTCAGGTGAAAGTTGAAATTTCAAACGAAACCCATTATTTATTTTACATTAGTAGATTGTTCTAATTCCATCAACTAAATAAAAGGATCAGTTTGAAATTACAACTAATATCACCTGAAAAAAATCGAGAGGGTACAACAGCCCAAACATAATGAATATGGCAATAAAGATGAGGAAAACAGTCCAAATAATGTAAATAGTGTAAATCTCAGAAATAGAGACAGTTTCATTACCTGGCAGTTATCAGATAATTCAGTTGAACAAACAATAATGGGCAATCACATCTTTGTATCAATTTGAGTCTTCAAAAAGCAATTTTTATATCCAGTCACTCTATGAGTGTTACTGGTACCATGTAACCCAGTACTACTTGCCATATTGTCAGGTCATCAAGCATCTAAACTAGTTCCCCCACCTGGTTTTGCTGGTGAGAAGGGTGGCTAGACACCCAGCAGATTTAAAAACAAAACCTGTCAAAAGGTGAATGAACCTTCTTGTAGAGTCACTGGTCTTTGAACACAATAGTGGCATTTATTAAATGCCACATTAATAAGAAAGCAAGTTATTACATAGAAAATACCTAGAAGGAATCCTGATAAATATTTTCCCCATTGATTTATATAAAAAAAAAAAAAAAAAAAAAAAATTGCCAAATACTTTATTATAACCCCAACTTTTATAAAATCCATACTTGACAAATCTAAGATAAGACTACCCACAACTAGTGTAACTTAAATTTGTTCACTCCCACACAAAACATACCCCCCATCAATATACAGACACTACCAGACAAAAATACAAATGCCCACATTATTAACAAAATCTCACAGACCAAATAGAATTATGATACACAAACACACAAGAATTATAGACACAAATGCTACCAAACAAGACAAATAGCCACAAGGTCTACTTAACCAATGAAAAACAAACAACACAAAAATAAAAAATATGAGAATTTTTTCTCTTCCATATCTCGTTTCTGATAAAGCTTAAATAAAAACAAAATATGTTAAATTTATAAACGTTTCCTATCTGTTAGTTATCTTATTCTGCCATATACTTGCGCGTGTGTGTGTGTGTGTGTGTGTGTGTGTGCTCTCTAATGAATATTGATTGATTGATTTGACAATTTTCAATATTGAAGATCATTACAGAACTTCTCAATGTACCAATCTCGAAATCTATTCCAAGAGGTTGCTCCTTATTGGGTGCTTCAAGAATATGACCTGATGTCAAAGTTAGCTATGCTTAAAAGAATGCTTGAATGCAAATTACAAAAATCAATGTTTATGAATTTGTTCCCAAGTGCTGTCTAAATCTGTATGCCCAATCTGCAGATTTTTTTTTTAGTGTTTTCATATAAGATTCTCCATCTTAGAAAAATGTGTTTAGATTTCTTGTTCTTACCAAAATTAAAATAGTTATTTCAGCTGGATTACAGAAACACTTGTCAAAATCTGATATGGCTTTGCTTTGCAATCTTGTACTCAGACTTTTCAATAGGACATTATCAAAATTAACATTTAAAAAAAAAAAAAAAAAAAAAAAAAAAAAAACAGTCTAATATTAGAAGAGCAAAAATTGAGTAATTCCCTTTACCCTGGTTTAAAGGCAAATTTATTCCTGCTACATATTCATGGATGGGAGTTTTAAGGTACATGACTTACACAAGGATTAACTGACTTAAGATTGAAAATGGTCTGACATTTTTTAAACTCACTTTTCTTAACAGTGAAAGATCATAACATGTATTTGAACATTTTTAAGGTAGACAAAAAAACTAAAAGTCTAATTTTAAGAAGCAACAAAATATAAGCAAGCTTACAATTTTTTATTTTTTAATTCTGTAATGAAAAATTTGCTAATATGCAAATTCTGTAAGCAAATCGCCTTTTCATAAGATATTAGCCTGCAAATAAATATCATGCTGAATGAGAGAGTTATGATTTAATAATAACTGATTTTAAAGAAACATTGATTTTAATTTCTTGGCTGATGATCATAGCATATTTATTGCAATAAGTACAATGTTCATTAATGAATAGTGGTTTAGAGAATGGTTTTTAATTGAAATTAGTGCTGCATTAATAGAATAAAATGAAGGTCAAAGAATTTCAGCCGGAAAGTAAAATATTTTATTTATAAAATTGCAAACTATAAATAGAATAAACTTCATTAGAAGTCATGCTGTAGTGGTATAGAAATTAAATCAGATAGCATTTTGTTCAAATATATTTGCTCTATGTGAGTGTGGATATGTGTAAAAATCATTTTGATAAGAGAAAAATGTATTTGGATATTTTCAGGATATGAGAAAGCAAGAGACTTGATTTTAATTTTTAATTCTTGATGTTAACAGAAATTTTTACAAAGTTAAATTTACATTTATATTACTACAAACATGGCAAAATCTGAAAATTTTGATCTATCTCTTGTATTCATCTCAGTTTGTAATGTCTGCAAAGAAGTTTTTCACAATATTTAAAAACTGATCAACAAAATTTGCAGGATAAAAGATTTCCATTAGAAATTTTTCATTTTTTTTTTTTTGTTATTTTTAGGAAGAAAAACTTCAAGCAAATCCATCTTTCATAAAATACATTTTGATAATTATTATTTCTGAATAGTTAAGAATTTTATCCACTTATATGTCTGCCTTATTTTTTTTTTTTTTTTGTAATTGAGAAAACTTAAAAAAAATTTCCTTTAATTTTCTTTCCACTTCCTATCCACAAAAAAAAAAAAAAAAATAAAAAATAAAAGGCACAGATAGGCCATAAAATCACAACCAGTCACACTATTTAATAATGCTTATATTAATAGTGGTGAAGATCGTATAATAGTATAGATGTTTTAACCCACTGCATCCAAAAACCATCTGAAATTCAAAATAAAGGACATACTTTATAGACTTTTCCCTTAATATAAGCTACAATTCTAAAATCTAAATTCGTTTTAACTTATCAAAAAATAATTTCAAATAGGATCAGAAAAGTCTCTTTTTTTTTTTTTAAAAGATGGCTTTGGATGTTATAAGGTAAGGTTAAGAACAATGAATGACCGGGAAAAATGATGGTGGAGGTGGTTTCAGGAAGGAAGATGATGGTTAACATTTTGCATGTTTTTTGTTTTTTTTTTCAATCAAAAAGAGAAAAAAATAATGAATATAAAATAAAAATAAAAGAAAGACTGATGGTAAGAAAAAATTAGTAAGGATGTTATTTGTATTTGGTAAAGATTTTCATGATTGACAATGTCAAAAAAATTCAATGTGTTGATCAGTGAGCACTTGATTAATATGGTAAGATAAAACCTTAAAAAAATGATTTAAACTATAGAAAAAATGTTTATACTATTAATCAAATACTGTAGTAAGAGAAATGTCTATATGAAACTTCTTTTTTTAAAGCCACTAAGATGCAAGGGGTTACTGAGTATGAAAGAATATAAAAAAAAAAGAAAAACATTAAGGAGAGAGAATGATAAAAGAACAAGAATTAAAAAGACAGAAGATAACGATTGTTCTTTTATTGTTCTCTCACCTTTATTACAATTACTTGGATTTCTAGATGTATGAATTAATACTGAATATGATATACTTAACTTTTTCTTCTTTTTTTTTTAATATCACATGTATGCTTCATTTAACAATGCAGCCTCTTTGAAACTATAATAGCAACCAGAATTTACATTTTTGTTATTTCAGAGTTTTTAAATCAATTCCATTATTTTTATGAGTTCTCATTACCAAAAGTGACATCATTCTCTTATCAATAATTAATGGAAGACAAAAATGACAATTGTATTTATGCCATTCCAAGGAGGAAGGGGCGATAGGAAAATATTCTGTACCCTACTCTGGAGGTGGGGGTGGATATTAAACCAAATTAATCAAGAAGACATTAATTTACATTTTCCTGAGCTTCAAAATGTTAGGATTGTTCTCAACCAAATTCTCTTTTGAATCTATGCATTTTTCAAACTTCTTATCAGAATGGAATGCATTTAGAAGCAAAGTTAATACCATTTCCTTTCCAACATGATATATATATATATATATATATATATATATATCTCATTAGCAGAAACTTCTAATAATACAATTTAATGACAGAGGCAATTGTGATTAAATATATGGCATCATGATTGGACTAAATTAAAAGCTCTTAAATCTATCTTTAGCGAGCTATCTCCTCCCAACAAAAACCCAAATTCATTTAGGTGACAAAGGCTCTGATAAAGGAAGGAAAGTTAAACAAAAACATGAAGCAGTAAATTGTTGCTGGACACAGTAGTGCAGGTTGGAGAGAACAATGATGAGAATCAAAGACAATTTTGGTAAAATATTGCAGTACAAGTGAAAAACAGAAAGCAAAAATATTCAATTTTTCCTCCTCACCTAACTCTTTGACCATAAGTCTTGAATTTCTTCAGACTGTCTTGGCAATTTGCAAGACAACTGTCTAACAATTTATTCTTTATCTTAAAACAAGAAAATTAACTTTTTTTTTTTTTTTTTTTTTTTTTTTAAACAAATTGCATACATGTGAGGGTATATTATAAGAATGGTGAAAAGTTCTTGGCCCAATCTATTTCCCAAAATCTGATCAAATGATTGAACATCAGAATTTTGTTTTGAATCTCTTTTTGAACAAGCCAAGAAATTCTTTGTTTTTTTTGTTTTTTTTTAGCACCCACCTTGTAGGGTGTCCAGCTATGAAAATATATACTTTTAATCATAAAAATGGGAATAATTGTTTTTTTTGTTATATAAAGATTTGTAATTGTTTTTTTTTGTTTTTTTTTCAATTTACAGAATGGACCCACTTTCCTCAGCTTGGTAGTTATGGAAACAAAAAGTTTTCGTGTATTAAAAAAATGTGCTGGCAATATCATTTTTAAAGCATCAGCAAAAACTGCAACAATGAAGACATCATTTAATTATAATAGCATCAACCAAGTTTGGACAAAACTGAAAGTAAATATTAAAAAGCCCATGCCTTGTTTTACAATTTTGTTTTTGTAAAAAAAAATTCACCTTTGTAAGATTAAGGGAAAATAAACGCCCGAAGTAGGCATACATTTTTAAGATCTCAGTATGTCCTAAAAATGTATGCGTAGATAAAAAATAAGATTAGGAAAAAGATAGTGGGTGAAAGAATTGGTGACCACAATTCAATTCATAACCCCCTTTTTAACATGATTATCAAGTGCATGAGCAACAAATCTAAGACGTGCAGTTTTGTAAAATTGAAGTATTTCTATATTAGCTTCAAACATTTTAGGCTATTTCTATTTGCATTTGATTGAAAAGGAGATTCAATAAAACCAGTGACTGGCGAGGGGGGGGGGGAGAAAAAAAAGTTGGAGCAAACACGAGCTGAATATAAAGGAAAAACTACATTAATCTAACATTTTCTCTACTGTACATTTCCAAGTACTACCTTGCTAAAAGTTTTAAGGGGATCAAATATGAAACCTTTTTTGTCCCCATTTTTCATCAAGTTACATTCAAACTATAAGAAAACTTTTAATTTTGTTATAGTCGTGTAAAAAGTATTTTTATTCAAAACTAACAAGTTTTATACTAGCTTCTAAATCATTTAACATTGAAAGTCAGTTTCAAAATACTGACAAAACCTTTAAAAGTTTTTTTTGCTTCGTTTAAATGTGGTCTGATCATGAAACTAAGAAGGTGGAGCTGATGATATTAAAAAAAGAGTTGAGTAATTAAAAATAGGGAACACTAGTAGCTCCTAGTGGCTAATTAAACAAAATAATATAGTTTTAGTTGACAAAAGTCACAGAGTAATCTGCTAAATAGAATTTAAAAAAAATTGATGGAGTGAAAAAATTAATCACAATTCAAGAAGAAAAGTAGAAAATTACCTTTCTGATCTACATAGTTTCCTTTTTTCATAACTCATAAACTGGACAAAGCAGTTGAGAACTTGAGAGTTCAGAAAGAGGCATCAAAACTCCAATTGTAAAATTTTGTTGAAAAATAATATTGAACTCAGACCTGCATCTTGCCAATCATGTTCACTTATAGGTTAAGAAGTATGGAGTTACTTAAAAGAAAACAAACAATAAAAAAAAAAAAAACTTTGCAAATGAAAACCATGAAAAAGTTAAAATGCTAATAACACCGGTCACAAAAAAACAAAAAAAAACAAAAAAAGCCAAAAAAAAAAAAACCAAAAAAAAACCCCCAAAAAAAACGAATAGAATGCTGCTCTTTGCAAAAAATTTCATTTAGTGATTGACAACATTTAAAATGCACAAGATAATATCCAGGAAAGTCATAGATTCCAGTTTCTCCAAAATCTCATCTCCTAGATAGTTGGTGATACAGTGATAGAAAATATTGTATGTTGAAATATATGCATTGTACAGACAGACTCACACTCTCTCTCTCACACACACACACACACACACACATTGAGTGTCCAAACTTTAGAACATTTTTTTGTTTGTGAATTACATAAAATGAAGAAAGAGGAGAAAATAGATGGTTGCTGCATGGATCTTAACTGACAACTCTTGTTGTATGTAAGCACCGTTCAAGTTCTGTGTTAACATTTTACAGGAATTGTTGAAAAATAAACTGGGGAGGTTTGATATACATTGAAAAGAGAGATTGCAGGAGGAAGTATTGTAGTGTATAAATTAAAAAGGTTATGATATGCTCTAGTTATCAATAAAAGATATAATATTTGCATTGTAACTATTTGGAATGAGCCCCATTTCTAATAGCTAAAAAATACAAAGGAAAATAATCCAAAGTGATTAGGTAAGGATGAAAGCTGTGTACAAACATATATACTATTGGTTTCCATTAAAACCTTAAAGCAGTTCTGTTCACAATGTAAAGAAAGTTCATTTCATTTCCTTACCATAAAAATCTGGTTTCAATAGTTTAGGATGCAAAAAGCCTTAGCGATATTTTACAACTTTATATTTAAAGTAAAAAAAAAAAAAAATAAAAAAAAAAAATAAAACAAACAGCTGCATAAAGTATGAGGTTCTTAAATCAATAAATTGATAAATAATAATTAATAAAATGTTATTGATATTGGATGGTTTCAATAATTTATGCTTGCAATCAACTTTTTTTTTTAAATAAAAAAAAATAAAAAATTTACATAATTCTTCAAATCATAATGTCTTAAAATTGAAAAAAAAAAAGAAAGAAAGATAGATAATTATTGTGAAAATATTTTTTTGGGCTTTTTTAAATCCATTGGTGATTTTTGGTGATTTCTAAACCTCTTTGTAAGCTGTTTGTAAAATATATTTAAAAGCAAGACAATGAACATCCCCAAATTTAAGACGGTGTAAAAATTTTATAATACAAAAGTATTTTTTAAAAAGATAAAAAATACTCCCTCTCACATAGACACACACACAATTTAAAAATATACATGTAAGAGCTATATCCTTCTGAAGGACATTAAAAACCATGGTCCTCCGCTACTTCCTCTGCTCTTAACCATGTATTTCCATGATTGTCCTTAATGATTTTTATTAATAATTATAATGAAATTAAATAATTTAAAAAAAAAAAAAAAAAAAAAAAAAAAAAAATGAATCATGAAATAATTGTTACAACAAAAAGCAAACAATCTGATTTTAAAATGTCTTTTTTATGTGATGCTTTGATTCTTGTGACAAATTAAGGTGCTCAGAGAAACAATAGGCAGATGTGCGTTTTAAGTCTTTTTGTCACTAGTAAAATCAGTCATTTTCTCAACTTGACAGTCTGGCTTTGAATGATATCAAAACAAGATGGTCACAAACAGACAAATATGACAGGTGTCATTTTCTCATTCACTAGCTCATGTCATCATTCACTCACACTCACTTGAGTGCAGTGATCTACTCAGTGAGTGCTGATTCATAGGATGGAAGTGGAGTAGCAACATCTGAATATTTGGGCGGAGACAGAATTACTGCCCGCCCATCTCTATGAATGTCTACAGTGGTGAGGATGGTGTCAGAAGTGGAAGACCGACCAAGGTCTACCATTCCAATGCTGGTGTGGTGGTCGCAGGCAATGGTGTCATAGGCAGGAGGTGGATCCAAAAACACAGGACTGATTTGATCTTGAGAATGGGTATATACCACTGCAAGAGAGAAACAAGAAAAGATTAATAGGAGTGGAAAAACGGCCAAAGAACAGCAAATTAGAAAAGTAGAAGGAAACAAACTGACTGAAATCTAAATCTGCTTAAATAAAGGATTCAAATATTGAAACTGGTATGACAATGGATCCCTGCTTGATTAGTTAGGATACTAATGTAGTCAAATGGATTGTAAATGATTTTATCTGGGCCTCAAGTGACTGGCAGTTTTATGATTATGTGAGCATTTCAAAGCAACCATCTGCTGTCCATAAATAAAGAAAAGGAAATGAGTAAATAAAAACTTTCAAGATCAAGTACCACTCAGCAGGAAGATAAGGGAGGCAGGAGCATATATAGTCAGTCCTCATTCTAGTCAAGTAGAGTTACAGTTAGAGTAATATAGAGTCAGCAACAGAATTCCTACTGGCCAAAGAGAAGAGCTAGTCCCTTAATCTGTTGTGGGAGAAGACACATGTAGTAATGAAGAGGTCCTAAGTGTCACTTACCTACACCACCCTAGACAGTACCAAGTGAATCAATGAATAAAGAATACATCTTGTCTTTCTCGCCAACATGATATATTGAGGCAGTCATATTTGGAACTTTTCTTCCAATGTGATATAATAAGTTTCTTTGTTGAATACACAGCAAACTTTCCCAGTGTGAGCAAAATTGGGAAAAGCTTAATTTTGTTAACACTGATATAAATAGGGATTGACCAGTTGGCGAAAAAGTGTGAGCTGACACTTATAAAGGCATTTCTTATTCAAGACTGTCATGTGTGATCATTTTTGAAGCAATAAATTCTTTCCCAAAAAAATTTCTGTAGACAAAGCTAAAAAGAGAAGTGTAGTAACAGCAACTGTAAAATTATATAATCTTATCACTTTAAATGTTATTTTTAGCAGATACTCATATTTGAGTAGAAGCTCTGTTTATTTATTAAACAGTATATTTATTTATTTTTGTATATCAGCCTGAATATTCAAGAAATCTTATTAAAGAAAAATCTGTTCTCTCCAGCAGGATTCAAACCCATGTTCCCCTGGGCAAAGGAAAATGTCATTTGTTCTGACATGTTTTAACCAACTCAGCTATGAAGAACTTTTGCCAATCAAGCAAGGATGAATAATTCCTTTAAGTGTCATAGGTTTGAAATTTTCATATTTATTGTTTTGTATCCAAACAGCAACCAGGCAATTTCCAAAGTAATGGAATTTTTATTTATTAATCTGACAGTACACAAAAATATACTGTTTATTAAATAAACAGAGTTTCTCTCAAATACGAGCATCCACTAAAAATAACATTCAAAGTAATAAAATATGTCTGATTAATAGATAAAACTCCATTACTATATATGTATATGTTTGCAAAAGCAATACCCCGGGTCACAAACTCATATCTATACAACAGAATATAAGTACCACAGATATATATATATATATATATATATATATATATATATATATATATGTGTGTGTGTATGTATGTATGTAAAATAGATATGTTTAGATATGTTAGATAATATAAGAAGGACAAACAAAAGGGTACCAATATAATCAGTATGATAAAAACATTTATTAAACATTAATTGTTAGCCATATGACAGAAAGGAAGCACAGAGAGAAAGGTTGTAAGTTCAACATTTTTGGATATTCCTGTGTCTTTCATCAATGGATCGAGGAATAAACAGATAAAAAGGAATTACTCACCGACAGATGTTTTTGTAGATGGTGTATTTTCTGGTGGTGATCGTATAGTTAGCAAAACCCAATCTCAGTCTAATTTCTTGATGTGAAAATAAACTTAAATTTAAAATTTTAATCAGTGTAAAAACGTTAGGCAGGTCTATTATTAATAATAGTGTGTTTTGTGGGGGGCAGTGAGATTGTGGACATAAATGAAGAGAGTTATAGGTTGGAGACAGAGAAAGATGTCACATGTATCAAGTTGTAGCAAAAATTATTGGACCAAATTGTAAAGTGTAGAAAGATGGGCTATGGTTAGAATATGATGCAATGAAAAAAAAAAATGGAATATATAATACTAAAATATTTATTAAATAAAATGAAATGAAAAGAAACAAAGTGAATGAAGAAAAAAAGTGAATGAAGAAAAAAAAAAAAAAAAATAGATCAAAATTTGGAAAACTATTGTTAACAAAAAAAGTGGATACAAAAAATAAAATAAAAATGGAAAAACTGAGAGGAAAAGTGTATACATATATAGATGCACATGTGTACATAAGTGCACACAACAGTATTTAAATATACACAAACCACCACACAAACATATGAATCTCAATACTTTTTTATTTTTTTGTTTTTCCTCTCAGTTTTTCCTTTATTTTTTTAATTTTATTTTCTGTACCCACTTTTTTGTTAATAGATTTCCAAATTTTTATCCATTTTTTTTTTTTTTTTTTGTTCCTTCACTTTTTCATTTGATTTAATAATATTTATACATTTTAGTATTATATATTACATTTTTTTCTTCCGCATCATATTCTAACCTCAAACCATCTTTCTACAATGGACAACTTGGTCCGACAATTTTTGCTACAACTTGCTACATGCAAGACATCTTTTTCCCTCCCCAACCTATAACTCTTCATCTATGTCTACAATCTCACTCCCCCCTTAACACACACTAGTAATAATAGACCTGCTTAATGCTTTCACACCAACCAAAATTTTAAATTTCAGTTTATTTTCATAAAAAGTTTTGCACATTAGACAGAGATCAGGTTTTTGCTAATAATATGATTTCCACCAGAAAATACCCCATCTACAAAAACATCTGTCAGTGAGTAATACCCATTTCTCCATTTATTTCTCAGCCCATTGATGAAGGACACAGGAGTGTCCAAAAATTCCAAACTTAAAACCTTTCTTTCTGTGCTTCATTTCTGTCATATAGTAAATAATTAATATTTAATAAATGATTATCATATTGATTATATTGGTATCCTTTCATTTGTCCTTGTTTTATTAACTAACCTATTTATTTTACATATAAGAAGCACACGTGGACCCTTTTTCTAATTATATATAAAGAAGCTAGAAATAAAAAATATTTTAATCAATGGAAATGCAACTTGTTTTTGCATCATTATTTTTATTTTTTTGATAAACTCATGGCATTAGTTTTCCACAAATATTCAAAGCAAATAAATTATTTTCTATGACATCTCATAAAAAATGCAACGTCATCTGCATATGGTATATAATAAAACTAGTACAAATATTACCAATATATTTTCTTGACAGTCAATGCTAATATTCTTTTTTAGTATGACACTCTTGGGGAAATTGGCATCAGTTTTAATACCATATCATGCTCTATTTCAATTGATCCTTATGTGAGATATATATAATAAAAATAGAATATTATTTTCTTTTAACTCTTGCTGAGCAATTGGGCAAACCAAACTATTTTGAATTAAATGCAGACTGCATAAACTCGTGGTGCAAAGGATAGGAATGTCATGAAGATTTGCATCAGTTCATATATGAAGAATAAAACTTAAATTTACCCCTCTTGCCAAAATCAGAAAAAAAAAAAAAAACAAAAAAAAAACAAAAAAAAAAACACCAGATATCACACTGAAAAAAGGCCAAACTGTAACTATAAGTTTTAGTAACATTTCAAACACTGGGGGCAAACGTCAAACTCAACCAATGATTGAGGGTGGGATTGAACCCTTGATAAGGTTTCTAATTTCAGCAATTACAAAGTAAAAAGAATCCCACTGTATTGCCATGCTATTTTAAATCAACATGGGGACATTCCAAAAATTGTGGTTATGCTTCCAATTCAATAACAGATACAGGAAACACAATGATGCTGTTGGTTAGAGCACATTCGTCAGATGATACAAAAGAAATACTATTTTTTAATATATATTTTGTCAATGCCATTTTCTATGCATATTCACCAGCAATGATACCACACTCGTAAATGTGGATCATTAGACAGATTAGTGTCATCACTTCTAAAAATGCATTACCCACTCTATAACTGTACTCACATTTGCAGTTTGGTAAACATTTATAAAGCATAAGTGAATGGGTGAAATTTTTTTTTCTGCCTGGGGGAATTTAATGACACTTCTACTTCCTACACACTTTCATGTTATACAGCTGCTATGCTACTATATGAAACAAGGCAAAAAAAATATATGGGTTATTGGTTGGAATGGTTAACCTCTACTGCCCCAACATCTGCCTCTGACATCATCAGCCAACATATATAAAATAAGAGGCATTACTTCTACATCAACTGTGATGGATTGCCTGGCTAGTTAATTGCTATTATCATATTTTAATGCCATAATGTCAGTATGAGACAAGAGGTTCAGGAATTGAGGTAAAAGTCAGCAGAGAATCTGACATTGAACTAAATAAATACAACACATTGGTCATAGAGGAAATGTGTCACATAGCTGCATCCCAATCTTTGTCATTAAGAGGAAAGAAGAAAGGATTATTAACCTTGGAAATTTTCATCAAAAATCTTTGTGTGGGGCATCAAAGTAGAAGCTTAAATTTTTTATGGGAAACATGAAATTTTTTGCAGTGAAAAACATTGATTTGAAAATTCAAAAATCAGACAATTGTTGATTTTAATGAAACTTTCAGGATATTACTTTTTAAATATTTTTTTAGAAAATCTTTGTAAAAATATATTTTTAATCTGTTAGCCCCCACTCATTTAATTTTTATCTAATTGATAAATTATTTTTTGTATCATATGTTATAAAGGACAGGTCCTCAAAGAGTTTAAATCATGAAAACTCTTTTGGTCAAAAAGAACCTACCAGGTGCAGAAAAGGATATCAAGACATTTTTTAATTGGAAAAGCTTTTAATTGCTTTTATGAATACTAATGAATAGTGAATTTTTACAAGTGTTTTTTTGTTTTTAAATTCTAGTTAGAATAATTTATAAACTTAAAATTCTGCATTAATTTGTAGCAGTTAAGTGATATCATTATTAAATAAAAACTGTATTTACTAATCCTAAATAGGAAAGCTCACTACAATTCAATGACTCCAAGTATTTTAAAAAGAATTTTGAATATTTTTATGTGCATATAAAAGTGATGATTTTAGTAAATACAGACATACATATACAACATTATCATAAAATCAGATCAGTACCTATAATTTTAAAATTCACTGTAAATTTTTTTAACAGGTTTTCA
The DNA here is from genome assembly GCA_963932145.1 of Acanthosepion lycidas. NCBI lineage: Eukaryota > Metazoa > Mollusca > Cephalopoda > Sepiida > Sepiidae > Acanthosepion > Acanthosepion lycidas. The sequence continues at coordinate 114,155,144 of OZ010580.1, read as the reverse complement.
AGCAAAGCAAAGCAATAAAGCCAAAGTACCTAAAACTCAATATTAAATTGCTTAAATATTTTAAATTTTTAAGATTACTTGGTGTGTGTGTGTATGTATATATATTATAAAAAGACATTCATGTTGCATTCAAATTCTTTCAGTTCTATCTTAAATTTTCAAAATATCAGCCTGTCAGAAAAGCAAACGCTCCAAGTTAAAAAAAAAAAAAAAAAAAAAAAAAAAAAAAAGATACATTATATCTTAAACGTAATATTCATTTCATTTCAGATTAATTAAACTTTAAATCGGGTAATATTCCTAAAATAACATTTCTGAAAAGTATTTCACTTTTGAAAGATTTTTTAAAAAAGAAAATTATTTTGTGTTGACAGATCTGTCAAAATTCCGATCAATTTAAATTCAATTTGAATACACCAAAGTATTTTGCTTATTGAGAATATTAAATTTAATCTATTAGCTTGGAAATAAAACTAAAATCAAAAGCTTCATGAAAGATTTTTCATTTTTTTAAAAATGCATTTTAAACTTAGTTTTCTTTATTGTATAACTTGTGATACCTGAGTCCAACAAGAAACCATATTAATTATGCAAAATAGTGAATTTGATAAAAACTGAGTACAATTATTAACAATAAAATATAAGCAAAGATAATCACATATTGGGGAACATAAAAAATTCTCATCAGCCTAACAAAAAAAAAAAAAAAATTTATAATTTCACATTTGCTCTGTCTGAGCCATTCATCATTTCAATGCATAATGTCACTAGCATAAGGGAAGACAATTAAGCCAGCAAGACAATGCCATCAAGTGTCAGATATTGATTGTTAGGTGTTTATTGTGTCAGATATGCAATGAATCACAAGATTATATTGGCTCAGCTCCCATCATATCTAGTCTTTTCTGTATATTACATTGTAATGACTCAAGGCATGCAGACGATAGGCAGGGTAAGTGTATAGGAGCGAGAAGGAAAGAAAGAGGAGCGAGAAGGAAAGAAAGAGGAGCGAGAAGGAAAGAAAGAGGAGCGAGAAGGAAAGAAAGAGGAGCGAGAAGGAAAGAAAGAGGAGCGAGAAGGAAAGAAAGAGGAGCGAGAAGGAAAGAAAGAGGAGCGAGAAGGAAAGAAAGAGGAGCGAGAAGGAAAGAAAGAGGAGCGAGAAGGAAAGAAAGAGGAGCGAGAAGGAAAGAAAGAGGAGCGAGAAGGAAAGAAAGAGGAGCGAGAAGGAAAGAAAGAGGAGCGAGAAGGAAAGAAAGAGGAGCGAGAAGGAAAGAAAGAGGAGCGAGAAGGAAAGAAAGAGGAGCGAGAAGGAAAGAAAGAGGAGCGAGAAGGAAAGAAAGAGGAGCGAGAGAGGGAAGGAAAGAAAGAGGAGCGAGAGAGGGAAGGAAAGAAAGAGGAGCGAGAGAGGGAAGGAAAGAAAGAGGAGCGAGAGAGGGAAGGAAAGAAAGAGGAGCGAGAGAGGGAAGGAAAGAAAGAGGAGCGAGAGAGGGAAGGAAAGAAAGAGGAGCGAGAGAGGGAAGGAAAGAAAGAGGAGCGAGAGAGGGAAGGAAAGAAAGAGGAGCGAGAGAGGGAAGGAAAGAAAGAGGAGCGAGAGAGGGAAGGAAAGAAAGAGGAGCGAGAGAGGGAAGGAAAGAAAGAGGAGCGAGAGAGGGAAGGAAAGAAAGAGGAGCGAGAGAGGGAAGGAAAGAAAGAGGAGCGAGAGAGGGAAGGAAAGAAAGAGGAGCGAGAGAGGGAAGGAAAGAAAGAGGAGCGAGAGAGGGAAGGAAAGAAAGAGGAGCGAGAGAGGGAAGGAAAGAAAGAGGAGCGAGAGAGGGAAGGAAAGAAAGAGGAGCGAGAGAGGGAAGGAAAGAAAGAGGAGCGAGAGAGGGAAGGAAAGAAAGAGGAGCGAGAGAGGGAAGGCAAAAATATACAGAAAGATGAGATGAGAAAAAAAGATGTGAAAAGTAAGGAGGGAATCAAAAGACAGGAAGAGCTAGGACAGAAAACCAAAAGAGAGGAGGAGGAAATAAAGAAAGAAAAAACAAATGGAGAAGGAGGAAGGAAAAAATAAAAAAAAAATAAAGTGCAGATTAAAGGAAGGAAAAAGACAAAAGGTGAGGAGTAAAAAAGATTGAGAAAGGGGTGTCATTCATTTCAATCAATCTTTGTACAGCAGGTCAAAAAGACAATTATAATCAATTTTGCAATGAAATAGTAAAATGAAAAATTCACTTTCAGACCCTATTCTAAGCCTTCCTATCTTTTAAGATAATTGTTCAAGCCCACTGTGACAGATTGTAAAATTCAAATCTAAATGATGAAAACTCATTAAATTTTGCTATGTGACACACCTTTGAAATGTGTTTTTGAAGTTCATTTATAATAATTTAGAAATATTTCAGTTCTGCATTTTTATTCAATTTCAATTGATTAAAACTAAACAATGTCATGATTTCCTCAAGATAAGAAACTAAATAAAAGAAATAAGTTCTTAAAAATTTAAAATTATTTTTAATTCACATTATTGCTGCCAATTGTCTCAGCTAATAAGTTTGCCTTTGGGAGGCTGGCAGTTATTATTTGTCCTAAAACCACATTGCAAGTACATTCATTTCTGAGGTTTATATACTAAATACACAGAAGTCTCATTTAATGAAGATAAGAGACAAACAAGAAGACATGTCTAAACGTTTGCCAGGAAAAACCTGATTAAGTTGAATGAATGACATTTCATAGCACACTGACTCATGCAATGATCATGTAATGTCAAAATCTATTAAAACCAATTCTTACTAAAATATCATAAAGGTCAAAATATCTGAGCCTGGCAGTATGACACCACCTTTTAATCACAGAACCAAACAATTATAGTCTAATCATCTATGAAAAGGTTTGATATGTCATAATCCAAACGTATTTGAAATTGCTATCATTTTTTTTGTGACAAGGAATCATATCTTCTGAGAGGATAATTTTTGTTCTTTGTTATAGAGTGAGTGGGGGAGAAAAGAAGAGGAAGATCCAACATACAAATGTTAGTTTCTAATTTTTCACCTGCACTCATATCAGAAGATACTTGTAAATTTTTTTTTTTTTTTTTTTTAATTGAAGAGGCTTCTCTTAGAAAAAAAAAAAAAAAAGAGCTGCATTGGAAGTTTCAACAGATATTATTAATGAATAACTATAGTAAATAGGTAGGGATGAAGGACTTAATGTTTGGAGACAATGGGACAAAAACAAAAAAAAATCTCATGCGAGTTATTTGTGTAGAAGAGAAAAAAAGAAAATGAAAATGTATCTGTGCACAGGAATGTGTCTCAGTTTTTTTTATTTAGCTGTCTCAATCGTTTGTTTTCCTTAACATACACTTATGCACAAAACTGATGAAGATGTAAATCCAGCCTTTTACAGACAGAATTATATACGGTGGAGCCTCAGCACCAGTGGAATTAACCACCTCCATTATCATATGATTCAGTTATCATTCCCTTTTTTTTTCTTTTTTTTCGGTGAAAATATGTCCCGGAAATTGTACATTTCCTTGGTTATCGAGCAAGGAAATCCATCCATCATGAACTTGTACATTCTTGTTGCCAGGTGACTTCCTCAAGCCAAGCTCCCACACAAAGCATCAAATGTGTGCAATGATTCACTATGCTTTTGTCTCTAAATTAGCATCTCCCCTAGCATTAGTCTGAAATTTTTTTAATTTTACTATTTAATAAGACATCATGAGTCTGCAGAAAGTTCCGAGTGTACCTTTGAGGAGGTCATTGCAGGATCTGAAGGAGTTGGTGGAGAATCACAGGGAAGAGATGACCACTGAAGAACTCCAACCAAACTCTGTAGTTGAAGGGAGGGGAGGGAGAGATAATGTGCCTTTTTTAGTGATTAAGAATATTTGTTCAAAATGGAGTGGTGTGCAAAGAATTGTTGAAAAATATCACCCTAACAAAACTGTTGAAAGCTGTGTCGTAAACATGTTTAATGACAATGCCTTGTCACATTTCAGGCAAATTTTACAGCAGAGACAAAAACAAACCTCTTTGGACAGGTTTTAAGTGAGAGAGAGAGAGAGAGATCCAGTCATTCTGATGTTGACACAGAGAAGGGAAATAACTCCAAAAAAAAGACTTGCCTGATGTCTTTGTGGAGGAGGATTCCATTTCTAAACAATAAAACCTCTCCTCCTCCTCCCCATCTTATATAAGTTAGCAAGATTTTTTAATAAAAGGAAGTTAAAATGTTCATTTATATTTATATCTTATTGTTTTCTGCACTTAAAACTATAGTTATTCGGTATAAAATGTATTTTTTGTTAATTATTTTTGGGTGTGTGGAATGGATTAATTGGATTAATATTATGGGAATATTACCTCAATTTTTTTTGTACCATGTCTTTTTTTTCGGATACTCAACCAACACTTTTATCCAATGGGTCAATGGATGAAAGCATTGGTTGAGTAAACCAAAAAGTGATTTAACCCAAAGACTTGCAAGTTCAATACCTGAGTTGAGCTAACAGAAATTAACTGATACTGTGAGAGCAAAAAAAAAAAAAAAAAAAGGCATGGGACATGAAAGTAGAACAAGAACAATCTATCCTCATGAACTAAGTAAAGTGTCCAGTTCAAAATTCCAAAATATATCATCTGAAGAAGGTCAGAGTGTACAACGGACAAAACATTGTGAATACAGCAATAAAGATGAGGACAACAATTCAAGCAATGTAAATAGTATAAATAATTTTTGTGAGTTTGCTTCTAGTGACAAAACTCATGAATTCAGGTTATTCAAATAATTTCTACAAATTAGGTAGAAAAAAAAAAAAAAAAAAAAGGAAAAAATTGACTGAAATTTAAAGGTAGTGCATAAATTAATAAAACCTATATTTCACCTCAGAGTAAATATTGTATTCTTCTATGTCACCAGATGCTGACTGAAGCAAAACACTGAAAGTGCTACAAAGAAACTTCAAACAAGCTAAACTTCTAAATTAATAAAGACTTTAGAAATCTTTTGCAGACAATAATTTGTAAAAAAGTTATAGAAAAAAAGGGAAGCCATATCGGGTTAATACGATGGTGACTCAACATCATATGCTGACCAATGGTTATTATTCGAGCAAGAGAAAACTAATGCATAATGAGGATTGGTCAGTTGCAAATATTGATTGATTAGAAAGTGCTCAATTGGAAAATTCAATGAGTCATCAGTTAGCAAAGGTTTTACAGAGTTGAGGCTAGGAAACCTTTTTCACTGCTTTATCTTGCATATGCATTTTGTTTCTTTTCGTCATTTCTCTGTCTGGTCACAATGACTGGAAAAGGTGACTAATGGGGCCTAGGATATATACATCAATGAGATAAAAAGAAATGGCTGGAAATGAGAGAGAGAAAAAATGAAGACAAAAGAGTGGGGGGAAAAATAGAGATGGAGAATAAATAAATAAAAAAGACAAGACAGCTGAAGGGTCTGGGAGAAAGGTAGGAAATAATAAAAAGGTGTCAAAATATGTAGCAGTAAAAGAGTGGTTGGATAAATAGAGGAAGATTAGAGATTGCAACGCTTTTTAAAGTCTTACAGTCATCTTAAATATTGCATGTACATAAATATATGATCTTCTCCAAAATGCACCCAGTCAAAAATATTATATTGCATAAAGACTTGTGTATAATCTACACATGAGTAACAATAAGAGATTAAAACAATGATTAGTTAAAGGGAAAGAAAAAATAATGGTTAACAACTTGTTTCTAAGTATTCCTGTTTGCGTCGGTGATTAGCTAATCCTTGTTGCAGATACCTGCTCAGACACATTTATGATTTCTTCAACACCCACAATGCCAACCTGTGGTTCATATTGTAAATATGCAAAGCAGACCATTGTTACAGTTTCTAGGAGAATGTGCACCATCTGGCATGGTCAGTGTGCACAAACAGCTTCAATTACCCAATTTCGCTCAGAAATCAGGAGAGTCAACCCACAGAGTCATGGCTTTAAGGAACTTCTTAAAAGTGCTATATGCTGGAATACTTTCAGGTAGATATTATCAAGGAGTCAACTTCCTGACAAATGGTGACTATAGTAAGATTTGAATAAGAGTTTCGTAGTTGGAATACTAACAATTCTAACAATTTAGCCACTAGAGAGACAATTATATACCAGCAATATTTATACCATAAATTAATAAAAGACAAATTAAAGCTATCAATGAGAGAAGTAATCCTATATATTTCATATAATTGAAAGAAAATGATTATCTGTAAATCCTAAAAATAGAAAATATTGAAAATATAAAATCTAGACACATAGCTATTCGTGGAAGTTTTGTTGTTTATTAGTATCAGATTGGTTAGTGACATTAGAGACGGTTTTATTTAATTGCAAATAACGAACACTGATATTTTAAAATGGAACACCACATGGTGAAAATGTCTGACACTGAACAGGTTTTACTCCCTGTGATCTTCTGTTATTTCTGTGAATATTCTGCTAGCATTTGTAATCATTTATTATTGACAAAGAAGAGCATAAGAGTGAGCAAGAAAACCAAAAGTGGGAGGAAGAAGAAAGAATGTAAAAGAAGAGAGATACATTAATTAATCAAGGGAAATTTATACAAAAAAAAAAAAAAAAAAAAAAAAAAAAAACGGTTTTGTACAAAATTCTGATTTATGGCTCACAGTCACTAAGATGCCTTCTCCATTAGTTCAAAGATGCCTTCAAGCATGATGGGAATCTCAGAAGTCTGACACAAATGGAAATAAGGTCTAACACAAGAATAACACTTAGAATAGGGAACAGATGTACACAATAACATTTCAAATATTTGCTTGCTTTCAGTGAAAATTCAGTTTTTCATATTTGGGAATGTGTTGAGATTGTGTGTTGCCAAGCATAACATGTTAGTCCCTATTCCAAGGGTCTAAGATGTACAGTTAGTGTAATGTATAGCAGCTTGGAATAAGAAATCAGAGAGCAGAGTTCAAATTACAGTTGAGTTTGTTACATTCATTTACAGTTGAGTTTGTTACATTCATTTGGGAAAGGGTTAGCAGCCATCTCTTGGACCCCCAGCTATGGGTTAAATAGTATTATGTGTATCTATAAAAATCATTGTTATCTCCAAAAAATTGTTAATGTAATATTCACTGGCAAAAGCAGAATTATTCATATGATCACAAAATGTGTTTCAGCCTTAGGTAACTCACAAAGGATTGATAAAAAAAAAATCTGAGCACTAAATTGATGAATACACTTTATACGAGTGCATATTAATAAAAACTTGTGACCAAGTTGTTTCTGTCAAGAAATAATTAACAAGTGCCAGAATATACAGTGCTGTGCTAAGAACACAAAATAAATGAGTGAATAAATGAATGAATGCAATCACACACACACACAGAGAAAAATCACAACTTCTCAAAATTACTAAGAGAAAAATATATACAATAGTTAGTTTTGGAAAGTCTGAGCAAATCTTTCTGCATTTTCCCATCCATGTCACCAGCATGGGATAAGCTAAAACAGTACCCTTCTTGTTGCATAAGGAATCAATTGTAATTAAAAGATAGAGTTGAGAGAGATATCAGAATGCATAAAACTTCTTTTCACCTGCAGATAGGATAATAAACTTGTCTTTCCAGTATGTATCAGTTGAATTATAGCAGTTTTGACAAAAGACTGCATCAAATACAGCTGCCATATCTGGTTTGGTGCTCCTGCTATTTATCTTAAGGTTCTTGACAAAATCCAAAGAAGGATCTGCAATGTAATCAATCCTGATTTGGCATCTTGACTTCAGTCACTTTCTCACATATGTGATGTGGCTTCCCTCTGTCTTTTCTACAAATATTTTCATGCCAACTACTCTGATGAGCTTTTTCCCCTGGTGCCCCAATTACATGAAATTAAGCATGCTACTAGATTGGCATCTAGGTCCCACCCTTTTACTGTTGAAATAGTTAAATGTAACTGCCACTTCTACTCCAACAGTTTCTTTTCCTGTACTTCCCATCTGTGGAACTGTCTTCCGTTTAGCTTGGTTCCTTGAAAACTACAATCTTCAAAAATTTAAATGCAACAATAATCACCATCTTCTGTCATCTTGAATCCCATTCATCTTTTATCCTTTCCTCAATCCCTCCCTCCCATACCCAGTCTTTTCTCTCACTTTCACTCTCCTTAAACCCCTGCATACTAGTTGCATTGCCACCCTGTTTGGGGTAAAATGATAAAGAAAAAAAAAATTCCAATTACAGAGAATTCAGCAAAAGCTATTCATAGTTGGGAACACTAACATACTGACTACTATATAGTGCTTATAATAAAGTTTAAAATAGTAATTGCAGTAGTTATTGCAAATCTACAAATAAAAGCTCATTTACCCACTATCTTATGAAATTGATAGATAAAAAAAAAAAAAAAAAAAAAAAGGGACATTGAAAGGTCCTATAAGATTTTAAAATCTCAAAGAAAATCTCATGTTTAAATTTGGCGGTTATACAAGACATTCTCTTTAAAAATTTCTGGACTTCAAGAGAAAGAAAAGTCAACAATGAAGTCAACAGCCAGGGCAAAAGGTTCCTCCATTGGAATTGACAGCCATGTGTCCATAACTATGATGAGCTTTCAAGTTGGGGGACATTGGCTGTGGTCTGTCTTGTAGAGAGATGGCCTCTGTCATGGTCATGTCTACTTGTTCAAAACACACTATGCATGAATGAATATGTCTCCAGTTTTCATACTTGATCTGTCGTCATTTGGAATTGCTACTGGAAGATCCTTCAGAGACCCAGACATTGTTATACAACAGATTATTGATCGATTTGAGATTTTTATGGCTTAAACTTTTTGCACATTTAAATCCAGAAAATATTTTTATATTGTAAGAAATTTTGGAGATAATAATGATTTACAAGTCATACTAATTAACCCATAGCCAGAGGGAGAAGAGGTGAATTTATACCTTTTCCAAAAGTATTTGGGCATAAGTGTAATGGATCTGACTGTAATTGGACCTTGGTTCACAGATTTCCAATACCAAACCTTTATACATTACATCACCTACATGTTCAAGCTTATATCAACTGCTATTCCAAAACAGTTGCACATCTAGGTACTAACCGGGCTTGATATTGATAGACTTTAGTAATCATATGAGAACTGATGTTTCATCATGATATGACCATCAGCTGAAATTTGAAGGAAGCTGGTCAATTGTTCTGCAACCCTAAAACAACACTCAGCCATCAGATTGATAATAATGATTTAAAATGTACATGTAATGCAATTGCCTTCTTTATAACTGATAGAATGGCATCTGAAGAAATAAAGCTGGGAAATAATGATTTCAACAACATGTCTGAATTAAAGTGTTAATGCAAAAAAACAATCAATTGAATTGTTCAGTAATATTTCCTATATTTTGGGGAAATATAAATTTTTTTATTCAGTGGTCATTTTCTGATCAGCTTGCAAAACTTCACAATTTGTATATTATATCAGATCATTACAAAAGTCTATGCTAGATTTTCATTGTTAATATATAAAAATGACTGCAACTTGACACCAGTGTTTGTACTTCATGTAGATTTCTGGTGTGTTCTAGAATTGAAATCTTGCATTGTTCAGTTGTGAATCAGACTTTGTTGAATGTTGATGTTTAGTCTAGAAATTAATGCCTTAAAGATGGAGGATGGAAAATTGCAGTCACCATACTATGTTCTATGAATTTTGGAAGGAGGTAAGCATCAGAACTGCAACAAAATTCAGAATGTTTTAAATCATCCTCTGGTTCTTTGAACAATCAAAAAGTGATTTTAACCTAACTGATAAACCATACTCCAGACAAGCTTCTGACATCAATGAAGATGTTTTGCTTGACATTGTGGAGAATAAACCAAAGACTTCAACAAGAGAGATTGCTAAGAGTTTGAAAATCAACAACTCAATTGCACTTTGCCAGTTGAAGAGACTTTGGTTACAAAAAAATGGCTGATTTTGGTAAATCAAAAAGGTGTTATTTTCTACCATGACAATGCAAGACCAAATGTTGCAAAACAGACCTTGCAGAAGCTTAAAGAGTTGAAATGGTAAACCCTCCACCACCCAACATATTCTTGCAACTTTGCATTTTCATTTGTTCTGGTCTCTATAAAACAATTTAAACGACAAAAAATTTGATGTCATACTGTCAGTCAAAAGCTACCCCCAAACCTTCCAACAAAATACAAAGCATCAATAAGTTTGTAGAATGATGAGAAACGGTTGTTAAAAAAACAATGGAGACTACATACTTTGTAAATAAATGTTTTTTTGTGAAAGTGCAAAATTTTCTTTTCAATTTTTTTTAATCAAGCACAAATTTTTGCAATGAACTAATATTTATTTTCTTGGGGATCAAAATTCACAAAATTTTATCTCACAATACAATAAACATACACACTGTATGAAGTTTTGTTTGGAATAACAGAAATATTCTTACCTGAACATGTCTGAAAGCATGCATGTGTTGGTTGAGGTGGCCTTCTCCAGTCTCTGGATATAAATAATTTACCAAGTATCACAACCCCAACCAAAATGATGGCACCACATACTGTAAATAGAAACAGATGAGAACATTTAGACAAAAACCAACAGTTGATATTTCAGGAGTGAGTGCATATGCATGCCAAGAATACATTCTCACACATCTGAAAATATATATATATATATATATATATATATATATATATATACTAATTTATGACCACCAGGTTAACAGTCAATATAACAGGTGCAAACTATAACCATCAATCATGTGCACAAAAATATCAGTACTTGAAGCACCTCTGACAGTTAAGCCAACCAGATTCAAATATTAGTTCCAAACAATTGTCTAGGTCAATGTTTTCACAACATATGCCGAAAGGATTTTAGATGTTATGCAAAAAGTATTTATAATATATACTTTATATTAAAAAGTTGATCTCATGTTTCATGGATTTAACTCACTATTCTACTAGTGAAACACATTTTAAAACATATCACCAGTCACTAAAATGGTTAAAGTGATAGTCATAACCTCAAAATCCTGATATGTTATACAGTTTGTCCTTTGAATGTACTTTCTATAGTTTGGCTGTTATTGTTTAGCAGCATATCAATCTGTGGGTTATTTAATGTCGAAACCTAAATAATTTGAATGGAATTTTATGTCTTCAACAACAGATATCTTGTACATAATTTTTATCCTTCAGGTTAAGTGTATGTTTTATAGATATCTGTTTTGTAGATAATCAATTATAGGTGTTATGTTTTAGTACAAACCTATTCTTTAAAGTAGGACATTGACAGTTACATCCACTTAATATGGGTTTCACCTGAGCGCAGCTTGACAGGTTTCATATATTGGTTGGTCTTCATTCTTCATCAAGTATATTCTTCAGGTTAATTATTATTAGTCTGAAGAAATACTTTTGAATAAGAAAACATGTAACATAAGATTTTTTTTTTGATTTTTTACATTTTGTCATTCAAATAAACCACCAACTTTTAATCTTATATGGATTTGTATATCATATCTTCCTTATATATATATATATATATATATATATATATATATATATGTGTGTGTGTGTGTGTGTGTTTTAATCATTTCACCCCAAAGCAAGAGGGGAATGCCTGTGTGCTACAGGGGGTGCGGGGAGGATTACAGGAATGAAAATGAAAGAAGATTGAGTATAACGAGGATTAAGGGAAGGACAAAAGATGAATGGGATTCAAGAAGACAGATATATAGATTACACTGATAACCCTTGACGAATGCATGGAGGGGTCTGTCTACGAAACTCTGGAGTCAGGATGTTGAAGGTAAGATCAATCAGCTACATGGCAAACCTTTTATTTATATTAATTATATATATATATATATATATATATATATATATATATATATATACACACACACACACACACACACAATCTGAAGATTTTCTCCATTTCAAAATTACTGAATATATCAAAATATCTGCAGATTTACGAGATTCATATTTTAACCCTAGAACACTAACCATGGGTATATAATACCCAGTGCAAATTTTCCTATTTTTAATTACAATTTTCAGTACCTGATTGTCTTACCTTAATAATGTTTTTCAGTTCCTATTAATGTTAACTCAAAGTACAAAGTTTGAAGTGCCTGCATGTAAAATATTTCAAATAAAGATTTATATTTAATAATTATTTTGATATTTTCAAAATTGGGTATGATATACCCATAGTTAGTAGTGGTGTAACTTTAATTGATGTTTAGTGTTCTAGGGTTAATATCAAATGTTGCTGCCAATTCTCTGCAATCTACTCCAGTGCTCTTAGTTTAATCATACTTTTGAATAGATTAACTATACATTCATGAACAATTCGTTACTTAGAGAGTAAGACAAGTTGTATCTATTCAACAAAAGACTACTACTAGGAAAAGTATTAAATAAACAATTAACTACAAGCAGGTTTTTTGGCTTTTTTATCATTTCACCCCAAGCAAGGAGATAATGCCACTAAGATGTGAGGGGTTACTGAGAGTGAAAGAAAATGAGAAGACACAATAAAAGAAGAGGTTTCAGAAAGAAGATAGCAATTGAGGTTACTTTTAAATTTTTGAAGAACATAGGAAGCAAGAAACTGGAAAAGAGTTCCACATGTGAGAACTTATAGTTACATCTAGCTAATTCAACAGTAAAACAATGAGACCTAGTTCCCAATCTATCAGGTCACAATTTCACATAGTCAAGGTGTCAAGGAGGAGAAATTAAAACAATTCGTATAAAAATATTTATAGAAAAGACAGGGAAGCCATAGCAGTAAGTCAAAGTGCCAGGTCAGGACTGATAATATTACAGACCCTTCTTTGGATTTTGTTGAGAATCCCTAGATATATAGCAAGGGCACAAGACTAGATATGGCAACAATATTCAATGTACAGACTAACAATAAATTTATAAATGTGCAATACGGATTCTGGCAAGAAAAATTGTTTAACACAACACAGTAAACCAACTTTCCTAGCAGCAGACCTAGCAATTGATTTAATATAATTACCCCACTTCATATCAGTGGAAAACCTGAGAACAAGACGATCCAATGAGTTGCTCTCCTGGAGGTTAGCTTTGGCCATGCTGATGGAATGATGATTAAAAAACAGCAGTTCTGTTTGGGAAGGGTTAGAATTTACAAGCTATTTCTCACCCCAGTTAACAACTGATTGGAGGCCATATCTGAGAACAGCTACCAGTTTTACTTTGTCAGAACTATCGGACTTACTATTAAGAAAGGAGTAAATAGTTGTGTTATCAGTACAAATACTGTGTTGAGAACTGATGATATGAATGTCATAGATGCAAATTAGAAACAATGTAGGTTCAAGAATAAAGCCCCGGTGAAGTATGTTCATTTAACACAACCTTCATTAAATGATTTGTCAAGAATGATTGGATTAAGTCAAATATTCATCCAGAAATAGTATTGAGCTTGTGGAGGAGGACAGCATGCCAAACCCTGTCAAACAACTTTGAGATATCTAAAGCCACAGTCCAAGCCTTACCATTCTTATCTAAAGCCTGACAGACAAACTCAATAATAACTGTTATACATTGGAGATCGACCTACAGAAATAAAAACGATATTGTTTATCTGAAAGAAGGTTGTGTAACATGAGAAGCTTAATCAATTCAGAGTTGATTAGAGTCTCTAGTACTTTACCAAAAAGGGATAAAGAATTAACAGGATGATAATTTGAAGGATCAGAAATTTCAAAGTCCTTAGAGACAGGAACTACATAAAATGATTTCCACCAAGCTGGTAAGCAAGATGCAACAAGGCATTTGTTGTAGAGTTTGGCGAGAACAGGAGCCAATTCGGTGGCATATTTCCTTAGAACAATTGTAGGGATACCATAAAGTCCGCAAGTCTTGTAGGGATCTAGTTTGGAGATGATAACAGAAACTATGGCTGGTGTTATGTGCATATCACTCAGTTGAGATTCCATTCTAGGGGGAAATCAGGCAAATATACTCCTGAAGAGCAAAGAGTGGAGTTGAAAGAGAATTTCAAACAGATTGAAGAGAAGAGGAATTGAATATTTACTCTTGTTCTACATGCTAGAAAGCTCTAGAATCAAACTTTTGAGAGGCTTATATATGGTATCTTATTCTATAAGTAAATAAAAGAGTAAAGGTTTCATCAATCAACAAGCTTATACCTTAGAAGGTAAATTAGAACTGAAATGACAAAGATCATTTTTGCTAATCTTATAAATAAATAAAACACTTCCTCTGTATTACTTAATGTCTAACTTTTGAAAAGAGTTATTTACATCCCAATTTTGTTTGGCCAATTGAAATCCATTGTGAAGAAATAGGTGCCTCCCCAACACAGACACACACAACCTTTGTTTCTAACAGATTATACACCTGATGAAGGCTGAAAAATGGATCAGCCAAAATGCTGCAGTAACAATTAACACAAAATGAGAGTCCAATTATCCAAACAAAATTTAGAATTAATTGTTAGTTGAAAACTACATTTCAAAAAGTGATTGAACAAGGTGGTTGCTCTTCTGATTAAATGACGGGTTTGCTTAGTAGCAGAAATAAAATGGTGAGTAGAGGGAACCCAATTAGTGAGAAGAGGAATGGTTTCTCATAAGAAAAGGAAAAACTAAGTTAAATAAGAGAGAGAGAGACAGAGAGACAGAAAAAGAAATCTAAACTGGCTGTGAATATTATATGCATACAGCACTGCAACTAATTGAAAAAAAAAAAAAAAAAAAAAAAAAAAAAATATTTTATAGAATGGAAATACAGAATTATTTTCAGGTTCATTCTTTCACATAAAGTCCTTTAGTGCAATTACAAAGATGGGTTACTCCCATAATCAGTTCTATAGAAATATTTTTACAGTTTATGAAATTAATTTTTAATTTTCACTCTCAATACAACTATATATTTTGAATGTTTCTTGGGACTCTTCTTTGGCAATAGATTGGATATAAGAGGAGTTGTACTTGAGGTGTGAAATAAGCTCATTTCACACCTCAAGTAGAACTCCTTTTATATCCAATCTATTGCCAAAGATGCTGGGTAAGTGAACAGCTTATTCTATTATTCCAGGAAGTATCTAAATTCTACTGCCACGCTTTATCTTTACAAGAGTGAGATTAGACCGAAAACAATAATGCAGCCATATCTAGGCTGAAGGTGCCCAATGTTCACTTTCCAGCCTTGATAGAGTTCAAAATCGTTTATGTCATCTTGCCGATGATGACCCACTTTCCACTGCACAACATCTTTCCCATATACACAATGTTGCAAGCTTGTCACTACTATTGTCACTTCAATAGCAAAAGTTCAGATTCTCTAGTCTGAACATTTGTAACTAGGACTTGCTTTGCCACTTCCACGGAGTTGATTCATTCTCATTTCTTCTAGGTTCTAAACATAAATACAAAGTTCCACTCAGATAGCCTTTTCCCCCAAAACCACTATTCTATGGAATAGACTTTCACATGGTTGCTTCCTTGAAAACTTCAATCTTAATCTCTTCAGGTCAAAGGTCAATCATCATCTCTTTATCATCTTTATTTCTTACTATTAGGTTGGTGCAAAAATAATGTCGTTTTCTCACATAGTAACACATGTGAGAAAACGACATTATTTTTGCACCAACATAATACCTTCTCTTCATATCCCACATCTTCAGCATTATCATTGTAGCTCTTTGCCTTCAGTGGATCTCAAGATTTAAGTCAATGAATTTAAACAAAAAAAAAAAGTGAATAAACCATTCATATTGAAAATTTAAAATTAAATTTGGTTTGTAAGGCAATGTAAAGGGCTAAGAACTAAGTTTATTCAAAAATAAAAAGCCAGTAACAGTATATTCAACAAAATCTGCAAAGATGGCATACAAGAGAATTTTTTTTTTTTAAACAATATTATTTTAAAATGGATTCTGGAAAAGTGTAAATTCACAAAATACCTTGCAAATTAGTTCTCATACTTTTATAAGATTAAGTTTAAATTCCCAACTATCATGTCTTCCAAGATTAAAACTAAATGTAATAAAAAGGATACAATTTAGGTAGTGTCTCAAATTGGATGGAATTATTGCCATTAATTTATTAAATAACAATGAATATACAACTACTTCTTGATGAAGAAAAAAAAGTGTATAACACATACATACACACACTATACAAGGTTTATCTTAAATTAGCTTTAGCAAAATTAATTTTTTATGAAAATCAAATAAGTAATAGTTTCAATTGGGTATGTATTTTCTAAAGGAGGTTTTGCCATTTAATCACATCTCAGTTTTGACTTTCATGAAATTAGAAGTTAAAAATCTTTTTAAGAATCTAAATTTTAAAAAATTCCATATAAAATCCTATTCTTTTAAAATCTCAACAACATATACAGATTTCAGAAATAAGTACAAATACACGTTTTTAAATAAGTGATATTATTTTGTAATCTAAAAGTCCCAACCGCTATAAAGAAAAAAAGAAAAAAAAATTCTGATTTAAGTGAATAAACAAATGAAAACAGTAATTGAGCATGTGACAAGACAAATTTATTGTAGAAGACAAGGATAAGGGTGGTGAGAGTGCAAAGATAAAAAAAAAAAAAAAAAAAAAAAAAAAAAAAAAAAAAAAAAAAAAGGAATGTGAAATAGAACACTACCATTAAATGAGGCAGGAAGAGGAAAAAAAAGGGTCTTAAAAACAGGGTTAAATAACCAGACAAGTTGTCTTGCCTATCAATTAAACAAGCCAACAGGAAACATGCTGATTGCAAACATTATGTGCATGCTTATCACATCTATGCCATTGTTGTTTAGAAAAACTAGTTAAAAGAGAGAGATTAAAAAGCAAGAGTTACATTTCCCAAGCTCCCTTGATACAACAAAATAAATAGCCAAACTACCATCAATTAGGTCCTGAAGAATTGCACTTTTAAAAGAGCTTACAAATTATACAAATATATTTTTTCGTTTTAAGATGTTAACTGTTTACCAAAAAGTGGAAGTTATAAAAATAACTTTTTAGAGTTTAAAACAAAACAGCATATTTATAAGCACACAAGATAATTTATGTTTTGGTTTTAAGAGGCAAAACAGTCATTTGAAGCTCATTTCTCAATTTAGACATGAAGGTCATTGGTATCATTTAAGAACAAGTCATTTAGACCAGCATTTCGACTTTTTTTTCTAATGCGACCCACAAAAACCACATTTTGCATTACGACCAATTACACGTATGTGTAATAAATCAAAGACAAATTGTTCACTAGGTTTATTTATTTGACATCAACAATATATTTCTTATGATCCGTACATATTGGAATTGTATTATCTATTTGTATAAATTGTATATATATAACTTTTTCCAGTTAGTAATCTTTTTTTTTTCATAACTGTTCTTGATATATAAAAATGTATATATCATTACCCCACACATTAATATGCAAAAATACCATTTTTGGTTTGCTTGTGTGGTAATTTATTCAGATCAGGTTTTTAATGTTTTTTATATATATATATATATATATATATATATATATATATATATATATATATATATATATATATATATATATATATATACTGATGTTTGCTTAATAGAAGATTCAAAAATCACTCAAGATAAAGGGTTACTGAATGAGATGTGTGATGTGAATGTTAAGAGGAGGAAATAAGTGATGATTAAGAGGATATAGAGGAGATATAATGATCTTGTTTACTGCCATATTCATGACATTTCAGCTGTTGTAAGCCCTCTGGTCTTCTTCAGGCGATATTAGTTGGAATTTCGAAGTAAACCCTACATTCAGTCAATGAGGGTAGATTGTTCTAATTCCATGTGCTCTGCCTTTGGATATCTCTTAATTCCCCTTGATAACTCCAAGTTCTCCATGCTGTCACCAGGGATTGAACTCAGAACTCTTTAAGTCAAGTTACTTTTTGGATCAATCAACCAATGGTGTGAATAAAAATAAGTAGCTATTTTTCTTTTGGATATTTTCAATGTATAACATACACTATAACTAAAATAAAATTTATGATGGAAAGAAAAATACTCATTTTCAATGTTTTATACAGGAAAAAAGTATGTGAGAGTATTATATATATATATATATATATATTGATAGGAAAAATTTAGAAGGACTGATTGTAATATTAACAGCTTGAACAAGCTGTTCTTTTCCATATTCAATTAATCAGCAGTATGTGAGCCTTGATAAAATTGGCTAAAATGATGATTGCAAAATCCATTTTAAAATGAAGAATATTGGATAGGGATGTAAATTTAAATATATATATATATATATATATATATATATATATGCATACACATAGATGACAAAAATATAGTCTTAAGGTATGCTATATTTATGAGTTAAAGTATTCAATATCAGCGATAGAGCATATGCAAATATAAAAGTGGACAGTGGGGTCAACAGGGTTTCACACTTAAATGCAATTATCAGGTAACTTGAGGTAAATGAAGCTTTTAAACTAATCAGTTCATTTTAATGTCTTTTGGATTATAATAAACTTATCCTTATCCTTGCTAACTGATGCACTTGTAGGATTTAATGTATTATCCTGAATTAAGCAATCAGATATAATTGCTTTCTTGCTCATGATAGTCTCTAAAATCATTATTGATCTCCTTTGAAGATCATGAGAGACATTATAATAATCAAATATTTTGTTTAAATGTGATATCATTGACTAATTATTGATAAAAAGTCAAATTTCTTCCTTTCAGAAAATATATTTTATGTTTATGTATACATGAATAGAAAATGACATTGAATTACTGTTGTGTGTGTGTGTGTGTGTATATAAATTCGCATCCATGTTCTTACAACATCTACACCTATTTTGTCACTATGTGGGATACTTAATAAAAGTGATAAAAACAAAGAAACTAAATTAAGTTGGCTAGGCTATACCCAGACACATCTACAAAAAATATTTAAATTTAAAAATTTCAGCATTTCCTACCTATGCATAATTATAATGAACGTTTGCACTTTTATATTCAGACTCCTCTTCCTACACATATATAATTACATCAACAAAAAAATCTTCACATTGTCATTAATTTTCCTTACACACACACACACACGTGTGTGTGTGTGTGTTACTTAAATTTAATAAAAAGGATACAATTTAGGTAATGTCTCAAATTGGATGGAATTTTTGCCATTAGTTATTAAATAACAATGAATATATATGTATACCCCTAGCATATTTAAGTCCTTACTTTTATTACATGTTAGCCTTTAAATATTTTAATATATTATTATAGTTTATCCATTTTGTTTCCTTTATGGAAGTGATGCTGGACAATTTCCACCTGGATGAAGAAGGAACTTAAAACAACAGAGATGCAAGTCTACTTATGAATGCTAAGAATACCATGGACAGAACATGTGAGCAATGAGGAAGTCTTAGGAAGAAACAAACAAGAAAACTTATACTTACAATCAGGAAGAGATATCTGAAATTTATGGGACACATAAGGAAGGAGAGCCTAGAGAATTTAACACTCACTGTAAATACTGAATGCAAGAGAAGCAGAAGGAAGCAGCAAGTAACCTATATAACAAGCCTGTGTAAATGAATGGCATAACATAAGGAAAAAGAGGAACAGTAAAGGGTAAAAAATTGCTTAGAAAAAACAAAAAACAGGAAGTTGTGTAGAGCCAGGATTGCTTTCATTCTAAATGGATTTGGCATATGAAAGATTCATTTGTTCATCTATACACTGATATCTTGATACTTTTTTTTTTCTTTGTTCCTTTCTAAATTTCAAAGTGATGAACTTTGCATTATTCAGTTAGAAAGTCTGTTATAAAGCTAGTACAAGGAAGATGAGTACCTGCCCCCAGTAATCATGAGACTACAACATTTAATATGACGATTGCTGGTATAAATAACAGTTTACCTAATCACTAAAGTCTGTAAAATTTCATTGAACTGTAAAAACATGAAGTGGAATGATTATATTGAATCAATTGCTAAATCTACTGCTCGGAAAGTTGGTTCACTGTGTTGTGACAGAATTTTTCTCATCAGAATCTATCTTGTACATTTATAAATCAAATATTCATCCGTGTGTTTAATACTGCTGCTATATCTGTTTTAGGGCCCCTGCTATACATCTAGATATTCTTGACATAATTCAAAGAAGAGTCTGTAATGAAATCAAACTTGACACCTCAGCTTCAGTCACTTTCTCACTGACGTAATGTGGCTTCCCTCTGTCTTTTCTACAAATATTCTCATAGTAATTGTTCAGAAGAGCTTTTCTCCTTAGTGCCTCAAATTTGTGAATTTAAGCATGCTACTAGATTCACAACTAGGTTTCACCAATCTATTGTTGAAAAAACTAGATGTAATCATAATTTCCTTTCAATTTCTTGCTTCCCTGCCACCTACAATCTTCAAAAAATTTAAATGCAACATCCATCGACATCTTCGGTCTTCCTGAATTCTGTTACTTTATTGTCCTTTTCCTCACTTCTCTTCGTTAAAGTCTTCTCATTCTCTTTCACTCCCTTGAATGGGGTGAAATAAATAAAACACACACACACACACACACAAAGATGTTCAAAATCTAAAAGTAGAATAAAATTATCTAGGATTTTGCTTGGAGAAGAAACTATAGTAATGTTTCATCTCCAAACCATTCATTTTTTTTATTTTTTTTTTTACTTTTTTTTCAGTTTAGTTCAGTTGCTTTTCATAGACCCTATTCAGATTGTCACTATTAATAAACAATATGGATTAGTAATAAAACTCTTTGAACTCTTATTTTTTAAAGACTGTTGCTTTAACCCTTAAGCTATGCAAATCAACAGTGCAAAAGGAACAAATCTAATTACACAGACTTATTCCCTATTTCCTACTGCATTAAACACCTAGCACATTTTATCATTTGCTAATATACACTGATAATATTAACTTCAGTCAGTCAGTCAAGTGCCATATGTAATACACACTTGGGTGATCTTGTCTTTTTCAATTCATACTAAGTCTGCAGATGATTTTAACGCAGTAGGCTGCCATTTTTTTCACTCAGTAGACTGGTTGCCAACCAAGGCTATAAGACCCAGTCTATCCTACTATTCAATCCATGGATAGGGAGAGAAGAGATTGATTCATATCTTTCCCAAGGGTATTTCCACACAAGTGAATGTAATGAACCTGATCAGAATTCGAACTCTGCTCGGATTTCTCATCCAATATTATCTTAGATTTATTATTACCAACCATTAATTTTTTTGTACTGAGAGCTTCTTTTCCAATGGCCACAGAATGACTGAATAGCTGCAGTTAAAAATAATTGTAAAGTTTAGATGAATAAAAAACGCTTGTCAAAATCTATAACAGAACATCCCAGTCTCAAGAAAACAATTCAGACTGATATAATAGCCAGTGTCCTTTTATTCTTATAGAATAGAAATATTCAGTAATCAGGTTAAAGAATGACATTTGATATTAATCACAAGAGTGCTTAGAAGGTCGAGCTCTAAACATTTCATTTTGTATTTATAACTTTAATATAGTATTGATGTCTAATAGAATACTAACCTAAGTGCAAATCTATATCTCCAAAATTTAACATTTTTCTTTTAATTCTGGAAGAGATTGAATTATGGACAAGAATTCATAATAGAGCACTTGATAGAGCAATGATTAGCAAACCAGTCACAATCAACTCTTTATTCATGTACCAAATCCGATTCTTACAAAGCAAATTTATGGCCTTGTGTCAAATTAAGACAAGCTTAATAGCAGTTAAAACAGTAATAGTTTAACATTGTCACTTTGAAATATTTTATTTACTATCGCTTTTCTTAGAATGCGGTTTGCAGCCTTCTGAAAGGGTTTCTACATGCATTCATCATACCAACCCAGTGCCAAGGAACATTCATGATTGCAAGCCAAATGTCAAAACAACTGTTAACCTGACCTGATAAAATATTAGAAATGCAGAAAATTTCTTGCTTAAATAAAACAAAAAAAATTACTGACAGATTTATTAATTTTTTTAAGCAGGTGACAGCTTAATAAATTACCACAGTGATATCTCAAGATGTAAAATATGTTGAATTTTAGGAAGGTGAGTATTGTCAGGTCAAATAAACATAAAAAATGCTTAGTATGGCAAGTTTTACAGCTGCCTAATAAAACAGAGTTTAAAAGAACTGATTTAACCTGCTTTGAACATCAAGTGACAAAGGATTATTAAATGTGAAAATATTTAGGGTCTAAAAAGATTTAGAGCTTAAGGGCAAGTAATCCTCATACCTAACATGATTATCACCTAAAATTCCAATGGTGTACACAATTCACTGGTATTTTCATTTTTAATCTGAGATTATGTTGAGAATGAGATATTTAGAAGTAATGAACTTAAGTGCCTTTCATCTTCCTTTATTTTTTTTTTTTTTTTGTACTTTAATCTGATTCTGGAAGGGTCTCAATTGAAAGGAATTTTCTTTTTATGAAATACAATTTCACCATTTTTACTTCTAATTATTTTACTGAAATCATGCAATGAGAAAGGTTTATTCTAAAGTGATGAAAAAGTTGGATATATATTCAAATACAAAGATAGAGAAAGTACAAATTTTACTTGTATACAATTGCTGAATGACTTTCACGAGTCAAATGTTTCATTTGATTGTACTGCAATAGGCTTTGCTTACAGGTTCGAAAAGCAAACATTTCACTGAGGACATATTTCTTGGTATTTATATTGTTGTCATAGATTTTACAAGTACTTGATTCACTTTTCTTTTTTTTTTTTTTTTTTAAATTTCTCCAGCTTAGCTATGGGCTGCAACAGCAGGCATTTTAGCTTTCAATTCAGTTTAAAACTAATAAATCTAATCCCAATGATATGATTTTCAATAAATATACCATAAAGTATCACTGATTTTTATATAAAATTGTACTCACCCTGTAGCAGTTTGCAAATACTTGCATTGATGATTATCATTTTAAAATATTTTACATCTGTATGCATCTAGAAATAATGACAAAAGTTGTGAAATTTTTCTCTTCCCATATTTTACAGTGAATTATCTAATCCATTGTCCACTAAATTTTTCATTCAGAACCTGGAGAAACAATGATCCTGAATAATTTACTAATGCCTCAAGCCTTCTCCTGCGCAATGTGGAATGAAAAATTCCTGAAATGATTATTCAAATAAACACTTTGAAAAAAAAAAAAAAAAAAAAATACTAATAAAATAATTTGCAGAAATTACTGCCTCCAATACACACACAGTATACTATTAGGTTGGTGCAAAAATAATGACGTAATAATGTCGTTTTTTGACATTAAAAAATGACATTATTACGTCATTATTTTTGCACCAACCTAATAGAAATAAACATTCTTGATTTGATTGCACAGATTAATGGAACATTTATCTTTGAAAAGGAGTTTTTTTTTTTTTTATTCAGCAGTTGGAAATTTTCACAGAAGGCCTTAGCAAACAATTTCATATGAATCTATATTAATATTAGACAACTTAGTTAACCCAAGATGGTATAATATCAAATTCAAATTTGTTTCTTATTTATTTTTTCTTTGTGGACTACAAATCTGAAGATCTCTTTAGAACATTTCTGATCTGGAAAATTATATTTCCAAAGACTCCATGATGGTTTTATATTGTTGGAAGGTCATAACATTTCCAATAAAAAATTAAAAAAAATATTCTTGCATATATTCTAACAGTTTTTTTTTTAGTTCAATCATACCGAAACACTGTCTTTTATATTATAAATAGTAATACCAACATCTAGTATTAATTAAATATGGAAAAATAAATAGTTTCTATGATTACAAAATGTAAAACCTTTTCCAAGGATTTAGTGTTAATCTACAGTGTAAGTCTCTTAAGTTAAACCAACACATGGAATCATACCATATACACTGAATAAATTGATTACTATTCTTTTAGACAGAAAGTCAGTAATATTAAAAGGTTAAATGATAAAACAAGAGAAAAAGAATTGAAAAAGAAAGCCAAAATGCATAAAGTTATCTGAAGATCAGGAGCCTTGTTGCATAAAGATTAGATTCATTACTGCTAGTTCTATAGAATTATTGATTTTACATGGTTGGACTGTTTGCTGGGACACATTTGTACAGTTCTTGCATCAAATATCTCTTACCTCTTATCTCTTTAACTCTTCCTAGATAAAGCTAATCATAATACAGAATATAATTTATTTAAACCAAATATGCAGGTATTTTCTAATGCTGACTTAATGTTAACCACAGTCTACCAGAGTGAGATGCTTTTAAAATCTACCTGTCATACAATGAAGAAATGCCAAGGATTAAATGCTGCTATGTTGTTGCAGGAGAAAAAAACGGGGCTCTTTTTGTCAATTTCAAAATGAGTCACATAAAAACTTTTATCTACTTTTTCATTTTTTTTTTGTATAAAATTCTTCTGGATATATAAAAATTTGTCATTTTCCCATTATATAGATCACCTGGGCATGAAACTCAGGTTATGACTAGAGCCATCCTTTCATAGAATTTAACATTGTTAAGTGTTTTTTGCTTGGTCAAGGCAATCTAGGCCTTGAACATTTTACTAAGTAGGTAAGTTTGTCCTTTTCTCTTTCTTTTCTCAGTATTGTCATTTTTATTTGAGACTGTATCTAGATAAGAGTTTTAGGTTTTGCTTATATATATATATATATATATATATATATATATATATATATATATATATATATATATATATATATAGATAGATAGATAGATATCTCCATGCATGCAGCAAAGACATTTCTGCTTTAATTTGTTACATGACTAGCCAGATCAGTGACCAAAGAATTATTGTTCTTATCTAATCTTTTTCAAGATGATCCTTTCTCTTTTAGTTCCTAATACAAGTTGGTGCAGATCAAAAAGGAAAGTAGGTATAAATAAATGAAAAATACACTTATGTAATTATTAATGTTTCTAACAACTACATAAATTGTTAAGAGAACAAGGACATTAGAAAATCTGTTTTCAGTCACTTCAACTAAAAAAAAAGGTTCTTTAAAATACTTCTATCTTAGTTTGTTACCTAGAGGAGTATGGCATTGGTTAGTGAATTTGATGACAGTAATTGTGGCTTGGGGCCCATAGTATGGATATATTCATACTCAGTGGTAGCAAAACTAAAAATAAGTGGACAATTAAGCAATAAGTGAACATTTAACTTTACATGGACAGCGGAATGAGAACAATTTACTCTTGTATATTGAATAAAGGGTTTAGTTTGAAATCCCTTGGAGGTTGCCAGGATCAATGGATACCTGAAGAAGGTTGGAGAACACAATTTACACAACATGATCATAAAGAGAAGGACATTTTAAGTAATGTAAATAATATGTACATGTACATTTAAGATCAAATGATTAGTTTGGCACAAGGACCAGTAATAGGGATAAGGATAGGAAAAAATATGTTGCTCTAATTTTCCAAGTGAGGTGAGTATGTCTTATGAAAATTAGGTTAAAAAAAAAAATATTGGTTTTCACCTGGCTCCAAAACAGACCTCAGGTACTCGTAGGAAATAGGCAACTATCTCAGTCACAAAGCAATCATAACATTTTTTTTTTCTTATTAATCAATCTGCAACAAAAGTTGCATCACAAATAGAATAGAAACCAGTCACTGACAAAGTAATCAATATTTGTAGAGTTTAGCTGATTTCAGTTTTGATGTTCATTTAAATGTCTAGACATGATTAGTTGCTTATTTATAAGACTAAGAGTATATATGGGCATTATCAAATACAATAAAGTATATGAAAAGGTAGAGAATCTTATAAATAGAATTATTAATAATAGGGAGAGAGAGAGAGAGAGAAGGGAACTTCAAGTCCTATTATTCTCCTGCTGATTAGAAGTGTGTGGGTGTGTATGTTTTTGGCTGGTTTTCACTGAAAATATATTTATTGATGGTAGGATGCATTGTAAACAAAATTAATTTGATTTTAAACTTGTTACTGACACTTCCCATGATATCAAAAGTTATGGAGAAAACAGTTCTAGGCTCTTTAAGCCGAAATTGGAGCCATAAAAAAACATTTCAAATTCTGTTGCAATAATGATTATTTCACCATTTTAAAAATATTCTCTTGTATGTCAGTTCTTTTTTAATTTCCTATTCTTTAGAGCGTGAGGTATGGAAACTAGATGCAAGGTGAAAGAAAGGGGTCGTTTCAAAGAGTTTAAATTTCAGGAATAATTTTGAGAGAGAGAAATTGTATCAAGGCAAGATGATATCACCTTGTAACAAAAGTCAAAAAATGCAATTTTATCAAATACATGCTTAGATGTTCAAGGGAAATAGAATAAAGTGCTTTTGCAAAAGTAAATTTACAAAAGAGCTTTTTATTTTAAATATTATTTTAATTTTTTTTTTTTTTTTTTTTTGTTCGTATACTGAATAATACCTAAACTAAAAAAGTAAGTAGTTTAGCAGATAACTTTTTAAAAAATATGTTGGTGGGGAGAAAAACTGTTGAGAAGACAAACGATAAGTGTTTTTGCTTTTGTATCAAGGAAGTGTCAGGTCACAAACATTTAGAGACAGGAGAAACGACATTGATGGGGAAAAAAAAAAACAAAAAAAAAAGAAAAAAAAAAGGTAAAAACTAAAAAGAGAGACAGAAAAGAATGTGACCGTGAAGACACTTCCGGTAAATTTATTTCTTCAATTCTGATACACGAGTGCGTGTGGGCAAAGCTCCCTCACTATTTCTCTTCTTGTCAATGTAATTTTTTTTAATAGCCTTCCCAAAAAGACCGCCTTGAGTGACAGGCTTCTCTTCACACACACACTTTCTTATCGCATCTGTTCACACGGGGACATTAGCATTTTGTACCTATCACCGTCTCTACCCTATCCACCCTGTGCAAAGAAAAGACTAGTGGATAAGGAGGAAGTGAAAGCAATTTACTGTTTGGACATGGTCAGTGGAGGAGGACTAAAAATAAAAAAATAAAATAAAGTTGTTGACCCCGACAGGAAAAGAAAAGGCTTGCATGAAATCAGTTCTCATGAGAAGGAAATAAAACTGAATTGAAAAAGATGGAAGACCAATCTATATTCGAAATCATGACTATTACGTACCCCGCTGTTCAGAAAACTGAATACACAAAATGTGAGAAAGATACAGCAGATTTAAATAGATAGATCATTTTTCTTTAGCGAGTGGAAGACGGAAATTCTATAACAAAACAAGAAAAAAAAAAAAAAAAAAAAGATTGACCTGGGAAGTGAGGTGCAGGGGGTCCCTACAAAGAGGTTTCAACAAAGAACAGGAAAAGCTAGTATCAACACATCTATATTTCCTTTATGTGTTTGTTAATACTTAGACATGCAAAAAATGGGTGGGGGAGGCAATTGAGAAATGATAATTTAGAAGGTATCTCAAGGTAGGGGGAAAAGAACCTTAGAACAATAACATTTTTTCAAAGAACAGTGGAAGGGAGACTGATTTATACAGAGTTCAAGTACCATGTGCTTCAGAAATGTGACTTGGAGCCAAATATTTTGACAGAAAATCTATATCAATAGCAGCAAAAATAAAGGTGCATTCTGGCAGATTGCTGTCAGACTTTAGCTGTAAAGAATGGAATACGACATCTGAATCATGAAGATGTTACTAGCTTCCAGGAGTGAAAATGTTTGCAAGACAAAATCTACAAGAGAACCTGTCATCTCAGATGTTTTATAGTGTTTTAGTTTTCAACTACAATGTTCACACACTCTGGCTAAATTAAAAAAAAAGAAACAAAGTTAAATATGTCAATTTTTAGATAAATATTGTTATTTCAAGTTCTAATACTGATCAATATTTTATTGACCATGTTAATGAGACATCCCAGCAATCCTGAAGAGGCAAACAAAATTGCATTTATTTAGAAGGCACTTACTTGACTGACAATTAAGTTTTTACAATTAGTAAACCTAGAATAGAAGCAGAGACTTTTTTTTTTTTGACGATTCAAACTTTTGCAAGCAGATCCAGGTGTTATAAGATCTTGCTTATAATACCTGGAAGTCTCAATTATGAAAAATCCTGCTTCATTCTATTTGGAGTCAGCATTTAAAACTATTTAGACAATATCTTCTATACCAATGGTTTTCAAACTTTTCATACTGTGTACTTTAGCATACTTTGTTGCATGTTGCACATAAATTTGAAAATTCCATGTATAACTGACAGTCATATAAAAACTTTATTATGAATTTCAGTTTGTATTTTCTTGTTTTTAAATGATACTCTAACACTTTCATAGCACATCTAATTTCATTTTGTGGCATACAGCTTGGGAATTACTAACACCTAGGATATTTTAATATTTAATTCCTTTAATAAGGAAAAATAAATAAACAAGAGAATGATTTTATTTATTATTTTCTTTTACTTGCCACATCCATAACTATAGGGAGGGTATCACCTCATTCATTTGGAAAGAAAAAATAAATTTGTCTTTTTACCCTCAATTGATAACAATGCAATTGAGCTGATCTGTATCAGTTGTCTAAAATAATTAGTGCCATTAATTTTCCAAATAAATAAAACCACATTTTTTTTTCTGAAACTTCTGAGCTTCTAAAAGTTCTATTTAAATTTTATATGCAAAAACGTTGAGATCTCGTTCCAGAAAATAAGTACAAGCAAAAAAATAACAGTAATTAAAAATAAAAATGTTTACAGTAGTATAATAGATTTAAAAACATTCGTTTTATGAAAAAGAAAAAAATTATATATACAAGTACAGATTCCATTCATGAAAAATGCTTCTTTTTTTATTTTATCCCTCTTCATACAAAGCTTTACAAAATCATGGTAACTCTTTATGGTACTAACAATAGCCATTTAGAAGCATTTTGAACTTTTCAGAAAGCCCCTTTTGAAGAGTTATTTCACCACAAACTCTTGCAAGCAAAATAAATAAATGTGCAACATTTCAGTGTAACAATGTCAAAAAGAAATAATTTCCTTAATTTTCTTATAAGATGCCAAACATTCATATTTCAATTCCCCCAAGTGCCCCAATGGATTCCCCTTTCTCTTAAGAAGCCATATTAACTTAATAGGGTTGTTTCAGTTTTTCATTTGTAAGCCGATACCTACACATGCATTCAGAATATCTCAGATGAATAGATTCATAGTTTAGTACTAAAAATAAAAAAACAATATTACTAGAGAAAAATACTGGAAAATACTGAGGTAATAAAGGTAGGGACAATAATGAATAATGATAAAGGTAACAGGATAAGTACGGAATAATTGTAGTAGCAATAAAATTAAAACAAAGAAACAACCATTAATATCAACTACATTTGCACCTCTTCAATATTAAATACAGAATTTGGATATGACATTCAACAAATGTTAGCACTGGTATAGAAGACCAATGTGCAAACCTTAAAAGTTTAGCAGGCAAGCATCCTTCAACATTCATTTTATACAACACTAGCAGTAGAGCCCGGCGTTGCCCGGGGATGTAACAGTAAGAGTACAAGTTTTTTTTGCAAGTATCGACCATCATAAAGACTGAAAAATAAAATTGACAAAGATTATTGTTTACGGTTGACAGACACGCATGTCGTAATTAGTTTTATTTTTTTTTTTTTTTTTTTTTTTTTTTTTTTTTTTTTACGAATTGGTCAAACCCAAACTCAAACAAAAACATTGTTTTCAATCGTTATGAGTCTACTGATTGAATAGAATTTTATTATAAACAATTGTCTTGTAAATGGAATTTTTAAAGCATTCTGAATGTAAAAATAAAGAAAAAAGTGTGCAAGACAATAAGAAACACTACCTGCCCCCCAAAAAGTGAAGTTTTGTTGAAATCTGTTGAAAAATGTAGGAAATCCGATCCCATATATAAACGAACACACACAAACAACCTGGGTTTTATAAGTATAACTTGATATGAGTTGTCCCCCTTTCATTCTCGCGACAGCGATGCCTCTTAATTGTGTTTTCAAATTGATTTTGTGCAAAAATAATTGTGTTTTTCCAATTTTTGGCACTGTCAGAACCACCACAAGGTAATTTTACGCAGTCCTGTGAAGTTTTGTTGAAATCGGTTGAAAAGTGTAGGAAATCCGATCCAATATATAAACGAACAGACACACACAACCTGGGTTTTATAATATGTATGATTAAGAAAAAGCATTTACTATCAGTACAAATACTATTTCAGCATTCTTTTTACAAAATAATTTTAGTAAACTCATTTTACAAGAAATTATTTTTTCGTTCTTTTTAGGCTGGTATCTTTAACATTTGGTAACAAAAGGAAAACTGAATTTAAAACCATGGAGCAGGCAACAGGAAGACAACAGAATAAAGAAAAGCAATCTGTGAAGAGCCATGATCACCCACGTCCTGAAGAGACCTGGCATTTACGAACAATTGAATTTGTACATAAAAACAAGCTATTTTTTTTTATTTTAATAAATTCTTTTGTCGAATACTGCTTTCATTGATTCTTTTTTTATGGCTTATCAACCCAGTGCATGTTATTTAAAGCCAGGGAATTTTTTTTTAAGATAATGCTTTTTAGTGATACAAGTCTTACTAATTAACCCATGGCTGGGAGAGTAGAGGTGGATTCATACTTTTCCCAAGAGTTTTTGAATGTAAGTGAATATAAAAAAATCCAATGGGAATTGGAACTTGGCTCTCCAATTAACAATTTCAAGCTATCATTCACTATAACACCTGGTATTTCCAAGTGATCACCCATCTAGATACTGACCAGGCTTAACATTGCTTAACTTTGGTAATCATATGGGAGCCAGTGTTTCAACATGTGGCCATAAAACTGGAATACTGCATTATGTTTCCAAAAACTAGATCAGCAGAAATGGTTTTTTTTTTTTTCCATTTGCTAAGATCATATCCATTAAAATTGATTAACAAATAATCCCAGACTGATGTAAAACAATACTACTACTACTAATAATAATAATAATGTATTGTAAGAACATAAAAATTATAAAAATGAAATGCTTTCAATATTCTGCAGAAGCCATCAAGTATGTTGTGTGTTTGCTTTGAAAAGGTCATCAGAATGCAGGCTAACAAAAAGCTGATAATGGTTATGATGAAGACAGGAAAGATGCTAAGGTCAACCTAATAAATAATTAATGCCTTATTCAGTGATTCAAAGTAGACCAACAGAAATGCAGACAGGAACAAAACATCTTTGTGTTGGGTAAATAATACTGGAAATAAAATTGTAGGAGTTTTCTTTGTTTCTGCATATATTTCATTTATATGACCTAACAGAATTTTAAAGCATTAATAAATTCAGTTATCAATGTTTTCTTTGTTTAAGTTTATTCAGTTATTTGGTGCTTCACCAATTTTTATAAATGGTGATAAATAATATGGTTTATTTATCAATTGATCAAATTCAAGATCAACTTAGAATTCATGCAAAAGAATATTGAAAAGATTCTAATAAAGAAAAAGTATAAATGATGTTTCAATATTAAAAACTCTGCTTTGGAATATAAACAAAACAATTTACATATTGAAAAATACTTAAGTAATTCTTTTCTTTAGTTTGAGAACACATAGGAGATAAATGTTAATTTATCTGGTTTCCTAGTCAAATCATTGAATGAAATTCCCTGATAATTCCTGGATTTCCTTGGAAAAGATTGCATTGAAATTCCCTGATTTTGTGACATCACATAACACAGACAGTAGTTAAGTATATAGCTCGGCTGAAATCTTGTATGTCAAAGCAGGTAAATATCAAGTAAACAGAGTGAAAGAAAGAAGGAGAAAGAAAAAGTCATACTTTTTTTTTAGGATATGCAGGTAGCATAATTTACTGCCACAAAAAAGGAGATTGGCAAAGAGAGTTCTAATTCTATTCTGTTGCATTCAATTTCATACTAACGCCTTTGTTTGTAAAAGGCAGGAATTGGAATCTCTTCCTCCTAGCTAGAGCATTAAATAGCAGGATAGACTAACTAGTCTCTTTAGCCTTGGATGACTGCCAGTTTAAGCAGACGACAACTCTGAATTGAAGACCACGAAGAAAGCAATGGGAAACCAATCCACCATCTTTCCCAAAAGGTCATGGCAAATCTCAGATAATAAAGAAAAGGAATCTGGAGAGCTATGCTACATCCTGAAGGGACATGGCATTTTGAAGAAAGAAAAAAAATAATACTTACTCAGCACATCTATAGCCCAATTGGAATGAAGATGAGAAATGGAAAAATAATAGCATTACTCCACAACAAGATGGAAATAGGTAAGAATAGAAAAACTACATCAATAGAAAGAGTAGAACTCTTTGAGATAAGATTTAAGGATAAAAGAAAAACAAGGTCAAATACAGATGCATCTATAATTTTATATTTAATAAGATATTTTAATACAAGTAAAAAATGCACATATTGTGTACAAATCGAAACAATAATTAAAACACCATAAAAAGACGAAGAAAACAAAAACTTTCTTAGTAACAATACTTCAAATGCATGAAGCCGAGTTTTTATTCTTTGATAAAGACATTAAAAGGTTTTCAAATATTCTTATTTTTTAATGATCTTTATAGATTATACAGTAAGCTTTTGTCTTCACTAAATAAAAAATGTTAAAGGTTTGAACACTGGGTTTATTCCTTCATTGTACTTTAGATATTACAAATAAAAAAATATTTAAACTTTACATTTGTTCTGTCACTAAATAATGTTCAGCAATTTCACGTCTTGTTAACAAAAGAGAAATTTTCTATTAAACTGTCCAGACAAACCTAATGTGAAAATGTAAGAAATAATTTCCTGGAAACACCTAATAATAGCTAAGTGTAATAAGGCAATGAAAAGCCAATTTTGTTTGTGAATGGAATTTGAAAAAAATATATATATATATATATATATATATATATATATATATATATATATATATATATATATATATATATATATTCTCACAAAACTTTAACAAGCCAGTTACTTAAAATGTTTTCCTGCTGTTATTTTTTTATTTTTTTTTTTTTTTTTTTTTTTTTTTTTTTTTTACAACAAATCTAACAATATATGAAATAAAAAAAAAAAAAAAAAAAAAGAAAAGGCATGATTGTTTATGTTTTCCCCTTTCAGACACTTTTTCTACTTTTCTCTTTTTTAAAGTTTAGATTGCTAAAGATCAATGTCTAGTACAAATTCTTGTTGATTCATTGGAGTAGAAAGATACATTCATTTGAATCTCAGTTTTATTTAATCCTGTCAAGGATATTCTATTTCTATTTCCAAAACATTGAACCTATTTATATGGATAAAAAAGCCAATATACAAAAGTTCACAAAAAAAAGTTTCTGAAGTTTTAATTCAGAAATAAAAATACTATTTATATATGAAATCATTTCAGATTCTTTCTGAAAGAGTAAAAAGCAGATAGGCTCAGCATAAGAGAAGGAAACTGGTCTCTTGAACAACCATATAGTATTATAATCAGTAGTCTCTTATGAGTAGGATCAAATAGTGACAGCTTGGATTCACAGAAAAGAAGCAAAAGAAATGTAAACAGTACAAATTGTATTATTTAAAATTCAGATAAAGTGAAATAACCAACATGCACTGCAATGAAATCTCTTTCAATGTTAACAGGTTTTTTTAAAATGAAATTAAAACTCAAAGGAAATACCGCAGGGTTCAAAACCAAAGTTGAAAAATTGGATAAGGGAAACTAATAAAATGGATAAAAAAGGAAACAGGAAATACTATTTGTCACAGTTTTTGTTACAACTAAAATGTCTTTATCTAAAAGATAGGAAGGTGATATGGCAGGTGAAAGCGATCTTTTCCATTCATTATAAGCTGACCAGGAAATGATCTGGTCATGCTTGGGTGAATCAGAAAACTGTACAAAATGAGATTGACTGGAATTTTAAGGATCCCTCTATTTTTCTCCCTCTCCCACACAATTTTGAATAGAGAAGGCAGCAAATGCTTTATATTATAGAAAAAGCAAAAATATTACCCTACATTATACATGTCAAAGTATTCAATGCCAAGTACTGGCTGACAAAAAAAAAAAAAAAAAAAAAAAAAAAGATTTACACCAACATGCCAAAAGTCAGTCAGGAGATAGTAGCATGTAAATGTAATGATTGGTGGTACCTTGACTTCTATCAATTGCATTTTGACATCTGGGGAGTCAGAATCAACATAGACTAAGCTGTTCATCATAAATCAATGCAAATTATTTGAATGCGAATGGGCCTGATCATGAATGATGGGACATTCCATTTCTGAAGCTGTGGAGACATTTGACATCCCTGACTGTACACTTCAATCATACCAGGAGAGCCTGATGGAAATAATTTTCACCAATAGTGGACAGCACCGGGACTGACTATAAGTCTTTAATGATTGTAAGCAGGAGCATCTGGCTAGAATTGCCTGGTAACAGAATAAAATCACATTCAAGGCAAGAGCTACTAGATGTATATTCAGCAAGTTAATTCAATAACTTCCATAAAATATGGGAGCAAAAGTCTAGCAGAATGCTCCAGTTAACACGATGACTTCAGATACAGTGCTTTGTCTGGGCATATAACATTGCCAATTGGACCCTGGTCTAGTGAGTCATGGTCCCATTGGTTTTGAGCTGATGGTAGGGTTTTAGTGGCACCATAGACCCCAGTTGTTAACAAGGTACTATGTAGGCTGGTGGTGCTTCTATAATGATGTGGGGTATGTTCAAATGATATGGGTTGGGTCCATCTAAGTGCATCATTGTCTGGTGACTGCTACATTTATGACTATTTGCACCCATTTATGAACTCCATATACCCGCAAGAGGATGGCTTATTCTACAAGAATTCCAGCACTATATTTCCCAGAACTGATTTGAAGTCCTCTGATAAACGGTGTGGCAACCACATTCACCAAACTTTCAGTCCAATCAAGCATTTATGCAATATGGTGGTTTTTTCAGATGCAAAATCATGCAACTACAAATATCTGG
Source organism: Acanthosepion lycidas (assembly GCA_963932145.1). NCBI lineage: Eukaryota > Metazoa > Mollusca > Cephalopoda > Sepiida > Sepiidae > Acanthosepion > Acanthosepion lycidas. Next base: position 114,120,051 of record OZ010580.1, on the reverse strand, counting down.
GATCTGTAGGCAGCTAGCAAAGTGGTGATTCATAATTAGAATTTAGGTTTTAATATATTTTCTATTCAATGTATCTAATACAAAAAGTATTAACGTTATTCAGATTTATTCTTGAAATAAAGTTTTGAAATCAATTTTTAAGTAAAAAAAAAAAAAAAAAAAAAAAAAAAAAAAAAATTAGGTGTTTCTGTACATATTTTCAGACAATCTTTAAAACTAAATGCTCAAAATTGGTAAAAGCTATGGCTCTAATTTTTGGTGGCTGTACTTATCACATCAAAGTCAGCTTTTGCACCGAATACAATGTTGAATTTTTTTTTTAATAAGTGATACTTATTTGGTGATACCCAATACTAAGCATATTGTTCATGTTTTATTTTATCCCTCTTCATACAAAGCTTTACAAAATCATGGTAACTCTTTATGGTACTAACAATAGCCATTTAGAAGCATTTTGAACTTTTCAGAAAGCCCCTTTTGAAGAGTTATTTCATCACAAACTCTTGCCAGCAAAATAAAATAAGTATCCAAGAAATAATATAGAAAGCAAAACAATATTTTTTAAGTGCAACCTTAATGATTTGTCTAAATATTTCCCTGACTACTGTAAGGGCTTTAAACAAATAGCATATGTAGAAGCCAAGTCCCCAGGCAACTTTAAAAGGCCTAGTTATAATTCAAACATTATAGCTATATTTTTATATATATATATATATATATATATATAAAGCTTAAGGACCTGCTTGTTAATCCAACAAGTTATGGAGAAAGAGAGAGAGAGAAGAGAAAAATCAAGCTTTGCATTATATTCTCAACATTGTCTAAAAGAAATCCCCTACTTAAACTAGTTTTTGTGTTTATATATAGAAGGGATCCATTAATAGCATTGGTGATAACCCTAACATTATGTGGGAAACAGGAGTGAAACAAGTTCACAATCCTCTGCCTGAACTTCAGACATTTTGACTATATAGTTAAAGAATGATGTTATGAGACTGAGATTATAAAAAAAGAATAAAGAAAAACAACAATGGCTACAAAACATTAAATAAATGAAAATCAACAGTAAAATGCACTATTAACCTAGTACTGGAAATAGACCTTAAGATTTATTGTAGTCATTTTACAGGATTTAGGTAAAAGCAAATTCTGTGAAATCTCTTTCAGAATCAATAGAAAGTATGGTGAGACGTGATCATTATTAGCATTTTCGTTATGCTAGCCTCTAGGAATCTGACTCCTACCTTCTTTTGTTAACATTTTCCACTGACATGAAGTGAAACAATTATATTGAATCAATCACTACACAGTCTTCTTTCAGACAAGCAATATGGTTTTCACTTCTCTTGGTCAAATGCTGATGTATTAACAGCTATTGCTGAAAGAGTCTATCAAGCTTTAGATAAGAATGGGGAAGTTGCTGTTGCTTTGAATATTTCAAAGGCATTTCACAGGGTTTGACAAGTTTATGGTATTTCTGGATGAATTATTGATCCAATTCAATCTTTTTTATCAAAATCACAAAATGAAAGTGGTCTTGAATGGTCACTCTTTTAGATCTTTTGGCATTAATGCAGGTGTGCCCCAGTGCTCTATCCTTGAACCTATATTGTTCCTAATTTTCATCAACAACCTTCTCAATGTCATTAACTTTCAACTTTGTTTCTATGCTGATGACACCTATTTACTCCTGTGTTAATAGTAGGTCAAACTGGTAGCCGATTTAAAAATGACCTACAATCTGTTAACTGGTGTAAGAAATGGCTTGTTAATTTCACACCTCCAAAATGAAACCGCTCTCTTTTAATCATCTTAGAGAACCATTTTTGCCTTCTATCAGCATGGCTTATGCTAACCTCCAAGAGAGAGACTCATTGCACCTTCTCCAGCTAGTGTTTTTCCACTGACATGAAGTGAAAAGATTATGTTGAATCAAGTGTGAAGACTGTTGCTAGGAAAGTTGGTTCACTGTGTCATGCTAGACAATTTAATTCACCAGAATCTGTCGTACACATTTATAAGTCTGCTATTGTTCTATGTATGCATTGGTATTGATGTCACATCTGGTCTGTTGCTTCTGCTATGTATTTAGAGATTCTTGATAAAATAAAAAAAAGAGTGTGCAATGTTATCATGCATGACCTGGCATCTCAGTTTCAGTCACTTTCCCCACCACCTTAACATAGCTTTCATATGCCCTTTCTATAAATATTTCCATGATAATTGTCCTGAGCTTTCTTCTTTGACATCTTGTTCTTCACGAATCTAAGTCCAGTACTAGATTGATAGTTGGGTCTAATTTTACGGTTGAAATGTCTAGATGTAACCGTAAGATCTATGCTAACAGTTTCTTCCGACTTGTGGTACTCTCTTCCCACAACTTGCTTTCCAGCCAAATTTGATATTCAAAAATTTAAATGCAATGTCAATCGTTACCTGTCTCCTTAATTCCTATTCTTTTACTGTCCTCTCTCAATGTTTTTTCTCAGATTCTTTCACTTAGTAAACACTGATGTCTCAGAGGTGAAATGATTAAAGACGAAAATTATAGATTACAATAACCATATTATCAACAAAAACCTTAATCTTTTTGTAAGTGTATATAAACTAAGTTTCACAGTTTGTTGTTCTAGCTAAATCTCAACAGCATCTCTGTATTGGTTTTCAGTGTAGAAAAAATTTAATTGAAGAATCTACAAAAATATTCAGATATTAAAAAACAAAAAACAAAAAAAAACAAAAAAAACAAAAAAACTCAAGTACCAAGAATTTGATTTTATAAACTCTAGATAGAACACTATATCAACAGTCTTTTCTTTGAGATTAATTTACAATGAGTTAAACACAGCATTTAGAACTCAACCTCTATCTCCTCCAAACATATACATATTTTCATAAACTACATCACTAAAAAGCATTCCAAGTGAAAATAAAAGTAGTCAATTTGCTAAATACTTATTAAGTTGGTGCAAAAATAATGACGTAATAATGTAGTTTTTTGACGTTAAAAAATACATCAAAAAAACGACATTATTACGTCATTATTTTTGCACCAACTTAATAAATTATAACTGAAAACTTATCTTTATACTGAAGATAAAACTGAGTCAAGTGATTTATGATTGTATAAAATGAATACTTTGAAGCAAATAATCTTTTTTTTTTAATCCTGGATAAGATATATTCCTCAACTTGTCCTAAGAAATAACAAAGGAACATTAATAAATCCTTTACATGATGATTTTTTTTTCATACAATTCAAAAGTCCAGATGTTACATACTTCAATGGTGGCTCTTATCTAACCAGTGGAGTAAAGCAATATTGAACAGAAACAGAAATGGCAGCCACTGAAGGATAACAGAAATCCATCATCTTTGATATCCTCTTCAAAATAAGAACCGTAGTTAAACCAAACAAAAAGAAACAAAGAATCAATTTCACCTTTCTCTCATCAAATAAAAAAAAATGGCTAAGTAAAAAATGAATATCGCAGAACTCTTAATGAATAAACAGGCCTCAAAATATACCTGGTTAATGTATTAGTCAAAATAAAGAAATATAGGTAAGAAGAGGTACCTAGTTTACAAAGAATTTTAAGAGTATTCATTTCAAAAATGCATTTGCTAAAGTCAAATATAAGCAAAATAAGGTTTAAAACATCAGAAAATGGGGAGATCATCAGTGATATAAATGTTAACTATCCAAATTAGTTGTACAGTTACATGAATATCAAATAGTCTCTTGTATTTTAGTCTAAATTAACAGACGTGCTAAATCAATAACTGTTGGATTATCAGTTGTACAAACATTTACACACTCTTTATCTTTAAATCAAATGATACACCCAAAAAAAAAAAAAAAAAAAAAAAAAAAAAAAAAAAAATGAAAGCATGACAATAATTTTAAGGCAATCTAAAGTATAAGGTAATCATATTCTTAACCTAAACAAGCCAAATCACAGTCTTAATTGTTAAACCATGGGTATCATCAATATATATTTCATTAAAGATCAGCAGATATCAATAATTGATGATTTAAACTTTTTCCAACAGTATAGGGATAATTTGTTTATGATTTAAATCTAAAAAACTAACGGGAAACTAAGATTCATAAGGTTACTATTTACTAATATTCATGATATTTCATCATTTCCTGAAATATTAGCCTACAAATAAAACTGGGAGAATAAACCAAAAACAACATGTCTGTATGCATACTTCTCAAAGTGAAATGCAGTGAAAAATGGTGACAACTTGGTGCAAGAAATGCACAATCCCATTGTACATGGAATGCTTCAAGGAGCATCATACTGTAAAAAAATATTTAGCAATCTAACATTTGTTTCATTTCACAGTGACTTTATTTTTATAATCTAAAATATTTAAAATGATTTTTTTTTATAGGTTTTGTATATAATTAATGTGAAAATAAGCTTAAAACTTACCCTTTAGAAATGAATTTTCTCATTTCTTTTTTAACCATTTGACATGTACATTTGTGTAATCTTTTCCTACCATTTAAGGGTTAATTGATTAACTATACAGACATTTCTTTTTATTCATTATTAATGATTAGATCAATAAAACTCATTTTGAGCCTAACAAATTCTATTCTGTAATATTATTTCAATAAATAAGCATCAATACAAAATGCAGCCTTTAAATATGCATTTTGTTTTGAAGATGCTTTGTTTTAGTTTGTTTTTTTTTTCCTCAAATTTACTTCAAACGGTACAAGGTTAGTTTAGTCTTTAAAAATTTCAAGTTTTGATATCAGGAATCAAATCTCGTCTGGACTTGTAACGGATAAAACTAGAGACAACATAAAACAAAGATGACAAATTTTGGATAGTTGCTTTTTTGACTTTTGCTAGAAAAATCATTAAAATCTTGTTGACATAAATGTTACAATTGACAGGCAGGTTTAACTGGACAATTTAAAAAAAAAATTACCTATATCAAATTGATTTTGGGATCCTACAATACCAAATTCTATCAGATTAACACAATTCATATTTTGCCCGATTTTTTTTTTTTTTTAAACTCATCTTCCAAACTTGGAATAATGCTAACAAAAAATGCTGGAGAAAAACCTTTTTCTCCTTTTTAGTGAAAGTTCCCAAATAGGAAAACAATTTAAATCTGCAAAATTTAAGAAAATTATACTTGGGAAGACATTTAAACCATACTCAGTTCCTTTCATACATTAAACTGATCATTACCAACTTTTAGCACTATATACAGGGCATCAAATATCAGTTTGAGATAACTATTTGTATTTATCAAAAAAATATGCTCTAGACCTCTATTTCTATGTTCTTGGGGGGGGGGGTGATGAATACATTTTTGGTATGAAAATCCCAAAAAGAAGGGTTTTGGGGAATTTTGACTTCACTACAAACCAAGCTTTCTAAGCATAAAGCCATATTTTTTTTTAATTAGAAATAGTAAAGTTTTGTTTTAGTCTTCCTCTTAACTGTATTTATGTTATTAGCATTTAAGTTGAAAATCATTCAAAGGTAAGTAAAAAATCACATATCTGTTTGGCTCTACTGTGTGAGCCAACTGTTACACACACATACATATACACACAAAAACCTAATATAAATAAAATTAAATCTTTCTAAATAACTAATTTAGAAACAAAAATGCTTAACCCTTCATTATTTAAAAATTAAAACATTTAAGGAAAAGATATTTAAGCATCCTATTAGGTAGCTGTAGATGGCAAAAGAGATTGGTCTGATCCAGACATTGTGTGGTTAACTTGGCACCAAATTGGAAAAGGAGGAAAACCAAACTTAAAGGAATCATGAAGATTACCCCAACCTTGTCTGCCAAGGCACCTGCCAGGTAATGCTGTTCAGGAAGAGAATATCCCTCTCTAAAAAGCAGAAGTGAAAACAACTAGACTTCTCTCCACTTAGGGAGATCTTATTCTTGGTAGACCATCTTAATAATTTCATCCAGCCATATGGCATACACACATTCTCTAACAGCAAAGCCTATAAATGTTTTTCATCCTTCTTCAGCTTTGTACAGACAAGAATATTTTCCCTCTTCTTGAATTATGTTTTGCCATACCTGGTCTAGTGCTCTTACTGTGCATCTCAAGATTCTTGACAAAATCCAGAGAAGGATTTGCAATACGATCAGTCCTGACAAGGAATCTCATCTCCAGTCACTTTCTGCATGTTCTACAAATATTTTCATGGTAACTGCTTGGACAAGCTTTTTTTTGTTTCTCCCCTAGGTGCCCTGACTACTACATGAATTTAAGTATGCTACTAGATTGATAAGTAGGTCTCACTGCATTACTGTTGACCTAGCTAGATGCAACTGTCATTTCTACTCTTAACATGGTTTTTTTTTTCTTGCACTTCCCACCTGTGGAACACACTTCTGATTTCTTGCTTCCCTAATAACTACAATTTTCAAAAATTTAAATACATCAATTGCCATCTTTTGTCTTCTTGAAGCCTGTTTTTTTGTGCCCTTTTCTCAATACTCCCCATAGCCCCCTACATTCTAGTGGCACTGTTGCCTTGCTTGGGGTGAAATGATATACGTCTGTGTAAAAATTATCAATGTATTGAATTCATTTCTTTTGAAAGTGTTCCATCTCAGCCATAACAAGTAGTAATTCCTCCTTGCTACAGAATCATTGTATCTGTATGTTTAATGCTAAAAAATTGTCTAGATTATTAATCATTACTCAATTCTAAGATTAATTACTTTTAGTAATTATACCGACATAAAACGTATTAAAATCCTGAAACAGCAAATATATCAGTCATTGAATGGAGAGATTCCCACTGGGAAAGTCAGGAAGCAATAAAAAGGCAACAAGTATTAAAGTTTGAACAAAAAAAAAAAAAAAAAAAAAAAAAAAGTACAAAAATTCATCAAAAAGGTTTATTGTGAGAATCAAAATTTTCATTTGCTCTTAATAATAACTCAGTATAATAAACTCTTAATTTAGCATCCATGGAAAACTTGGAAAAAAAAAAAAAAAAAAAAAAAAAAAAAAAAATGCAATGTTGAGAATCTGTTACAAATACCTTATAATGACTCACCCATACAAAAGTGGATTATCTTTAAGATTCATGAAAACTCAGTAGAGCAAATATTGATGTGCTCAGGACTAATAAAAGCACAAATTAGTACATGAATTTAGAACACACATTTGACTAAGCGCTTTTTATACATTCAGTAAATGTGGCTCAAACAGTTTGTACCAACAATTTTTGAAAAACAACTTAGTACTTTTTATACAATTTTTTTTTAAATACAGCTGATAATTTATTAAATATTTATAAAATAGATATTGAATACAAGAATTCTTCAAATATTTTACATGAAAATACATGAGACTTTAACAAAACCATTTATTTTTTATTGATTAATGAGAGTTAATTTCTTTGTGAAGAGTTATAGTAGGAATACTGGAAATGATTACTCAGTTGGCTAAAAGGTTTTTCTTGTTTTTGCTACAAGATGGTGTCAGAAACATTCGCAAAGATTTCCTTTGAAAATATTGTGAAAGCTGTCATGTCAAAAGGCTTTCTTTTGGTGGTGGCGTTAAGTCAAAATGGATTTATTTTGTTTACTGATTGTAACATTGAAGACATTTTTTTTAATCATTTCACCCCAAGCAAGGCAATAAAGCCACTAAGACACAAAGGGAGTGTGAGACAAAATGGGGGGGGGAGATAAAAAACAAAAATTAAAAACTGAATTCCTGTCCTTTTATTGATCTCTTGCCTTAATAATGATTGACATTGCATTTAAATATTTTCAACATATTTCAGTAGCAAAGTCTTAGGGGTTCTGTTGTTAGCTCCACACCCATTTCCCTATTTAAAACATGGAAGTAAGGAGTGATTTCATACCTTTTACCCAAATGCATTTCAAGTTTCACCATTCTTTGTTTTCAATTCTGCTTTCTACTTCTAGAACAGTTACCAACCAAGGCTAGAGAACCCACTTAGCTTTGCTATTCTACTCATAGCTAAGGAGAGAAAATAGATTTATGCCTTTTCAAAGGCATTTGTTCCAAATGCCTCTCAGTTAAAATTTCAACTCTGCATGCTGATTCAATTTACCATGCTGTTAACCAATCAGCTGCCATCATTTCTTTTATGGCAAGTTTTGAGTTTTTGTTTAGTTTTAAATCAAATAGAAAAATGAATGAACATGTCAAACCTGTCTAGCAAAATTTAATTCTAGATATTTCTTGAGGAACATTACTCCACAAACAGGTAGATGAGCAGCAGTTGATAGCAATCAAATCATGGCATTACAGTGCAACCCGGATATAAGAGAGATTTTCTCTGGTCCCAAATTAGAGCCATACTTACCTAAACAAAATAGACAAAACCCGGATATAAGAGACTTCTTATCCGGTCCCGACAACTCTCTTTTATCTAATAATGAACAGAATAGGACATGGAGGATAGCCAACACATCCTGAACCAAGCAATCAAAATTATTTATACTAGTTTGGTTAGGTTAGTCATTTTAATTGAGAAAAAAAAAAAAAAAAAAAAAAAAAGAAAATTGTACTAGACTATTTTTAAATGATCCAGTTTGGAAACAAACTGTGATAGATGATGAAATGTGGATACTTTACGACAATATGGAATAAAAGACAAGTGAGGCAAGCAAACAAGAACAATTACCAACTATATCATCTCCATCCAAAAAAGGCAATGTTGCATAGTGGGATTGGGAAGGTGTCCTCTACTAAAAACTCCCTCCTGAAAACCAAATGATCGATTCAGACATATATTCCTACCAAGTAGACCAACTGAAAGCAACAACTGATTGAAAAAAAGAAAAAAAAAAAAAAAGCAAATTTTATGAAACAACAAAAAAGAAATAAATTACATATCGAATGAAAATTCTCCACAAGCACTTGCTTACCTTACCCCACTTTAAGAGACAAAAATGAAGCAATTGTACGTTTGGTTTCAATGATATAGGAACAGATATGGGTCTGAGGTTTATTTATAATATATCGGGATAGTTATGTTCTTTACCCCACCCCCGCTACCTCCACATAAAAAAATTTTAAATTAACCAAAAAGGTACTAATAATGATAAGAAGATACCCCAGTGAGTCCCAATAAAGAGCGAAGTAACTACACAACACACAAGGTGTATACTGTATAGTCTCTAAGTTTTCTTTCCTCACAGTGATTTTTATTCCATTGTCTTTCTTAGCAAAGCATTCGGTTTTCCTGTCTTTCCTTCTATTAATATTTGTTTCCAAGATGATCTCAGAAAGCAACTAAACAAAGAAGTTTCAGTTTGAGATCGTGGAAGAAGTGGGAGTAGGGTGGGTGGAAGAATTCATTTGAATAGTGTGGGCGAGGTTTTTAAAAGCACGCGGTTTGACATTCCACATCCTAGATAAATCAAGGAAGTGTGTATGGGAGGAGTGTGACTGCACAGGTGAAATAACGAAAAGAAAAGAAAAAAAAAAAAAAAAAAAAAAAAGAAAATTCACGAACACACTGGTCAGGTATGAACCTGTCACTGACAGGGTCTGCATTGGAATGTGTTAGTTATTGTCAGGCTTATTGCATTACTAATCTATCCCTTTTCTTCCCACCTCTCAAGTTTTAAATTACTCTCTAGAAGTTGTACAATGAGAGACATTGTTGTAACAAGACATTCATTCACAAATTCATACACACATTCATAAATTTAAAGAACGGACAAACTGAAACAACAGCTGGTGCTGATAAAAGACTAAAAAAGAAAGGAAGAAAGAAATGCTTAGCTTATGTATCCAATACTGCTATGACAATAACAAAGAACATTAATAAAAAATAAAAATGAAAAGAGACTTTTTTCTTAATCGGTTTTTATTTTGAGCGCAAATAACGTAACGTAAAAACTAAAAGTCCTTTGAAAAGAAGAGAAATCAAAACTGTTCGGGAGAGAGGGAAATTGGATTTAAAAAACAGTGCAAATAAAACTAGAGTTTTGTTTTGAAAAATAAATGTACATTTGAAACAATACGAAAAAGTAGAATTTGATAATAGTGCTCAAAGAAAAAAAATATAATTGTGTAACGACTAGCGACAAAATCGGTGTTTTATAGGAAATACCCTAAGTTACTGATCCCCAAAAAAGAAGTGGTACTCAAAGAAAAGAAAAAAAGAAGTAGGGGGGGGGGACATCAGTGTGTCACATCGGAGAATGGTTATCTCACATCAGACACGTCACTGTCTTGATTATCATTACAGAATTCTGAATTACACTATACACTATAATTACAAATATTTTTTTAGTGTTTTTTTTTTTCTTCAAGCAACCTACATGATTTTTTTAAATGAAAATAAAAAGCAATCAATCATCATAAATTTATATTCACAATGTCGTTTAAAGAGAATAATTAATCAGACTCAACACAAAGACAAGATTCCCTAAAAAATTGAAAATGTTTTTTTTAAACAAACATGAAATGAACTATAAAACAATATGCTGCTTCAGTGTTTTTCAAAAGTGTTTTCTTAGTTAATAATAGAAAGACATATTGACGCAACACAACGTTTAAGTTACAATACAATTATTCAGTGATTTTAATTTTTATCTTGATTTTTTTATGACACAATCTTTGAATTCTTAACATTAAAAAATAAAATATCGAAGTGAAGTGAAAACAGATTTGAAACCAACATCAGATTTAATAAAAGGGTTAAAAGAAAATAATTAAAAAGATAATAAACGACTTCACTACAAAGAAGACAGTGCGCTGTATATTACGGTGAAGTTTTGTTTTTTAGAATGTAGGGATTTTTTTAATCAATGTGATAGATCTTTCAAAGGTCATTTTTATGAGCCAATAATGTGAAAAATGTTGCTTATAAAAAAAATCTTATAGAAGTATTTTTTTTCTTTCAAAGTCGTATAAGCAAATATTAAAAAGCAGAAAATTTGAAAAGAAAAAAAAAAAAATCGAAATTGCTCGACAGAAACAACGTATAAAAAACAAAGGAGTCCCAACTTTTTTTGGTAATTAAAATACTTAATCTGATCCACTTTACTTTGATTTTTTTTATTATCCAGAAATTATTATTACAATTACAAAAAGTGTTAAAATTATTGGTGTAACAATAAAAATTAAAAAAAGAAGCCTTTCAATACACAAAAAGCTTGTACCGCATTTTCCGGTTTCAAATTTGGCTGGTTTATTGCGTGTTTCTATTTTAAAATAATATGTAGCCACAAAAAAATATTTTTCTCTGGCTATATTTAAAAAAAGAAAGATACAAAAATAAAAGATCAATTTATCTTTTTCTTAATTATGTATTAATAATTATACTACTAAATTACCCCCCAAAAAAAAAAGATCTGCATCCGAGTCAAGTCAATTATTAATTAACCATAAAAGGTGCTGCTAAACTAAAATAAATAAAAATAGCTAAAATAAAATTAAAAAAATAACATTTCCAAATTAAGCGTTGGCATTTTTGGATTAATGAAAGTTTAGTAGAATAAATAAAAGTCGACAATAAATAAATAATAATGATGAGTTAGTAAAATCTTATGTTTCCAAAAATCTAATCAAAGGTGGAAGGGTGGGGAAAAGAGAATTTTAAAGATCGATTTTCAATTTATACATACCCATTCCCATGATACACAACATAATGGTGATTGAAATCTTCGATCGCACAGCTTCAGATATGAAGATACTTCCCAAAGAAAACATGATGAGTCCTACACAAGCGGCACTTACAAATCCGATCACCATTTGTCGCCATAGCTTCGGACCGCCGGGTTCTTCGATTTTCCAGCCACGACATCTTTGTCCACAATTATCACGACAGCATCGACTGCTTCGTCCAGTCGGACGACATGGACCACTTGTCGTCGTAGTACTATTCGTATTATTAATATTATTAGTAACACCACTAGACCGACTGTTATTATTAATATTATTACTGTTTGTATTGTTGTTAAGGTTGTTATAAGTATTACTACCAACAATAGGATTTGGCGTTGGACTAAGATGAGAGTTCGATTCTGATGACACAGGAGGAGAAGAAACTGTCGGGTTCATTTTTTTCTCCCTTTTTAACTAATTATTTGGTATTTTCGTTTGAAAAGGTGTCTTTTTAAATTAAGTTAAAATCCGTTGTTATTAGTTATTGTTGTCGTAGTGACAGGTGTTACTGGCTGCTGACAATGCTGGGATGCTACTTCGGCAACCAGCCATTTTGGTTCCGATATTGGAAAACATAATTAAGATTTACGGCTGACGTACAATTTCTACTGCTCCAGCTCATAAGAACTCAACTGATTGTAGAAAAAAAAAAAAAAAATAACAAACCTTCTTGGAAGAGACAAACCAAAAATTGTTCTTTTTCTTTAATAGTTTCTTTCAAAATGTATATAGACTACCTACAGCATCCCTTCTTACTAAATGTGTTCTGTTATGTCAGTCAACACAATCCCGGATCGTGTGTGTGTTGTTCACACTCGTAACACCTGGATATCCACTGCTTATACTGTCTTAAGCCGAGTCAGGCAGGTAAGTAGGATGGTAGGTATGTAAGTAAGTAGCAAGCACGTCAGACTCGGCTGATAGCAACGAACAGTTCTTCTGCTTCCCGTCAAACTGACTGTGACGCGGTTGCTATGAGGACTTAAGCAAGTCGCCACTCCATTCCCTTGGCATCCATATTAACACTAAAGCATCATGGGAAATTTTGTACACAGATTTTTTTTCGGATTGCTTTGTAAATAATCATTTTTTAAGGTTATTTTACACTCTGCAAAAAATATATTTTGTTTTTGCCACTACTGCGAATAACTGATCACCAAATCTTAAAGTTTTACAAAAAAATAAATGACGCACAAACAGAAACTACTGCTGTTGTTGATGGTGATGATGTTGAGGGATGATGTCGTTGTAGAAGGAAAAATAATTTTTAAAATTATACTCGTACAAAACTTTAAACTAGTGATTTGTTTTGTTTTTTTTCTTATCCAAGTACCAAAAAATGTAACTACCATAATGCATACGGAACAGAAGAGTAAATGGAAAAAGCCAAGTGTGTAAACAATGGCACATGTAAACAAATTATGCATGTAGGGAAAGAACGTCAATCATTGTACAATAGCTCCGCCCACATATTGTAAAGAAAGAAAGAAAGAAAGAGAGAACGAAAGAAAGAAAGATACTAACTATTCAAACAATAAATAATTTAGTTTTAATATTTCTTTATTTTTTTTCTCAGTTAAATCCAACGGGTTCATCATTCATTTACATAAAAAAGGATAACAATTTACTAAGCATGGCCTCGATATAGCACAGGGTAAAAAATGTATGTGTAGATAGCACCTAGTGAGAATCAAACTCAGTATTTTCAATCGTAATTGATCTGGCATGACAAGCTTGCTATCATCAGATGATGTTGAGGTACCTAAGATACATTCATTTATTCAGGAACTATTTATATACTTCCCAAATAAATGAATAAAAAATGATTCAAATTATTCTGAATAATTATTATTTTATAAATAAAAGATAATAATAAGATGTAATTTTTATTTTAAATAAGTATAAACTTATTTAAAATAAAAATTACATCTTGCTATTAAAAAAATGAATGGAAACGAAAAAAAATCTTGTGTTCCAATAAATAAATAGTGCTTAATATTCATTCAATGAATTATCTAATAAAATTGGGTCTGTATGTGCATGCTAATAAGTATCAGCTTAAATATACACTAGGTGCCAAATATAAGGAGGATCATAGTAACTGGGGGGCGACGGAATTTTTCTCAATAAACAACCACCCAACTGGGATGGTCCTAGTAAAAGGTATACCTAACCATCATTTAAAAGGTTAAATGTGTCAAATTAATAAACACAGAGTGGTCCTGGTAAAGGGCATGTCTAACTGTCATTTAAAGGGTTAAAATTTGTGAAATTACAGGGTTGTCCTTCAAAAAGGGATGGCTAAACATCATTTAAAGATTTAAAATGTATGAAATTAATATAAGGGTGGTTCTAGGTAAAAATGGAGTTTAAACATCATCTAAAGGGTTAAAATCTGGGAATTTAATAAATGGCGTGGACCTATTAAAAGAATGTCTAACCATCATTTAAAGAAGTAAACTGTGTGAAATTAATAAGCACGCTGGTCCTATTAAAAGAATGTCTAACTAACATTTAAAGAAGTAAACTGTGTGAAATTTATAAGCACGCTGGTCCTATTAAAAGAATGTCTAACCATCATTTAAAGAAGTAAACTGTGTGAAATTTATAAGCACGCTGGTCCTATTAAAAGAATGTACAACCATCATTTAAAGAAGTAACCTGTGTGAAATTAATAAGCACTGCTGGTCCTATTAAAAGAATGTCTAACCATCATTTAAAGAAGTAAACTGTGTGAAATTAATAAGCACTGCTGGTCCTATTAAAAGAATGTAAAACCATCATTTAAAGAAGTAAACTGTGTGAAATTAATAAGCATGCTGGTCCTATTAAAAGAATGTACAACCATCATTTAAAGAAGTAAACTGTGTGAAATTAATAAGCACGCTGGTCCTATTAAAAGAATGTAAAACCATCATTTAAAGAAGTAAACTGTGTGAAATTAATAAGCATGCTGGTCCTATTAAAAGAATGTACAACCATCATTTAAAGAAGTAAACTGTGTGAAATTAATAAGCACGCTGGTCCTATTAAAAGAATGTACAACCATCATTTAAAGAAGTAAACTGTGTGAAATTAATAAGCACTGCTGGTCCTATTAAGAGAATGTAAAACCATCATTTAAAGAAGTAACCTGTGTGAAATTAATAAGCACGCTGGTCCTATTAAAAGAATGTCTAACCATCATTTAAAGAAGTAAACTGTGTGAAATTAATAAGCACGCTGGTCCTATTAAAAGAATGTAAAACCATCATCTAAAGAAGTAAACTGTGTGAAATTAATAAGCACGCTGGTCCTATTAAAAGAATGTCTAACCAACATTTAAAGAAGTAAACTGTGTGAAATTAATAAGTACGCTGGTCCTATTAAAAGAATGTCTAACCATCATTTAAAGCAATAAACTGTGTGAAATTAATAAGCATGCTGGTCCTATTAAAAGAATGTCTAACCAACATTTAAAGAAGTAAACTGTGTGAAATTAATAAGCACGCTGGTCCTGTTAAAAGAATGTAAAACCATCATCTAAAGAAGTAAACTGTGTGAAATTAATAAGCACGCTGGTCCTATTAAAAGAATGTCTAACCAACATTTAAAGAAGTAAACTGTGTGAAATTAATAAGTACGCTGGTCCTATTAAAAGAATGTCTAACCATCATTTAAAGCAATAAACTGTGTGAAATTAATAAGCACCCTGGTCCTATTAAAAGAATGTACAACCATCATTTAAAGAAGTAAACTGTGTGAAATTAATAAGCACGCTGGTTCTATTAAAAGAATGTCAAACCATCATTTAAAGAAGTAAACTGTGTGAAATTAATAAGCACGCTGGTCCTATTAAAAGAATGTTTAACCATCATTTAAAGAAGTAAACTGTGTGAAATTAATAAGCACGCTGGTCCTATTAAAAGAATGTCAAACCATCATTTAAGCTATGCTACTAGGTTGGCATATCGATCCTGCCCTTTCACTGCTGAAACAGTTAAAATTTAACTGTTAAATGTAACCACCTCTTCTACTCCAACAGTATCTTCTCTCGCACTTGCTGACATTGGAACTCCTTTTCTCTTACTTTCTTCCCTGATAGCTATAATCTTCAAATATTCATTGATGTTGATTGACATTACATATATGTAATGTCAATCGACATCTTCTGATGCCTTGATCTTGATCCCAGTCGTTCTCTTTATCCTTTCCTCAAACACCCACCTCTTTATTCTTGCTCCTACTCTCTGTAATCCCTTGCATATTGGTGGCTCTCCTGCCTTGCTTGGGGTGAAATGCTTAAAAAATGAAAGATAACAAGAATAAATAATAAATAAATGTATAGATAGATAGATAGATAGATAGATAGATAGATAGATAGATAGAACCAGAAATGTATACTTATTATTACTTATTTTTATATGTTTATGAATATGTATATTTAATTCAGATTACTTTTTTTAAATGATTTGCTAAAGACAAGAAGGATTTTGCTAAAAACACAATAAAATAATTGATAAATAAAAGTAAAGGATAGATAGATAGATAGATAGATAGATAGATAGATAGATAGATAGATAGATAGATAGATAGATAGATAGATAGATAGAGGTGGGATCAATTACAGATCAAATTTGGATCAGAATCCAACCGAATAAGAACAAATAGGAAATATTTATCAACTTAACATGTTTCATTTTATTAAAGCTTCATCGGAGACTGAGGTATAGAGAAAAAGAAGAAAGTAATTCTGGTATTTTTTCTTTTGTGTTGTTTGATTTTCATAGATAGATAGATAACAAGAATAAATTATAAATAAAAGTAAAAATAGATAGATAGATAGAAAGAAAGAAAGAAACACAAATTTACTTATTTTGTATAATTATTATTACTTAATTGTATACAGTGTGTATGAATATGTACATTTAATAATTCAGATCATCTTTAACATCACACAGGAAGGATTTTGTTAAAAACGAAATTGCCTTTTGCATAAATGATCTAGAAAAAAGAAAATGTTCTTTTAAAAATTATTATACATTAAAATTTAGGGTAGTCCGAAATTCTTGATTGATGTTTAATTTTTTAATAGGACTTATTTATGATTGGTGAAAATCACACGAGAAAAAAAATAATGTTCTGTCAAAGCTGGGTTCCAAGGTGGTGTTTGATTTTTTTCTCTTTGAATATATTAAAAACAGTTTTTTTGGTAATGCGGGTTGATTGCTACGTTGTTGTGACGCAAGGGAAATAACTCTTTAAGAACTTGTCACCAATTTCCAACAGGAGTTTCTGGTTTTAAATTTTAAATAAATATGTCTTAAAAATGTAATGTTTTACACACGCACGTGCATACGCACACACATATAAACACACACGTGATATGATAATAGCAGAAAGCATAGGACTGGCAATCATGTTGATTTCTATATCAACACTTTACAATAAAGTTTATACTCTAGCCTGGTTTCTGTCAGAGGGTATTCCCCAGACGAGGCTCTGCTGAGGGGCGGAGTCTCGTCTCAGGAAATTGACTCCGTTTTTACGTGGTCTATAGGGAATTTTTGCCCGAGACTACGGGCTCGGATACCCCACTTTAAACTCGGCCATGTGCCACATCTTGCTGCGTAGGGCAGCAGGTAAATAATTATACCATAGACTCAATATTGAGCATTCTTCTTCCATAAATACAGGAAATTTCAAACAGACAGACAGAAAGAGTGAGTTTCGGTCTGAATCTCTGGAATGAGGAGTTATCATTATTTGCTCATCTTTGTTGTTGTTATCACATTTTGGCTGTTGTGCCTGTCAATCTAGGTAACCTGTAAAAAATTTTGAACTGAATTTATTTAGTTCCACAGGACAATAATCTAGTGGATTAAAGCAATGGTTTATGAAATTGATGACATAATCACAAGTTCAATCCCTGGGCAGCCAGTGTGCAAAGGAATAACTGAACAAGCATTAAAAATAAGAACTAGATGAGATATCCTTAGACATGGGCAAAGGAACAAGAACAATCTATCCTCATAGTTTGTTGTTGTTAACTTTAAAGGCATGTGACTGTTCTTGCTGTCTATATCTTTAAATACAATATGTACAATACTGAGCACTCTTCTGTTAAAAATATAGTAACTTTTAAACAATATTTAGTAGGATTAGGCAATAGTAGCACCACATGGAAATATACACTTTCCTTTTCACTAAGAGAGTGACAGAGAAAACTCTCTCTCACATCTCTCTATTACACATATTTCCTTTCCTATCTATCTATTGTTCCTATCCTGGGTAACTGACAGAACCCAGACATAGCTTATGTGGGTCAGTGAACGTCATAAAAAAATCAACCAATGACAACATGTCCCACCAAAAATCAAATGAAAAACACGGATGTGTCTGTCCCTATAAAAAGAAAAAAACCACATGCACAGCACCAGAAAGAAAAGAAGAAGTGAGAAACTGGTTTGATGTAGCAGTTCAAGACATAAGGGTTGGAAATTTGTTGGATGTGAGTTTGACCAGATGGGCAACTCCAGAAGAAAAAGAAGAAGCAGGATGAATTCAATAAATTAATTTCTATATACTAAAAACACAATGACACTGCATGAACTCTCAAAATCATAAAAAAGGACTAAGATGATAGTCACCCACTTTAACAACTGTAATCAAATGGAGTCAACAATAAAATGGTACTATAGACAGTAAAATTGGCCTTTACTTATGTATTAGCCTAACCTTGATCTCTATATACCATACATATATATATATATATATATATATATATATATATATATACATACACAGAGAGAGAGAGAGAGAGAGAGAGAGAGAGAACCAGACAAACCTCCTAAGTGGATCGTCAGGGAAGGCTAGCCAGTGATTCATTGCAAGGTATAAACAACTCAAATCTGTTGAAAACCAAAGACCTGGTGCACCAGTTCTTCTTTGGTTTTCAACAGATTTGTAAATCGATTATTCAGGTTGTCTGAGATTTTCCTGTAACTTTTACCTTTTCTTTCCAGAGCTTAACAATCAATTCTTTTTGTCAATTAGTCAATTCTTTACTTCTTGCCATGATGAAATACTTCTTGTACAAATATCAATTACAGAATGTTATGTTTGTATTTTGGGGGCTAAAAATAACTACTGATAACTATTATTGAAACATTCTAGAATATTCCACTTGAATAATCTAGAGTATTAAAGCAATTTAAAAGTTTTAAAATCTGAAATTTGCATTGTACGAATACTTTTTTCACACATTAAAAAGGATAAATGCGATTTATTTCTATTAAATCAATTTTTTTTTAAAAAGTCATAACCCTAATATATATGTGTATGTATATATATATATATATATATATATATATATATACCCTATACGCAAACCGCTAATGGACCGCTATATATATATATATATATATATATATATATATATATATATATATATATATACCTTAAGAAAGAGAAAGAACAGATGGAGTTAAAATCCACAGTTCTTAGCATTTACTTTTTTAAAAAGTGGTCAATACAACGCAGAGCAAAATATTATCAAAATATTTTTATTATAATAGATTACAATAAAAACATATAATTTTATATGTTATCTGCCATTGCCCAAAGACGATTGATTATAAAATGTTTTTATTGTTGTCTATTATAACAAAAATATTTTAATAATATATATATATATATAAAACAATATGTATATTATTATCAATAAATAAAATAAGTTTATGATGCTTATTAATGACCAACTAAAAGTTTTGTAATGTTAATGCTCCTCAAGGTCAGATAAGATTGGTTATCGATAAGTACTGTGATTGTATTTTTTATTTACTAATATTAATTATTTTTTATTTACTAATATTATTACTATTTATTTATTTTATTTACTAATATTATTTTTATTTACTAATATTAATTATTTTTAATTATTAATTATTAATTATTTTTTATTTACTAATATTAATTATTTTTTATTTATTAATATTAATTATTTTTATTTACTAATTATTAATTATCTACTGAGCACTCTTAGTGACTAAATTCTGCTTGCTTTGACATATGTTAAATGGCATAATTTTACATATATCAATAGGTGTCCTCATTAATATTACTATTATTATAACAATATAACAAAAAAATTTGAATTGTGTAGTTGTATCAGTGTAACGAATTTAGACCAATGAAGTCCTAATGGATGAAATGCATCACGTAAAAACTTTTTTACACATTGTCATTTAATTTTTTGCCATAAACAAGGTCTGATCAAAAAGTATCAGGATTGTTGCTATGGTAATGGTACTAAAGTATACAGAGTGTAGCCACTTGGCACAGATTAGCCTTTAAATCTGTTATGCATACAGATTAAGTTATAATGTTATTGCTCTTGTGTATAGCAGTGCTTGGAAGGAAAGTGTGTAGAGTGTGGCCATCTCACCACACTACAGAGATTCCATCAGTGACCTTGTCTTATGCAGCAGTTTTTCCCCTAGGAGAACATTCCAAATGTTGGACAACCAATATATTTCCCAGATCTCACTATTGTAACTTTTCTTCTTCAAAAATCAAATCCCACTTGAAAGAAGCAAGATTTCAAGACATCAAAAATTATCAGGACTGTTGCTATGGTAATGATGCTAAAGTATGCAGAGTGAAGTCACTTTGCACAGATTGGCCATAAATGTTGTTACACATACACACTAAGTTTTAATGTTCTTGTTTACATCCATTGTTTATAGCAATGCTTGGAAGGAAAGTGTGTAGCATGTAGCTATCTTTTCAGCCTCCCCTTGTATATAACCTTTATCATCAGTTGGGACCTATGTGATTTCCTTTATATTTTCTCAGTCTGGCAGCAGATGTTAATCTCATGTATCGTATTCTGAACCCCCCCCCACCCTTACTGCTTGGGCACTTAAATAGTCTCTGTGTCTTAGCTATGCTCATTATGCAGTTATTTACATATCTCTACACAGAGTATTTTCAGAGATAATACTAACAAAACAGGCATAATTGATCTTTCCTGGACAATGCATGATGTTCAAAGTATTCAGAGAGATGTAACACATAATTATAGCACAGAAGTTTTGAAAATATGACAACACCTAATGAAAGTATAAAACATCAAATGAGTTTGGTGGATTTTATGAGATGGGTTGGGTTATTGAATGTCAAAATAAATCTCTTTTTTTAATTGTATTTGAGACATGGTTCATGGATAGGTAAATATTAGTCATTTATATTTAAATCTTTCAGCATTTCCTTGGTTTGGGTGGAGGCAAATACTGGTCATTTATATTTGAGTCTATATGTATTTTCTTGGTTTGGGTATAGGTAAATCCTGGCTATTTTATAATTGAGTCTATAAGAATTTTTTTGGTTTGTGATAGGTAAATATTGGTCATTTATCTTTGAGACTATAAGCATTTATTTGGTTTGATATAGGTAATTATTGGTAATTTATATTTGAATTTATAAATCTTCACTTGGTCCTAGGATAGGTAAATATTGGCCATATGTGAACGTATATGCAGTTACATGGTGGGTAACTCATCTGCATGAGATGTAATCATCATATCCCAGGCCCCACCAAGTGAGAAGCCATCAAATGTAGATATAATATAATACAAACAAAAATTTTTATTTTCATGCATTTTTATTTATTCATTGTTCTTTCCTTGCTTACAATGTTTGTTTTATTAAATTTTTCTCATTTAACTTTCCTAAGATAATGTTTTCTTTTATGGCTTCTAGAACAGCCTTGACTGCACATTCAACAGCCGCCATTTGTTTGTCTTTTGTGCATGTTCTTGATGTTCCTGTAATTTCTTCGGTGACCACAGCTTCACATTTGACATGCTTTCCAACTGAAAAATAGGTAATATTAATCAATAATATTCAAAATATATAGACATTTAATAGGAGTAGATATATTCAGCTATCATCTGGTTCACACTCCTCCCCACTCTTTTGAATAGAAGTAGAGTTTCCTGTTTACAATTGGGTTTCCAGTTCCTTCTAAAGCAGGGGTTCCCAACTTATTTTGCATTCAATTTCACATGGAAAAATTTTCACTGCCCACCTATATAGTAAATATTCAAAAGTGTACCAAAATTGTTTGGTAAAAGTTTGTTATTGGTTCATAACCTGATTTTATGATGTCATAAAAAATACCAAAGGGAGGTAAAAAATAATGCTAATTTTTGTGGTGGCTGCTTTTACTACTGTATTAAAGTTTGAACAAAAGCAAACTTGATCACTGAAAAATATATATATAATTTAGTATTATGGTCAAGCTTTAGGGCCCCAAAAATGCAAGTCCACCACTGCTTACATTAATCTTTTGTATTGTCAGTTATTATAGCTGTAGTTTTGGGTGGTTTTTTTTTTCAATTTTCTGGTTCTTCCTTGTCCTTTTTATTTTTTTTTAAATATTATTGTTTTGAAAGCATTTATTAAATGTTGTACCTCTAATAAAATATATTAATTATATGCATGTTCTTTACTGTTTCTTCTAACTTTTGTAAACTGACTGGATTGATTTTTCTCTGGAAAATTTGCTGAATTTTGCCATGGACAATAATCTATTTATATATCTATATATAAAATTCTGTGACTTACATTAAGTTCACCCATCTATCACACCCTCTAAAATAGCTCTACATTGACCAATAGAAACCAAATTTTGAGGAGAAGTGCAAACAGGTAAGGGGGGTACAAATAAAGTTTATTCCTAAACCATCTGAATATCCTTTCAAACGGACAAGAATCCAGTTTCCAGTTCGCCCTGCATTTGTGAGAACTATAAACAAGTCACAAGGTCAAACACTTCAAAAAGTTGGAATTTGGCTCCTGAAAAAATATTTATACATGGCCAGTTGTACGTTCAAGAGTAAGAAATCCTAAGAATTTATTCTTCACTGTTAAAAAGTGAAAAAAAGAAATTTTCTTAAAAAATATTGTTTACCATGAAGTCCTATAAAATTAAAGAAATTATTAAACCAACAAGTAGGGTTTTTGTCAAAGTATTTTCCAAATGAATCAGTTTATTCAAATTTCATTGATTGGTTTTTGATATTGAAGAAAATGTAGAGTTTGTAAATCTCAGCAAAAAATGTTAGCGATAACTTCAACTAATTAATTCTGTGAGGATTTCAACAAGTGTCATGTTGTAAAAAAAATTCTAGTAGCAAAAATTTTACAGTATTTACAGTATCATAATAATTAGTTGGGAACCTGACACTTTGCTGATAGCAAGATGATCAAATTTAAAATCTAACTAGTTTGTCCCTTTAAAATATTATATTTATTAGAAAATATGTTCAGTTTGAATACAGGAATCCTTCAAAGGGTTGCACATTTTTACTTATACTCTTTTATAATTAACCCAGTGTTGTTGCCAGACAGAAAAGGAAATTTGCCGATGCGGCACAGATATCCATTTCAGTTTGTTTAAATTGTCAGTATATATTAATTTTCAGGTGTGTATGTATATTTTAATTCAGTTACAGACTTACATTTCTACAAAATTTAAAAAAAAAAATATTTAAAATATAATTTTATTTATTACTGAATAATTTCTGAAAAGCTCAATAAAATCTTATAGTTATCTGATTGTTTTAAAATTAAAATTTTTTTCTTGTCTCCAAATTTATGATTTTATTACTCAGCCCAGGTTAGGAGTTGTCCAGACTGAATGGGAAGGGTATATATTATTCCAAGATATGGCAGCAATATTCAACGCATGAATGAATGGTAGATTTATAAATGTGCAAGATGAATTCTGACAAGAAAAATTGTCTAGCACGACAGTGAACCAACTTTCTTATCAGTTAACCTAACAATTGATTCAATATAATCACTCCACTTCATGCCAGTGGAAAAAACATAAGCTCAAGAAGGTGCAAAGAGTTATTCTCTTGGAGGTTAGCATCAGCCATACTGATAGAAAAAAGAAAAAGTTCTCTATGATGATTAAAACATAGCTGTTTTGTTTTGGAGGCATTAAAATTAACAAGCCATTTCTCCAGTTAAGCATTGATTAAAGATCTATAACAAAATCTATAATAATAAATTTATATTAATCAATATGAAAACAATAGCTCAGATAAATTAAAATATATTATTTTTCTTGTTGTTGAATAAATATTAGTTTCAAATATTTAAAAAAAAAATAAAACCATAGTTCATTGCCTCCTGTATAGTGACTCCAAGGATCTCACCGGTATGGCAGGCCAATTTTGGAACCGTGGCATTGCTCTCAATTTAAAATTTGGCATTTCATATGATAAATAAGGACCCAAAATATTTTTTTCCAAATCATTACTACTTTTTAAGGAAACAAGTTTAAAGATTAAATTTAGGTTCAAAATTGTAGCATTTGAATTTCTTTCCAGTGATCAGTGAAAGCCTTATAGCACAGCCTTACAAAATTTATAATTTACTGAAGCTTTACAAATTGTATATGGATAAGAGGCAAGGCAAATGAACATTATTACTAAATCATTAATAAGACCCTCATTTACTTCAAACGGAAATTATACTGAACAATTTTGCTATATTATGATGTATTAGGTTGGTGCAAAAATAATGTTATACAGTGCAGTAATTTTAAATAATAAATGAAATAAACAATGCAAACTTAAAACATTTTGTCTTATAATTTGTGCCCAGCAAGATTATGGTGTTGTATTCACTTTTATCTATGTTTTTTTATTAATTAGGATCTAACAACTGATCTAACAACAAATCTTATTCATTGAGTAGCCTTTTTGTAATCTTTTACAATTTTTCTACACAGTTTTTACTTATCAAATACAGTAAATAATTGCATATTTTGCTTGTGGTGATTCATAATTAGAATTCTAGTTTAAATATATTTTCTATTCAATGTATCTAATACAAAAGATATCAACTTTATTTGGATTTATTCTTTTGTAAGCAAAAACCTGCAGAAATAAGGCATTTCTGTACTTTTTCATACAATCTTTAAAAGTAAATGCTCAAAAATTGATAAAAGTTACGAATCTAAATTTTGGTATCAGTACTTATCACATCAAACCCCAGATTTTGTATTGAGTGCAATTTTGATTTTCTAAAAAAATTAAAAATCAACCTGCTCTACTCAACAGTGGGTAGTTCAGCTGAAAGATACTAACTATAATGAATTTCAACCAGCAGCAGGCTAAAGCTTCATATGGAACTAAATTACTGGCTATATATCCAGGGTGGTGATGACACAGCATTGCTCGGCAGAGGGTTTTCTAGACAGAAGTCACAAGCCAAGGCAGAGGATTGGAATTCAACAATCATGTGTCCATGATGAAGGCAAGCCTTCAAGCTTGCAGACATTGGCTGTGGTCTGTCCTGGAGAGAGATGGGGTCTCTCAGCTCTACTTACTCAAGATGCACTATGCATGAATGAATACCATCTCCATCTTTCAAACCAGATATTAGCATACAACTGAGACATGCAGAGGTAACTGGTCATGTCCTCAGTTGAACAACAACCCTATGACCTTACACTGTCATGAGACTTATGAAAATGTAACTGGTTTGAAGTTGTCTTATCAAATTCAATTTTCAACATATGAAATCTTTGAAGGATTCCTGTAATCAAACTGAACATATTCAAATCTATAAAACAAAAACATTGGCCATCATGACACTCCACAATTTCCTTTCTTTGTAGCTCTTAATAAATTTTATCTTTTTGTTATCTCTCCTAATCCAAGTTCTTTCATCTATTTACTCAAGCTCATTAAGTAGGTATTGCATTGTTTTCCTCTGTCCCTCTTGCCTTCACTCTATCCTGTGAGTATCAAATTTTCCAAGCCATATTTCCTCATTATGTGCCCTAGAAATTTCAGTTGTCTCTGATGTTAAGTATAATTGTCCTTTTATTTTCCATATTCTTTAAAACTTCATCGTTGCTCACATGTTTGGTTCATGGTCTTTGCAGCATCCTTCTGTATAACCACATTGTTGCTTCAAATCTCTTTTTCATCTCTGACGAGATTGCCCAGTATAGGAGGGCAGATATCATGTAACAGTTCAGTACTCTTTTCTTTGTTTCTAACTAAATTTTCCTGTTTCTTTATGCTTGATTGATTTGTTTTCTACAGCTTATCAACCTTTTGCACATCATTTAAAGCCAGAAAATGTTTTTAGATTGTAAGAATATTTTGGGAGTGATAATAAAAGTTTGCTGATACAAGTTTTACTAATAAACCCATATCTGGGGAGAAGAGGAAAGGAATTTGCACATAAGTGAATATAATAAACCTAACATTTCTGAGCTATTATCAATTACACCACTCTCACATCCAGACTTACAGAACTTGGTATTCCCATCTAGGTACTGACCAGACTCAATGTTGCTTAACTTTGGTGATCGTACGGGAACTGGTGTTTCAACTGTTTCTTAACGGTTTGCTTAACTTTTAAAAGGCATCTTTTGCTATCCCTATGTGCCTTTGTATTTTAGTATTGCACTTTGTGTCCTTGTTAAAACATTCCCCAGTTATTTCATTAATTGTACTTGTTTGATTTTGGTATCTCCAATTTAGGATCTGAATGTTGGGCTGTCCCTTTTGCTAACAACTATGCATTCTGTCTTCTAGAAACTGATGTTCAGTCCTTCTCAAGTTCCTTCACTATCTTCTGTAGGAGTTAAAATTTTCTTATTGTACCAACACTATAGATATATTATTTTTAATACTTACTTAACATTCGCTTTCCAAGTTTGATGTGACATCTGTGAGCATGAAATTTGAAGACCAGTGGTGTGCCGTCAAGGGTGAACTGTAAATAAAATATACATATTGAAATCCTTTTCTAATTCTTTCTGATTTTGTTAAGCCAATGTATTTATGTGAATAATAACAGGTCACTTTATAGTATCAAAAAGAATTAAACCATTTTCATAATTTAATAGAAAACATTTATTTATTGACATATTTCCAGATTGAAATTCTGTTCTCATCATATTAATGTTCAGAAGTATGATGCTTTTTGACTCTAGTGTCATCAGCTGTATTATGGTTTCTTAGCCACATTTGAACTGAATCACTGTAGTCCCAAAGATCTAATGGAAGACCTATCAAATTTATGACTAGAAGATTTGCCACATATTTAACTTCAAGATGATTTCTTTTGTCAGAATAAATTATGTTCATCACAGAAAAACCCTCTTTCAGCTTCTGAAGAACTTACAGAAATGGTATTAATTATATTTTTAGCTACTATATATCGGCTCTTTTGGCTAAAATCAAAGTGTAGTATCTGTTCTTATCAGCTCAATATCTGATGTCTACAATGTGGGGACTTCGATATTAAACTGATTTTTGCAACATTGCAAAAAGTTAGCGGCTTCCTCCACCTTTGCCATGGGTTGGCTTGATATTGCAGTACCTCCAGGTATCAGCCCAGTCTCCCTTACAGAGGAGATAATAATCAAGGAGGCATGGTTGAGTAATGGATAGCAGCTTGGATTGAGGAATCGGAGAGCCGAGTTTGAATTCCAGTTGTATCCATTACATTCACTTACATGCTAATACCCTTAGGAAAAGTATGAATCCCCTTCTTCCTCCCTCAAGCTATGGGTAAATAGCAGGACAGACCGGGTTCTATAGCCTTGGATGGCAACTGGTCTACTGCAGAAAGAAATGGCAACCTACTGAGGGAAAAAAAATCTGCCTTGTCAGTCATGTATCGAAAGATACATGATCGCCTAAGGGTGTGTCACACATGGCACATAACTGTCTGACTATTAATATATAAGATTATTTTTGGATAATCCAACAACCAGTTTGCTAAGATTTTATAATTTTAAGAATCAGTTTGTACAAACTGGTAGGTTGCCACCCACTGGTTAGTCTCTACCTACTGTCACATGTAGTTACCTAATTTCCTTATTGGAAGTGAATATTTATCAGTTTAAGCCTTGCTTATATACCTTTTCTCATTGTTATAGAGAGTTTTTATTATATAGCGAATAAGTGTAATCAGAAAAGTATATCAATATATATTAGTTTATTTTATAAATGGGTGAATGAATTCCCACAAAACACATTTGCATACACCCTATTTGCATACACCCTATTTGCATACACCCTATTTGCATACACCCTATGTAACTTGAATTTACTTTTAAAAGTTTCTTAAAGATATACTTACAAACACGGCTTTTTGATGTGTGGAGTTTTGATCCAACAAAGCTAATATGGTTTAATCTTATATATGATAGTCTTTATGAAAATAATTTTTTTTATCAAACCCACCCAGAGGAGTGAATGCAATCTCTGCAAGACCCAAAGTAGGGCCAGATAAATAAACATTTAATTTTATTTGTTACTATGCATCTTACTTATAAAATGCAGATTGTGTGTGTGTGTGTGTGTGTGTGTGTGTGTGTGTGTGTGTACGTTTATATATTGGATCGGATTTCCTACATTTTTCAACTGATTTCAACAAAACTTCACAGGACTGCATAAAATTACCTTTTGGTGGTTCTGACAGTGCCAAAAATTGGAAAAACACAATTGTTTTTGCAAAAAATCAATTTGAAAACACAATTCTGTCACCAGAATGAAAGGGGGACAACTCATATCGATTTATACTTATTATAAAACCCAGTTTGTTTGTGTGTGTGTGTGTGTGTGTGTGTGGGATCTGATTTCCTACATTTTTCAACCGATTTCAACAAAACTTCACTTTTTGGGGGGCAGGTAGTGTTTCTTATTGTCTTGCACACTTTTTTCTTTATTTTTACATTCAGAATGCTTTAAAAATTCCATTTACAAGACAATTGTTTATAATAAAATTCTATTCAATCGGTAGACTCATAACGATTGAAAACAATGATTTTGTTTGAGTTTGGGTTTGACCAATTCGTAAAAAAAACAAAAGAAAACTAATTAAGACATGTGTGTCCATCAACCTTAAATAATAATCTTTGTCAATTTTATTTTTCAGTCTTTATGATGGTCGATACTTGATCTATCTCTTACTGTTACATCCCCGGGCAATGCTGGGCTCTCCTGCTAGTAAATATATATATACATATGTATGTAATTATATTGTTTAAAATGTTGTCATATTTGTAGGGAAAGAATGCTGAATAGCAGAAATAGAACACTTCAGGATATAGACAATATGTCTATAGATATCTATACTGTATTGGGACTGTCAGTTTCATGCCTTAAGTAATCTTCAACTGATCAAATAGTGAAACTGACAATCACCATGCAGTGTTGAAGTCTATGTACACACTATCAGTCTCTTGCTTTCTCTCTTTCTCTATCTCTGTCTGTCTGCCTCTCTCCCTCTCTCTCTGTCTCTGTCTGCCTCTCTCTCTCTCTCTATATATATATATATATATTAAGCATTACTCTTCAAGTATGAATTGAGTTCTCTGAGCTTCTGGCGTATTTCATATAGAGAAAACGTTAAAATTCACTTCCTTTCTGCCATGCAAATATGACCTAGGGGTAAGATATTTGACTGATGTCAAATGTTGGGTTTTGATCCTGGCTTGAAGCAATTGGACATCTAGCCACACTAAGGAGCTGTGATACAGCAAAACAGTCTGTCTGTGGATGACTATATATATATATATATATATACATACTTTCTATAAGAATTAAAATTGTTTTTAATCATTTCACCCCAAATAAGGCAATAGATTCACTAAGACACAAAATGTTACTGCATGTGAAAAAAAGAAAAGAAAAAAAACATTAAGGAGAGAAGAACAAAAGAAGAGGAATTAAGAAGACAAAAGATAATGATTGACACTGCATTTAAATTTTTGAAAATCAAAGTTAATTGGAATGCAAGAGCCTGGAAGTGAGTTCCACGGGCTATAAGTGTGAGAAAAGAAACTGTTAGCATAGAACTTATGGTTACTGTAAGCGTTCTGAAAGCAAAGGAAGTATTTGTCGCAGATTACTTCCACAACACAAAGAAAAATCACTGTAAGTACAGACTCGAATATTGGGGGCAGAAAGAAATGCTGAAAAATTCGATTCGCCAGTACTATCTCTCAAATCACAATGCATGTAACCAGTCAGAAAAATAACTCCCTCTCTAACAAACATGGTAGCCAAAATACCCAAATTTTCTCCTCACGATTCGAGAACACCAACTCCTTTTATCGGCCAAACATTTTTTTTTTCATTCGTTGACAGCTGGGAGAGGATGTTCAGTAATTTGCATATCAAAATACTTTTATAGCGACTCCTGCGACAGACTTATTTTGTAATTCAAATATTCCATTTTCAGCATGTCATGCGGAATACGTGCCCTTTTGTTTGGTAAGTAATTTTCTTTTTCGCCATATTTTCTGTTGTAGAATACATGCGATGCGCTGTCGCTTGGTTTGACGAGGTAAGTCGCCGTTTTCTTCGCTATAGTTACATCTAGCATTTTCAACTGTAAAATGATTAGACCTTGCCAACAATCTAGTATTGCATTGCTGAATTATCTAAGGATTTTGAATTATTGTCTGTTTCATGTCTGTATTTGTCTTTGGAATTTGAACTTAAAAATGAAATCAATGTAATTCTTTGGCTAATGAAGAGAACAGAAGTCCTGAAACATGTACCAATATTCAATCAAAAATATAATACATATCTTACAGTTTTTGTTTCCAATTCTATCATGTTGATGGTATACATTGCTAATATATAATATTAGCCAAAAATGGAAGGCTTTCTAAAATGAAATTACTGCACTGGGCCCTTAGTAAAACAGCCATTGTTCTTACCTTTCCTTCCTTTGATCTGAACATCTGAGCGACTGCACCAAAAAAGCCCTTGATTTTATGTGTTATTCCATGAACCAATGCATGACCAATTTGCTTCATCATCTTTTTTATATCTATGTTGTCAGAGTCATTTGACTGAACTGGGCAGCAAACTGCAACCAGCAGGACAAGGGCTAACACTAAACAACAAAAGCAAATAAGAAAAAAAAAGCATCATATAAATTTTTAGATATAGTTAAAGTGTTGAAAGACACAAATGGAAAAACTGTCGAACAAAAACAGGCTAGGTATTGAATGAACGAAGTGTCGAATGGAAAAAGAGTCAAACTGATTAATGACAAAAAGACAAATTATCAAAAGAACAAAAAGTTGAGCAAATTAAAAGCAAACATAAAGTCATGGTTTTAAAAGCTCGACTCAAATACTTCAATTAATGGTAAGTTATTCTAAACTTTTTATTGCTTACCTTTGGCATCATTTAATAAATAATAGCCTTAAAAGGGATTAAGCCTCCATAATCATTGGTTAATGGTCCAATTTGTGTGGGGTTGTTTAAGTTCTTTTTTTTTACCAAAAATATCTCATATATATATATATATATATATATATATATATATATATATATATATATATATTCATTAGGGACTCATATATATATATATATATATATATATATATATATATATATATTCATTAGGGACTCATATATATATTCTCATATATATATATATATATATATATATATATATTCATTAGGGACTCATATATATATTCTCATATATATATATATATATATAATATATATATATTCATTAGGGACTATAAATTGGCACCTACCTCATAATTCAGTTTATTTCAATTATTATTCATTTCGTTTTTAAAAGTCATAAATCTATTTGTTTCTCCTGTTGACATTTACGATACCTTTAATAAATTGACGGAGTCTTTTATATTAGTTTAAAATTTAAAAATAATTATTTACCAGCTGGATACTTGCATGCTAAGTAAAAGGTATTCTATTTTAGACACACTTTTGGCCTTTTGTCATTTTGTCAGTTCGACTCTTTTTTTTGTTCAGCACTTTGTCCATTCGACACGTTGTTCATTCAATACTTAGTCTGTTCGACACTTTGTTCAACATTCTGCCTGCACATACATTTACATACTTGGATATCTTATAGATTTACTTTAATGAATATATGTCAAATCTTCTCATGTAATAGTTAGCCCATTGAACCCTTACCCTTCTCCTACCACCACTATGAGTATGGATCTCTCACCCTGTGCTCCTGCTGTCCATCTCTGCTGTCCACAACTCTGGGTGGTATACTGACTGTCGAGGTATATACAGTTTCTCACAGCAGCTAGTATACCATCTACTCAGGTTCAAAGAGTTAAGTTTGCATGAGGAGTTACTGAAAAGTTATTGTCAAGAAATCCTTCTTCCTAAAATTCTGAGATTTAATTATTTGGTAAGATTTTGGGAAGTGCTTCAAGCCAATAATTTTTCAGCATCCTTTCATACTAATTGATTACAAACAAAATAGTTTCTGGATTGTAATCATTAACAAATGATTTTAATCATCCACAAATGCATAACTGAATGCTTTTGTACTGAATTAGTTGGTATATAGGTAATGAATCAAAGAACAGGATTTAAAAAAGACAGAAGATAATGATTGACATTACATTTAAACTGTTGAACTTCAAATTTGATTACAAAGCAAGAAGCCAGAAGCCAGAAGATAGTTCCACAATGAGAAATGTGATAGAAGAAACTGATAGCATAAAACTTAGTTACATCTAGCAATTTCAACTGTAAAATGATGAGACATCTACTACTGTATTACTTAATTATCTTCTTCATAAGAATTTTGAATTATTGTCTGTTACAAGTCTGTATTGTAATTTGAACTTAAAAATGAAAGCAAATGTAAATCTTTAGCTGATGAAGGGACTAGAAGTCCCGAAATATGTACCTAGAATTGAAAGGTAAATCAATGTTAATCTTTGTTTGATCAAGGAAATAGATATCTCTAACACATGTAC
>OZ010580.1:114007571-114082571 GCA_963932145.1 Acanthosepion lycidas | reverse complement strand
ATAATGATTTTATCTCTAGATTTTATCTTATTCCTTTGGGACAGGTACATAGACAGATTGTGAAAAGGTAAGATTATTTGGGAAGACATTTTTTATTTTGCTTATCTTAAAAATGTGCTATTTTAAAAACATTGTGACACTTATTAGACTGATATACTCAGACTAGTATTCTCATCTTAATTGTTATAGTCACATTTCAACTATTCTACTCTAGAAGTGGCTGATTGTCTATGAAACTAATGAAGCTTAAGCTTTAGGGCCTCTAATTTCAGAGGGGACCCTAAAGCAGCTTTTTCTAGTTAGTGAATTTTTTAACAAAATCAGTGTTTTTTTCTAAGTGTTATTAAAATAAGTCCATTTTAGTGATAGAATCATAAGTAAGCTAATGCTGGTCATAGAATTTGCTTTAATATACATTTCATATGGCCTCAGAATTCCCTTCTAATTGGTCAAATTTTAAAATTTTCTCAAGGGCTTGCTGCTGTATGGACTTTTGGGGGAAAGATTTAATGGGTCACTCTCTGGTGAGTAAAAAAAATGACAGAAAATATTGGCGTGTATTCAAATAAAATGATGATATAAATGTAATGTACACAAATTTTAACTGTATTACTTATCACGATATGAAAGTTAGACAGTTCTTCTCTTTGATTGTAAGAAAATAAACATGAATAGTCTTTAAGTGAGGAAGAGAAAAAGTGGAGTTGGGAGACATGATGAAAGGGAGTCCACTGTTGCCTTAATGAGAAAGACAGAAAGATGGAAGTTGACTTGTGTCTCTTTACTGCTGTCAATACTTCTGCTGAGTTAAATGAATGTTTGTTTTTTATGGGTCTGCATGTTTATTTATTGGTGGAAGCTGATTTTATTGGCTATTTAATTTTATTAAAAATTTGAGGTATGTTTGAAAACTGGAAGGCTGCATGGAGCCCCCTTGCAGAGTGTGTTTATTTTTGTTATTTGCTCCATTGATACTGTTCACTTCCATTTACTCTACAGACTCCTTGAACTCACCAGAATCTCTTCTTCATTTTGGCAGTTGGATCCTTGAATCTATTGTTGATGCTTGTAAAGGGTTCCCCATATCTGTTCAAGCTTTAGGGCTCCAAAAATGTAGGTCCACCACTGATAGGGAAAGCAAGGAGCTTCAACCACCTGCCAACCTTTTCCTGGAAATGAGAAGTAAACAGAAGCCTCAATCTATGAGTGTTAGTGAGCTGTATCATTTGTTTAAAATCATTACTAAGATTAATTTTTAAAAATAAATAATAAAATTTCATCCCCCACTCCTTATTTTTTGAAACATTAGCTTCTAAAACTTTTATATATGTTTTATATGTGGAAAATTATTTTAGGCTTAAGAGCATTGTCATAGATTGAAGAGAAGATAAATTTTGTCATCTGCATAGTTCTCAGTTTCAGTAAAAAACAATCATAGCAATATGAATACAATATATTAATAGACTAAATTTTAGTAATAAACCCTATTTAGTTTATATCAATTAACTAACTTAAAAGCTGCAAAAGTTGGGTGGTATTTAAACCAGCTCCTGCTACATAAGAACTCAAAATTGATCACTGCATTAATATTTAAGTTTGCCTTTTAAAACTACAATGATAATTCTTCAAATTAAAAAACAATTTGATGTGTGTAGGTCTTTACTTTCTGTACAAACAATTATTTTTATTTCATGGGTGACTTTTGCTGGATTTTGTAATTAATTTTGATTATTTCCAAATTATAAAAATTGTTATCGTACAAAAAATTTGTCACAAAAATTCACATAAAAAAAAAAAAACTCACCAAAACAATTGCAGTAATGAAAACTCGGGAATCCAAAATTTCAGAATTGAAGCTCCAGATGCAGTCTGAAATGTTTTTAATTTGCTCACAGAGTTGGCCTGATTCCAAAATGGTATGATATGTTGAGCTACGGCCTCTAGGAGTAAAGTTGAAAACATGTACAATTTTATTTTGAAACACTGTAATTTGAAAACAGTAATTTTTTCATTTAAACATGGGCTATTGAAAGTTAGAGTAGAGAGTTGTGTCCCTTTAATTGTTTTTATCAGTAGAAGCCAAGATGGTAAATCTGAAAAAAATCGCAGTAATGAAAACTTGAGAATCCAAAATTTCAAGATTGTGGGTTTGGATCTGGCCTGGGATGTTTTTAATTTTCTCATGAAGTCAGCCTAATTAGAAAATTAGAAAATATGTTGGGCTACAACCTCTAGGAGTAAATTGAAAAAGTGTGACACACTGACATTCCTATTTATTATATAGAGGTAATATTTTCATAAATTTTCTTTTAGCTTCTGCTTCTTTCTTTATTTGCTTCTTACTTTTTCCATAAAAATCAGCTTATTTGCTGGTGACAGACAAAATTCCCTGTCCTTCTCTAGCTTGGGTCTTTCTAACTTCTTTGTATCCTTCTGGACCCTTATACCTTCTTGTAACCATCTGAATTTTCCCACCAATTGAACTAGTTTATATAGTCCCTAAATGAGTGCCAAATTTTAAATTTGTGTGGTATGCAGTCACCTACGTCATTAGTTAAAAACCCAAAATGTATCTCTTGGAAATTAAGTAATGAACTGTCTGTCTCATTTTGGCTGTTCTTTTTGAGGGATTCTATTTTTAGAAAGTTTAAAATGTTTCACATCATATTTATTAATTAATTAACCATATATGTTTTAAAGAGAAGTGTTTTAAAAAGAGTAAAAGAAATTTAATCTTTCTAAAACACTTCTTTTTAAAGCAAGTGCAATAAACAACATGAGACTGTTATAATATTCATTTATTTTTTATTTACACTTTTTAATAATCATATATTTAATTTACATTATTTTAATATAAATTTTTATATTCTCTCTTCAAAAGAGAACATATAAAAATTTTAATTGACACAAAGACCATATCGTCATTTCCTACTAAAAAGTTCTTGTGCCAAACACAAAAACTTAGTAGAAATAGTAAGTCATAATATGTGAAAATCAAAAACCAGACTCAACCATTGCATAAAACTTTAAAGAAAAAGCATTTATTACACAATTACGAAAAGTGTACAAATCCAAAGTTTACACAAAAGTTTCCTTTTGTGTGCCAATTAAGGCAGGATATCAATTTCTGATAAAAAGGATTACTGTCAGAAAATAGAAAAAAATACGATTTGGGAAAAGACACGAATTCAATGAAAAGAAGAGAAAACAATTCAAGAAGGCAGAAAAAAAAGGTGCAACCCTCTTTCTGAAAAAAACAAAAACACCTACTTTTACTTGCCCCACAAAAGTTTCTGGAAAATACAGTATTTTAGAAAAGTCATTTTTAAATTCACACTGTTTGTGCTTGTGAAAATTTCTTAGAATTCTTTTACTTCTTTGTTGTCAAATCACAGGAGAATTTTCACTTGAACTTCAAAAAATTCTTAAGTCTCTCTGCAGTTGGCGTGTAACCTTGCACCTTCTTGATACTCTCTTCTTGATGTCAAATGCCTTCTGCTCCTTGATGTTGATTTTTCTTGTTCCCTTGCTGTTAAAATGTCTTCTCTCTTTTGTCCACTGACCTGAGTACTATTTATTCTCTAAAGTAGACTCAAAGAAGTTCTCCATTCATGTTCTTACTAGGGCTTGAGACTACGTTTCTCATTGGTTAGTCTATATGAAAAAATAATTTTCCGTAAACTTCAAATGGATTCTTCAGAATTTTGGCAGTTTTTAACTGCTCAGGTGAAAAAGATATAAACGTGTAACAATTTTTTTTATACAAACCATCTGGCTTTCATAAAAATACACTTCTCTCAAAAGAACAGGTACTAAAAGAAACCTAGACGATTAAACATTTATTCAAGACTCAGTCAGTTATGTGCCATGCGTGATACACACTTAGGCAATCATGTATCTTTCAATACATGACTGACGAGGCAGATTTTTTCCTGCAGTAGGTTGCCATTTCTTTCTGTAGTAGACCAGTTGCCATCGAAGGCTATAGAAGCTGGTCTGTCATGTTATTTAGCTGGGGGGAGAAGAGGATTCATACCTTTCCCAAGGGTATTGGCACATAAGTGAATGTAATGGATTCGACTGGGATTGGAACTCGGATCTCCGATTCCTCAATCTGAGCCACTATCCATTACTCCACTGTGCTTCCTCAATTATTTTTAAAATAGTGAAAATAAAATTTTTTATAAAAGAGCAATAAATGAAGCGTTTTGTATTATTTTATATTCAACTTTTGATTATTTTACTTATACACTGTTTTAATTGTTTTATGTTTCTTATAAAAAAAAATTTATAGCTTATTAAAATATTACTTAATTGATTACTGTAAATTTAATCTCTATTTCATTAAGATATATTAATTTAAAACATTCATTATTAAAAATATTATTTTCAATGAAAATGTCACTTATTTTCTTAGTAGTGTCCTCATTTTATTCTTTTTTTTTATTGTCATAAATAACATTGTGGTTGTCCTGACTTCCAACCTTTTACAGTAATCTGAGTAACTGGCAAGGAATTTCAAATTGAAACCTTTATTTATTTTATGGGTGCTGATTGTTCTCATTCCATTGTCCATATCTGGAGATATATAATCTTTTTTCTCTTTTTATTAAATCTCAGTTATTGCTTGCCCTTTTTCCACCCTGTCCAGCCTGGGGATTGAACTTGCAAGAAAATATATAAATGATCTTAAAAGATTTCAAAACAATCTTTGTAAAAATTAAAATCACTTTGAGACGGTAATTCAAACTTTGAACAAGGCAGATCTTTCAATTTTAACTCACACCATCCATACAGCGTAAAGAAAGGGATCATCCACTGCTTACAACACCAAGCAAAAGTCATTAGTGGCGACCCAGAGACATTAGAGAAAGAATTGGTCAGTATAAGTGGTACCCTACAACGTAACAACTACCCTGGGTACATGGCAGCAGCCCCCAAAACTGGGATAGGTGGGTACAAGAGGAGGACAACAACATGCGGAAAACAGTCTTCTTGCCTTATGTGAAGGGATTATCAGAGAAAATACAAAGGAACTGCGGTCCATATAACATCAGGACAACCTTCAAAAGCTTGACGACACTTTGCAGATATCTCTCCTGAGTAAGACCCCCCATAGAGACTAAAGACTGTGTGTACGCTATCCTGTGCAGCTGTGGAAAGAAATATAAAGGGGAGAGGCTGCCCCTTTAAGGTAAGACTTCAAGAACAGTGGAATAACAGGAGATAACTGATAACTGACATTAATTAAACATGGCACGTGGAACTAGAACAGTCTACCCCAGTGAGCGAAGTAAAGGGTTCAGTTCGACATTCCAACTACTTGAAGAAGGCAGGAGCGTACAACGGCCAAAACGTAATACATATGGCGACAAAGATGAGAACAATAGTCTGAATAATGTAAATAATGTATCAGTCTAAATATCAACAATAACTCCTTATTCCTGGAAGTCAGAGGGGAAATATCTATTTTTCCTCTTCCTTTTTTTTTTTTTTTTTACAATTCTAATGAAACACTCCTCATGACATTTTTCTTCAATTAATTTTGCAACTTGACAAAATTTTTCAGCAACTTTTACAACTTGAATAACATTCCAAGACATACTCCCACCACTCTATCTAGTCTTTCATAATGTTAATTTTTTTATTGGGCACCATGTGAGGATCAACCTCACTACACACAGTACTGGGTTAGATACGGCCACTAATTTTCAATATCTAAGTTTTAAAATGAATTTTTAAAATTGAAAAAGCATTCTTAAAGATTTTTCTTTTTAACTTTATTTCTTTTTTTTTTTATTTTTTAAAGCTAAATGATTAAATTTACTATTTCCAGTAAGCAAAGTACTCTGTATTTCAAATAGAAATTATATTGATTGGAATCTCAATTTTGTTCGTTGTTTTTATTTAGTAAAATCATTAAAATCGGCCATATTTGACACATATTGTAACCAAAAGTTAATTCTCGGTTTTAAAAATCTTCCAAAAATAAAACATACTTTTCTGAAACTTTATTTGATTAACATTAGCTGATTTAAGGTATAATTAATTAATCTGATTTGAAAAAAAAAATTATTTACTTTAAGTTTAAAATAACAGAGAACGGATTTTTAAAACAAACAATAGCGTTGATAACGTGTTTGTCACCGCTTGTCAATCATATAACAAGTGCTGATAAAAGTTAAAAAGTATACTTGTTGTTGTTCTACGGAGAAACATAACTTAAGAAAAATAAGGGGTGAGCGCCTTTTTTGTATAATTTTTATGTACTCAGTAATCTTAAACTGAACATGTTGGAAAATATTGTCCGTGGTGTAATTTTAAGAATGTTGATTTTAAATTTACTATAGTTGTCGTTCTTATTTTCTGATAAATGTTGTGTATGGTCGATCATACTTTCAAACAGGGGCACATCACGTACTATTTTACATAAAAAAAAAAAAATTAAAATTGTTTTTAAATTCTTGGTGCAAAATACTTTGTTAAGCTTTTCAATTTTTGATTAGTAAGTAGTTTTACTTTTCACTTAACAATATTAGGTTGGTGCAAAAATAATGACGTAATGTCGTTTTTGACGTTAAAAAATACGTCAAAAAACGACATTACGTCATTATTTTTGCACCAACCTAACCGGATGAAAGTAATGCAGAATTTTAAAAGATTTATATATTAAATTATTATAATTAAAATTAAAAAAAATGAATTGAAAACACTTCTTGTAAATATTCATTATTCATCGAAATTTGTTTTTCTTTTTTTTAAAAATAAATCAATAATAGTTTCCTAAAAATCTCTATTTAAAACTAAAAAAAAGCAATTAAAAGCTTTTAGTTTTCTAACGTCATATTGCATTTTTTTATTTTACGTTTCGGAGCAGATTTTCGGGAAATGAGTGGTAGCTTAAAAAAAAAAAGTGTTGACTTATATATTCTCCAAATAGTCCTGCTTTTTATAATTAATAAAAAAAAATTCGGATGAAAATTTAATTTCTCGAATTTTCATGAAATTAAGTAGTGTGGTAATATATATTGATCAAGATTTTCTTAAAAAAAAAATAAATTTAAAAATAAATTCCATCATTTGTGAATAAGTCCTGAAAGTTTCATTAAAATCCGACAATTATTTGATTTTTGCAAGAATTTCCAAATCAATGTGTTTTTCATCGGGAAAAAAGCGCAAAAACACTCAGCGTAAATTACGTCGACTGCTGACGCAAAAAAAAAAAAAAAGATTTGGGCTCAAAATTTCGAAGGTGGATTAAAAAATTTAATAAAATAATTAAAAAAAACTTTGATCTTTCCTCTTAACAAACATTTTGATGATAAAACCTTTACTTTATTTTATTTTTAAGTTTGGGTCCCTTTTTCATGACTGTTTTTAAAACCAATACCCCACCACAGCAAAGCGCCCATAAAACAAGAGTCAGCAGAGGTCAGTATATAGTAGAAGTGAAGGTTTTGAATACTGATTTTCAAAACAGTATGAGTAACTTGCAATATTCCACGCATATTTACATTGTGCCCCCACCGCAAACCCCGAAAATCATTTCACTCCAACCAGTGAAGTTTCAATTTTGCTTCGTAGTGTAAACTCAAGCTGAGCGTTTTACGAAACCGGAGTGAAATCCGGTTTTGACTGTTTTAACTTCCGGTTTTTCCCAGCATTCCCAATCATTAAACGGAAGTCATCCTTTTTACGTGGGATTTTGTACAAGCGACGTGGTATGTATTCTCTCTTCTTGTAATCTTAAATATCCTTCTTTTTTTAATATCATCGATTTCAAAATTAGAAAGCCAATTAATTAGCGTTTTATTCCAACCATAACGATGTAATTATTTTGTTTGTTCTTAATAGGAATTATGTCTGACGGCGAAAGGTAAGTGAATCTACCGTCTTATTTTTTCCGTTCTGTTGGCTCCATGTTTATTTTAACTCTTTAGTCTTTATTAATTTATAACATTGCTTATTTTTCATTTTGTACTTTTTTATACGTTAAACATCACCCACAAACCTTTTTAATTCAATATATGAATTTTACAACGTTGTTAAATTTAGTAAATTTTTTTGTGATATGCCGTTTTCAATCTTGTTTCTTTTTTATTTTAAATTAATTTTAGATTAGATAATCTAATTAAAATATTCTGGTCTGTTCATCAACATTTCTTTTCTTTTTTTTATTTTCATTAACTATAACTATTGTTGTAAGGTTTTATCTGAGATCCACGTGGTTATTTTGAACGATCTTGCCAACAATTATAAAATAAAATGTCTGACATACACGTTGCTTGCGATCATTTATTTGAAATCCTTCTGTATGAATTAAATTTTTTTGTATGTTCTTTTTCTCCTGTTAATGTGCGTATATATATATATATATATATATACATGCACACACTTCCGATTTAAAAAGGGGAAAAAAAAAGTCACTCTCTTTCTCGGCGCTCCATGGGGCAAAATTATTTTTTTTTCTCTTAAATTGGTTTTCTTCCTAGTATTTATTGAATAAGTTGCTTTCTAATTGGTATTTTGTTTGGTCCAAATCAGCTCTTTGATTGAAAGTTTCAACAATCATTTGATGGTATATTTTTTATTACATTCTTCTAGACAGTTGCAAAGTTACAGAATCTTTTTTTTTTCCTTTTTCTTTACACTAAAATTTTCACTGTTCTAGAATTTAAACCATTGGAAATTACAGTTTGTGTATTATTTCTTTTGTGAGTAAATTTTCATTTTGAATGAACTCCGAAATGAAATACTGTTTCTAAGAAACCGGGAAATTTATTATTAAACAAAGTGCTGAACTACTGTGTAATATCAATCCACGTATAGTGAATGTTGAGCTATTTCCTCACAGAAAGAGGAGACTTGGGCAACAGATCAATTTCTGTAGAACGATACTGAGAAAATCGTGAATGAAACATGAAACCAATAAGGGGAAAAAATAAGTAGAAAGCGACAGTTGAGATTAACGTCGCACACGAGGAAAGACGACATGGAGAGTTTGACACTCACAGGACAATGAATGCAAGCGGGACAGAGAAAAAAGCAAATATAACTTACCTAACGGAGCTTGTGTGAGTAGAAATGGATCTGGGAGAAATATGGTAATGAATATATTGCGACGAAGTATATGAATTTGTTGAAAGCTTCACTGAAGAGACGTACACGCGGCACATAAAATAGATTTTCATTTGATTATATGTCGACAATAGTGTTATAAATTCAGGAAATTAACCTCTCCCTCTTTAACCAGAACTTCCTTTTCTGTCGATTTATGCGAAGAAGGGCCTCACTTTTATTTTTTTTTTTTTTACAACTGGATGCTAAAAAAAAAAAGTATTATTGATCTCTAGGTGAAGGAATAAGCAAAGCCCAACGTATTTCCGGCTTCTGTGAATTTAGAAATATTCACTTATTCTTTTCACTACAATGCCCAATGAAATTGAACATCGAATGAATAAAAAAAATTTAATAATTTAAAAAAAAAAAAAACGTTGAAAATTAATAGCATTCCTTTTTTGCTGGGTCTAAGGATAAAAGTTGTCAAACAAGTGACAGCGGAGTGCATGTTATGTTTTCTGCTCTGAGACAACGACAATTCAAAAATCAATGTTCTCCAAGTAGTCAGCAAGCGGCCGATTATTTCCTGGACAATATCTAATTTTTAAATTAAAGTTTTTTTTTTTTTTTTTTTTTTTTTTTTTTTTTGTTGGATTAAATAGGAAACAAATTATATTGCTTTTCGGGTGTTATTCTTTATTATTTCATGTAGAAATCAAATTTCTTGTAGTCGATTCTTCCATATGAGGAAACGTGCGTGATGAGATCGTAAGGGAGTTAATTCAGTATTTGGAATGTGAAATTACTTCAGACTAAGTGACGATGATCGAATTTTTTTATAGTTTAAATTTTAAAAAATCTGTCTCCACTTTGTTAGGCAACCTGATAAATAAGCGTGTAGATAAAGTTCAATGCAAATATGAAATAAAACTGTGTACATGGAAATAGCTTAACAAGGTGTCTTGGAATCAAACTGAATTTTTACACGTTCCAAATTAGAGAAAATAAAATAAATGATTGGAATACGAATCTCTAATTAAAGTTACTTGAAATCTACAATTGAAAGTTTATGGTGATTATTGTCTTAAATTGTTAGCAGCTTATTTTTGCTGTTCAACATAATGAAATTGCCTGCAAAAATCTATTGCTGCTGGCATCATCATCGTTTCTTAAAAGAATTTCAAAAATTATTTCATTCATTTGTAAATAAGTCCTGAAGTTGTTGAATCTTTATTCATCACCCAGAAAAGCAATAAAAAAAAATTACTTTTTATGGTGATGGTGGAAATATTCTATTTGTTTTTACTCTTTTTATACTTTAAATCAGGATAATTTCAATGCTGAATTAGTATTTCAATTTATGATTAAAAAGTAAGTGTAAGTGATAATATTGTAAGACTTGTCAATTTGCTAAAAAGGAACATAATTTTTCATTTTATGACAGCAAAATATTTTAAATTATTGTATGCTTTAATGTTTAAGATGGCAGTCATCTTTCCTATTTCTTTACTTGAATCAGTGAATTAAAGTTTTCATTGTTTTCAAACAATGCAGTGCCAAACATTCTTGTATGTAACATAATTATTCTTTTAATATTATTTTAGAGAGGATTCTGCCCCTGCTGGATCATTAGATCTTTACACTGCTCTTCAGGAAGTCCTGAAAACTTCTCTGATCCATGATGGACTTGAGAGAGGTCTTAACCAATGCTGCAAAGCATTAGACAAGTGAGTAAACAACTTTCAACCAAGTCACTTTTAACATGTAATCAGAATCTTCATTTCAGTTTTATAAAGCAAGTGCACACAGTAAAAAGGTATAAATTTAGTAAAACTATTTAGGACCTTTATTTATTTATTTTATACACACACACACACACACACACTTTTGACTAATCATAAAATACCCAGCCCCCCCCCCCCTTTTTTTTTTAAAGTGCACACATCACTGTTTCAAAATGTTAACAATATCTTATCTGAAATATTTAGTTTTTCTTTTAAATTTTCTCTTCAGGCGTCAGGCTCATCTGTGCATTTTGGCCAACAATATTGATGAACCTGCATACACCAGATTGGTTGAAGCTCTTTGCACAGAACATGGAATTAACCTGTTGAAGGTAAGGCAAGAAAAATGTAAAATTCAATAGCAAATGAAATGAAAACACCAAGGATGTGTCTCAATCCTGTGTATGATGTCCATTTCTTACAGTTACATCTTGAGTCATGGTGTATGCTTTCATCTTTGTAATGATGACAATAAATGCTCCCTCTACTGATGATGATATTTGAGGATTGCATTCTGTCTGATAAGCAAATTAAAATATAAACTTTGGTCTATACTTGACAATCCTAAGAATTTTAATATCTTGGGCAATTTCTCTCTAAAAGACAATATATTAAGTTTTGATAATTAAACATTCATGTGGTAGAAACATATCTTCTGAGTGAATGTCTTCTTCTCCCCTACCCCTTAATTTTTATTTATTTATTATTATTATAATCTTAGTTTCTGACGTGGCTTAAAATATTGTTGGGAGTTCATCGCGCAAAAAAAAAAAACAACAATGTTATTTTAACAGCACCGCGATGACGTAAAAAAAAAAGATTTTAACCAACATTTTGAGCGTCTTAGAAAATATTAAAAAATTTCAAAAGATAATTAAAAAATACTTTGGTCTTTCATCTTAATAATAACATAAGCATTTTGACAATAGAACTTTATTTTTGTTAAGTTTGTGGCATTTTTTTTATTACGCTATGCTGTTTTCCCGCGAAAAAGTGGAGATACCTAATGTGTGTGTGTGTGTGTGTATGTATATATATATATATATATATATATATATATATACACACACACACACATATATTAAAGATTTGGTGTCATTCCTTTTTGAATTGTTGAATCAAAGTAAATTAAGGTTGATAATTGCATTTCATTCTGTAATGATGACGTTTAATGCTCCCTCTACTGAGTGGTAAATGAGGATTGCATTCTGTCTGATATACAATTTACCTTTATGAAGTTAATTTGCAGATAATTAAATTTTTTATATATTATACATTAGATGTACAGTCATTTTATTTGTACAAACAATATAA
The DNA here is from genome assembly GCA_963932145.1 of Acanthosepion lycidas. Classification (NCBI taxonomy): domain Eukaryota; kingdom Metazoa; phylum Mollusca; class Cephalopoda; order Sepiida; family Sepiidae; genus Acanthosepion; species Acanthosepion lycidas. Next base: position 114,070,413 of record OZ010580.1, on the reverse strand, counting down.
GAAAACTAATTTAGAAAATATATTTTAACATTTACCTCTGAAAATGGCCATTTCTAAATGAAAGGTTAGATATTTTTTTTATTATAACAGTGTAATCACTAACTTGATAACTTGAATTTAACAATTATCTATAAACATGGTAAACAAAATTCATTTTAAATCTTACACTGAAGAACTAGACCTTTTATAACCAACAATTAACTAAGATAATCATGGTCTCTGATTGCTTTTTTTTTTTTTTTTTCTACTTCCATGATCAATTGGACATGGAACATTTACTTATTGGTTAAAAAAACAAAACAAACTTCCATACTTTGTGATAAATTCCTAATTTACAAAAAAATATATAATAATCACTCTTTTTGAAATATTGTCTTGTCTGTCACTGAAATGCATTATATCAGTGATGGATCATTAGATGTTTCGGTCCGTTCAACAATGAAACTTCTTTACCCAGTGACCTACCAGAGGTTAATGAAGCCCTGGTTTGCATTGTTTTGACACCCACATTTTGCTATGGCTATGAGCAGTGTTTGTATCTCTGTAATCTGGAAAAAAATTGAACCCGTTTCAACCTGTAATGATGATAGTTAATGCTCCCTCTACTGATAGTAACCTGAGGATTGCATTTTATCTGATCAGGAATGGCCCGTTTTACCAATAATAGTAAATCTGTAATTAAATGAATTTGTAACTTTGTTTCTTAACTTCATCATTATATCTTTGTTTTATTTGTAGGTTGTGAAAGTCAAGGATTTTTTTTTTTTTTATGTTATTGTGAAATTGGATTTTTGTCACTATTGAATTTTTTACTTATTTTTCCTGGCCTCTCATTGAAGTTTCAACTCTTTAGTTCAATAGTAGAGGAATCCTTTTAGACTTTCTTCTGTCAATGTAATTAAAAACCATAAATTTTGGAGGAAAAAAATTTCTTTGCCTAATGAATTAGGCTCCTGCTCTTCAGCTTGACGGATATGTTTTTCAGTGGCTTTAAACCATTAGGCAGTATTTAAGCTTTTTGAAATTTCTCCTCGGAACATTTTTCTATTTGAAGTGCTGTCAAGATTCTGTTTTGACAGTAATTTTCCCAGGTGGGAGGCTTGGTTGTTTGACTCTTTGTCAAAGTAACACTTAGTAACTGATAAAACTAATTTTCATTTGTAAATTTAAAAAAAATAAATTTGTTTTTATTGATTTTTCTTAAAGGTTTTAATCTTTATAAATTGTTTATTGCAGGTTGATGACAGCAAAAAACTTGGTGAATGGGCTGGTCTTCGCAGAATAGACATGGAAGGCAAAGCCAGAAAAGTCAATGGCTGTGGATGTGTAGTGGTCAAGGTAAGATTTCTTGAGATTGGACCTAAATTGTTTACCTGTTATTCAAATATTGAATTTCTAAAATGATGACAATAAGATGCTCCCTCTACCTAGAAACCATGAGGAATGCATTCAGTCTGAATAGAAAAGATCACAAAGATTGTTACCACCTCAATTCATTTGGAGTGGGGGTACTAAGTTGTAAAATATCTACTCTATCATTTCACAAAATAAGAGATCAGTAGGTTTATTTGAATGAAAGCCTAATGATATAATTATTTGGTAATTTTTTTAATTTATATATATTTTTTTCCTATTTCAGGATTATGGAAAAGAATCCCAAGCCCTGGACATTCTTAATGAATATTTCCGTTCTAAGAAATAATATGGAATGCAAATAAATTAACAGCCATTTTCTACATCTTTGTGTTGTTTCAAGTCTTTTCATTTATTGCACAATAAGGGGTTAACAAAGTCTTTTTTTTTTTTTTTTTTTTTTTTTTTTCCTTCTTCTTCAACACTCGCTGGAGATTGTCCTATTCTGTAATTCTGTTGTGAAAAGGTTAGTGTTGATTTCAAAAAGACTTGATACATTAATTTTTCTGTTTGAATAAAACCATGGGACTTTTTAAGAATTGTTCAGCAATTATTTGGGACATGATGCAGGGCTTATTTTGAATAGCTGTGTTACTTGGAACAATTACTTATTTATTTCATATTAGGTTGATGCAAAAAAATGTCGTTTTCTCACATAGTAACATGTGAGAAAACGACATTATTTTTGCACCAACCTAATAATTTATCTGAAACAATTGATTAGTTAGCAATAAGTGGCTGATGCCTATGAAAAGTCACTGTTGATTTACAGCTATTGTTTAAATGTACTGACTATTGGTTGTCAGATGGCATTAGTTGTAAGTTAAATGATGCACTAAAATAAGTAACCAAGTAATCGTTTAAGCTTTGAATATCTGCAAAAAAAATCCTTTTACTTTAAGAAATACATATGATAGTCTGAATAGATTTTTAAAAGTGAAGTTAACTAGTTTTATGTGGTGGGGGCTGTTAAACTTAACAAGAATCTGATCTTTTCTAGAAATTCCTTTGATAACTATCACTCAGGATGAATTGAAAAGTTAGTGTCAAATAGCTCTCATTTATAATTGGTAGGTAGTATTCACCTTATTAATATATTAACATTAAAAGCACTTAATATTTTACAAATAAGTTAAAATTGCATTCAATATCTTTCGGAGAATAGGTTTACCCTTCAAGAAAATTTTTTTAAATGATGGCTTGATGCCTAAATTATCTATCTAGGAGGCAACATTTGATGCATCAATCTTGTAATTGTAAATGCTAATATCAGCTGTTTATAGAATAACGTAAGTAGCATTTTAATGGCAATTTTACTGATTCACTGCATTATCTTTAAAAAAAAAATAAAATTTGCTTACTTTTAACATTACTCTAAAGATTGTGACAACTTGAATTCCTCAGCTACACAAATATCTGGTTAGTATGAATTTTTTTGCTTAGCAAGAATTTGCAAGTGTATCCACATTTAAAAAATTTTTTTCCTGATTACTGGAAATGTGATCTGACAATCTCATCAGGATATTTCTAGCCAGTGTTAATGTATGGTGCCACTGCCTGAACATTAATTAAAACTTTGTCCAACATTCTATAAAACAAAAAAACTGCATGATGAAAAAAAGGCCCTAAACTTCATAAGTTTTATGAAAAACCTTATTAATTAAAGACCAAAGTATTTAAAAAAAAAAATTTTTTTTTTTTTTTTTTTTTTTTTTTTTTTTTTTTCCAGCAGTCATATAATTTGCATTAGTTCTCTTTGACAGTTGAAAAACATTAATTTGGAAATTCTTGCAAAAATCAAATAGCTGTTAGATTTTGATATTTTAACTTATTCAATGTGTGCTATTACCCAAGCTTTTGGCTAAATTGTAAAACTACAGATCCTAATAAAACTCAAGACATTTGATTAAAAAAGCTTTTAATGCCGTTCTTGAATAATGAATTTATCTGAATCTCAAATTTTTTTTATTTTAAATACATAATATGATAAAAAGTTAAATATTTTAAGTTTGTTTCCGTGAAATGCTCTTATTTGATCTACTTTTTATAGATCATAAATTTGAAAGCTTAAGATCTGCTCTGCAAGTATATTTTTACAATAAATTTTTTAATATTCCAAAAATGCATTAAAGATTGACAAAAATACGAATGCACAATTTTGAAATAATGTTACGTGTACTAGAGTTGTTTCCCCTGATACGAATAACTGATCTGCCTCAACTTGCTTGGCTTTTGTTGTCAGAACGTCTCGTTTTCTGACAGAACAGTCACATTTTCACAAGTCTAGGCATAGAATTTCATTTTTACTATTGTTAAAAATAAATGTATAAAATTTTCATAAGTGTCATTAACATTTAAGATTAAAATCATCTTAATCATAACAGACAATATAAACTTTAAAAAAAAAGTACCATAAAATTTTGTAATAGGTGTACAGAACAAGTAGGTTACTTTTTTGTCAATTTTAAATTTTATTCCAGAAGTCTTTAAACGTAAAGTTAAATTTTTTTTTTTTTTTTTTGTTTTGAACAACCTAATTAAAACCCTTGAGTCTAAGCTTGAAGGAACCTATATTTGGATGCTAAGAGCTATCATACTTAATATGGACCAATCTCTGATATTTCTACAATCTTACATGCATACAGAATGTGCTTTGCAGGATACTGCTGGCAAGCAAAAAAAAACAACATGCAAGTGATCTGTTCTGGACATATGGCTATAGACCAAGATGAGTTGGTTGACCAGCCATGTTATGGCAGAATGCCACCCTAATGACCTGAGAATGATACTCATGAATGTCCATGCTAACTCTACTGAAAAAAAAAATTATATATATATAAAGTTGCTATATTAAACTTATTTTCTCCTAGTTTGCATCTTCATGGAAAAGGGATTCTTCCTTTGTCCTTGTCTAAGGATTGCACTTGGAGACTAGAATACAAAACCTGCTTATTGGAGATAGTATTTATGGATAAGGAAGCAGTACTCCAGGTTCTGAAGATTGCATGAAATGAAAGCACTGAATGGAGATATTTGTGGGTATAGATAAATCAGACCAACTTCTAAAATGGTAAAAGCTGATTTTATGGTGGTTGACAGAATTATTGTTTTATGTTCATCAAAATTGTTCAGTTTGGAATTTAATTTTTTTTTTTTATAACATTTTAGTTGTATTGTTGGTTTAAATTTTTTTTTTTTTATAAATGTGGATGGCATTTTGCAAGACTGGAAAATTATTCAGAATTGACAAAAAAAAAAGATTAAAATGCCTTTCATATGAGAGCATAGAATTTAAACAAGTAGTACTTTCTAAACATGGATTTATTAAATGAAGAATCTATCGTGATTTAAGTTTCCCGAAGTTGAAATATATATTTTTTATTTTATTTTATTTTTTATCCTAGAGATCAAACATGGAAGACTTATTCAAGGAAAACTTCTACAAGAGTTGAAGCATCTAAATTCAGAATACTAAATGTGGTGGCTTGTCTTTCACAAGCAATGCTTAATTTTTCATTGCAAGTTAAAATTAACATTAAATCTTAAAAAACCAAGATCAGTGTGACTTGACTAAATGAGTTTTAGATTTTTCTCAAACTTTTAATGCTTGAAATTGCTGCTACTCCCAGTAGCAAATTTAAACAATTTAGATAGGTCAATTGGGATTTTTTTTTCTTGGTATTTTCAGCTATGAAACTGACTTATCATTATTCTATAATAACAGCAAATATTCGCTAGTTAATTATAGAGGTTAAGTTGTGAAAAGTCAATAAAAAAAATCTAATTAATTAAATAATGCCAAAAGGAAACTGTGTTAAATTTAACTTTTCAAGAATGAATATCTTCTGAAGTCAACAAGTTCAATCTGTATGATTTGAAACATTTTTATTAAGTGAAAATAAACTTATCAATTTCATCTTCAATGAAAGTTTTTTTTTTCTACGAATCCAAGTAAAACTGCAGCCTTCCTATGTAGACAATTCAAATTTACACATTTTGTTTTAAGCTAGAATTATCAAGTAGTAGTCTCCCTTGTCACTACAACGAAACCACTAACAATACCCCGTGAGTCATTTCGTGTTGCGTTTACCGTTTTTTATTAGTTCATTAATTTAAATGTCTTCAGTCCATTGTGAATTGTTCTGTGATGTTGTATCCTGATAACTCCTTATCATCTTCCCTGTGGCTTTTTGCAATTCTTCCAAAGTTTCGTAAATATTAACTGTAAAAGGAACCACAAGATATTGACGACATATCGACCAGCTTCTGTCGGTTCATACCAGCACACTATAGTACGGTTGCTGGTTGCGTCTCGCTTCGTATTTACTTGAAAACCACCTACAGAAAAAGAAAAGTGTTGATCAGATATTTATTGGGTTAAACTTTAAACATAAAGACAATATCAAAATAAAAAGTATTTTGGTATTAGGTTGGTGCAAAAATAATGACGTAATAATGTCGTTTTTTGACGTATTTTTTAACGTCAAAAAACGACATTATTACGTCATTATTTTTGCACCAACCTAATAGTTTGCTTCATTTATACTTACTACATTGTTCGGAATCTTGGCCTCGTAGTACGAATGTAAACAAGACTATTGTCTGTGTTTTTTTGTTTTTTTTAAATAAAACTTATGTTCCAGTAGAGATTTTATTTAGATTTACGGCAAATTATTTATAATTACAACTACTGGGTAACAATATAGGGATAAAGAGACAGGGCTCTATATCATTAGTATTCCTGCTACGTTTTCACTTACCTTGATTTTTATCATTCCTCCAATCACTTTGCAAGTCTTTCAAGCTGTTCCCATTGCTGAAATACATTTGAACAAACGTTTCCTCGTCATCTTCGAAGCTCTCGGGCAAGGTCCTGGTATTTAGACACTAAACCTATTTATCTTCATTCCATATTTTGTTGGAATGGTTGTATCTTCTTGATAGATTTTTTTCCCTTCCTCACAATAAGTATGATTTTTTTTGGCTTGGCTACAGGGATATGTTTGAATTTCAATATCCCAAAATATTTTTTAATTTCCTTTCAAAAGCCTCAACTTAATACTCAGGAATTTTATGCTTGAACCAAAGTTTGTCTATATATTTCTGAGATATCGTAGCTATTCACATTGTTCGGACTGTTGTCCTCATCTTTATTGTCATTCTCACGACGTTTCGGCCGTTGTAAGCTCCGGCGTTCTTCAGGTGACATACGTTGGAATTACAAACCGAACTCTCTATTTCGTCCACCAGGGTAGATTGTTCTTGTTCCACGTGCCATGCCTCTTCTGGGTATCTAAGTTTCAGTTATTTCCCTTTAGTAAGTCAACTGCAAGTTTTTCTTCACCTCTCTAAGTTCAATACCTGATCACAGCAGAAGTGAACAAAAACTTGGAAAGTTGAGTTACTAAAAGGAAATGAAACCGAGATATCCAGAAATGGTATGGCACGTGGAACTAGAACAATTTCCGCCGTAACGTATTTCACCTGAAGATAGCCGGGGCGTGAATTGGTCGCAACGTCGTGTATCTGACAATAAAGATGAGGACAACAGTCCGAACAAAATGAATAGCTACGATATCTCAGGAATATATAGACAAACTTTGGTTCATGCATAAAATCTCTGAGTATTAAGTTGAGGCTTTTGAAAGGAAATTAAACATATTTTGGGACATTGAAATTCAAACATATCCCTGTAGCCAAGCCAAAAAATCTATCAAGAAGATACAACCATTCCATCAAAATATGGAATGAAGATAAATGAGTTTTTTAGTGTCTAAATACCAGGACCTTGCCTGAGAGCTTCAAAGATGACGAAAAGCTTTTGTTCAAAAGTATTACAGCAATGGAAACAGCTTGAAAGTCTTGCAAAGTGATTGGAGGAATGATAAAAATCAAGGTACGTGAAAACGTAGCAGGAATACTAACGATATAATGAGACCTGTCTCTTCATCCCTATTGTTACCCAGTAACTGTAATGATAAATAATTTTCCGTAAATCTAAATAAAATCACTACAGGAATGTAAGTTGTATTTTATTTTTTAAAAAAGCAGCTTAATAGTCTTGTTTATATTCGTACTATTTTTCTTATCTTTGTTATCACAACGTTTTGGCCATTGTGCTTTCCGGTCTTCATCAGGTGCATATTGATTTGGATAACCTACAAGAAATTCGTATTTAATCAACTGTTCTCGTTCCACTACTGATGTCTAGGGTAATCTCGTCTAGTTCTTATTTTTTATTATTGCTCGCCCCGTTTCCACTGAGTACACACATGGCCCAGTGAATGTACTCACAATTACCTTTTCATCATATACATGAATCAACGCTTTTAATTCAGTCGTTCTCAATGGCAAACTTGGAGCCTTAAACCTAACCTGCCTGCTGATTAGTGCTGCCTGTCATGCTACTGCTGAAGATTTGCTGGCATTTGTCTTTTTTTATATTAATAGTCCAAATGTAAATAATGAACACTCCTCATCCTAGAAATTCTGACGTGAGTTTAATAATATAGAAAATAGTAAAGTTAAATGATTAAAGAATTTTACTGGACACTGCAAAGAGTCGTTTCTAGACACTAAAGGACAACATTGATATATCTTAAAACCATTGTGTAGTTGTTGGTGGTTTTCACACATTCACTGAAGGGTTTTATAGATGTAACTACTACGAATCCAATTGAAATTCTCTTCTTGAGGAGTGATGCGAACAAGACTCTACACAACTCAATAACTTTTTGGAGAATCCCCTCTGATTAAAAGATTTTAAAGGTTTTTTTTTGCGAGGTGGGGTTGGTGGGTGGAGTTAAAATCTTGGTCTTGTCGGGTCGACGGGAAGTTTCTGTCTCAAAATTCAGAAGTGAAATGATCAAAATCAGTACTTTGCCCATAGGCTCCGAGTGGTACTTTCGGTAGCGTTACAAAATTTTTCGAGATATAAGTTATTAATCGACCACGAACAGCGTTTCCTTCGCATTTTTGAGTGGTTTTTTTTTTTTGAGCCAGCACCTACTTAACGGAATCTATACATACAGACCATCAAGCAAACAAAAGCTAGTTGGAGAATGGATTCCGCGTTGTCAAATCAAACGGATTAATCAACTGAAACATTTCCTGCTTTTCTTATGTAGATTCTACAATTAAACCAAAGTACGAACTTTTCCCTTTTTAAGGAGTTTTATCATTAAACACACCTCAATGTTTATCTGTGAACTTTTCCATTTCTCATGGACTTTATTAAACACACCTAGGTGTGTATATGTGAACTCACCCTTCTTTTCAAGGGTCTTATTATATTCATTATAGGAGGTATAAATTCAAATTGTTATTTGTTGATAAATAAATCTTTATCTTCAGTTTCATTTTAAATTCACTTGTTTAAATGTATTGCTTCACTATTGTGTTGTTACGTCTGTTTTCTATGTACGTCTGGTCAAGAGTGTTTTATTCCGGACAGCAGCCGGAATAATTAGTAATCACTGCTACTACCTTAAATGAGTTAGCACCAATCACAAATCACTTTCTGCGCCCCATAAATCAATAATGAATCTCTCAACTTCCTGAGAAAGTCAGCACACCCAGCAAATATCGTCGGGCATCCCGCAACAGACTCATTTCCAATATTCCCTTAGCGCTCTTTTACATTTCTTGGTGCCCCAAGCACACCCGTTACTACAGGAAATACTCCAACATCCGTCATGCTCCATACCTTCAATTCCAGACTCAGACATTGGTATTTTTCAATCTTTTCAGTTTCTTGGAGTTCACTATGACATCATATGGAACAGTAAAACCAGTAACTTGACACTTACTACTTCTATCTATCTATCTATCTATCTATCTATCTATCTATCTCAGTCACTTCATTATCTATCTATCTATCTATCTATCTATCTATCTATCTATCTATCTATCTCAGTCACTTCATTATCTATCTATGTAGTAGTAGTAGTATAAATAAAATTATAAAAAAAATAAAAACGCTCATCGTAGTATATTGGTTTTGGTTTATTTTTTTCTGACATATCAACACCTCAATGGGTTATTTAATGCCAACAGGATTTTGGGGGGTAGGTTCGTATGAATATAATATGTATTCTTTGTAAGAAATCAGTTTGTAGATCAGGTTTCATTGACGTATTTTTGCAAAGAGGGTTTATTGTCGAATGTCTGGTTTATGGTTTATTTCTGGTAATACTTTTTTTCAAAATGTATTACTGTTATTTTTACTATAAAAATCTATTTATACTGTCATAGTATTTTGACCTCAGCTTGGGGATTGACGATAGATGGAACTCTAACAGGTACTACACCGCGGGTCAGGGTGAATCTGGGTACAACAGCAATTAAAGAGTGGCTCAACGCTCCCAAAACCTCCCGATCAGAGGTCTTGCTGCCAGGTGTAGTTTATCGTCATACCCAGGACGCAGTATATTGGTTCTAACGTACTGATGAGGTAAGACAAGTTACTCATTGCATTCATTAGAAATATCTAAAGAATTTGCTCATGCCTTAGTGAAACGCTTCCCTCAATGGTCTACAGGATCGTTGATAAAAAATGGTTGGACTAACACAATATCAAAAGCCATCGTGACTACATTTTCAAGCGCGTTCTGACTTTGTTTAATTTCTGATCACGTCAGTTTATTTTATAAAAGAGCGGTTTCTGTAGAAATATCTTTTTGTTTATTTGGTTCTAATAAATTGAAACGAAAGAAACATAATATTTTACAAGTACCTTAGAAGAGGGAATTTACATTAAAATCAATAGAGGACCATTGTTTTATATATCTCACTCGTGAGAGCTGGCTAGTTTGAATTGTTTATAACAGTGCACATGCATTTTATGAACAGGCAAAGACAAGGACAAAAATAGATATTATTTAATTGGCTGGCTAATCGTAAGACGGTTAGTCACATGTTTGAGTGAATAAAAATTAATGGCAAACATGAGCTTTCGTGTCCGAAAAAAAAAAACAAAACAAAAAAAAACGGAGTGTAAAAAGGGCGGATTTTCCAGTGACACCGCTTTTATTTTAACTAACCTTCACTATTTGGTAATGTTTATTGTTTAAAAAAAAAGCGATGATTAGAATTGTACGAGTGGAGCCCCGGAGGCGGTTGGCTGTTAGCACTGACAACCCTCCGGCAACTACTGAAATCAAACCGGACCCAAATATAATGCCCTGTATTAATTTGGATCTTGTTGGTACAGCCAAGTTGGGGAGGCATGTAGTTTGGGCAGCACGTGGCCTTCATATACCATCGCCCAGGTCTGCACCCTGTATAGGTCACTCTAATCTCAATCAAGGGATAGAATTTGACCAAACAGAGTACTATCTTTATTTCGTTAGATAAACATATGCCTACAATATATATATATATATATATATATATATATATATATATATATATATATATATATAAAGTAAAGCTTAGCTGATTGATGTTACCTTCAGCATTCCGACTCCGCAGTTTCATAGGCGGGTCTCTCCGCACACTCTTCAGGGGATATCAGCAATTGACTGCTTATATTTTCGATTTTTTTTTTTATACAATTATCATCGGTGTAAGTTTTTTTTCCGTGTTGTTTGTGTTCGCGCGTGCCGGTCTTTGTAGATGTACGTTCGCTCGCGTGTGTCCGTCTGCGAGGATGTGCATACGTGTAGACTGTCGTGTTCATTTGTCCTTTTCTTCATTTTTTTCCCCACTTTACACTCGCTCCTTAGCCTTTTCTCTTTTTTTCCTTTTCCCCTTTTCTTTCAATTGTAGTCATTTGTGGCCAATTATTATGATCTCTAGACATGCCACCGTTTCTAATTGTTGAGCGTTCTAGTCTTTTGGGCTAGTGAAGTTGTATTTCGTTTTTTGCATAAATAATTGATATTAATGCCGAAATGTTACATATATATATATATATATATATATATATATATATATATATATATCTTCACTATGTTATTATTTCGTTTTCTTATTTGGTTTGGTGGTATCTTGAGTATTAACTGTAGGAGGTTAGGTTTATAATTAAATTTTTATTTATTATTGTTTGAATTTTTGTGCGTATATCTATCTATCTATCTATCTATCTATATATATATATATATATATATATATATATATATATATATATATAATCAACCATGATGGATTAATTTCTTTTGATTAATTTATTCTGAAAGTCAAACGACTTGTTACTGATTAGGATCAATCACGAACAAGTAACAAATTGGTCACCAACGCAATAGTGTAGCACCCCTTAGCACCAATACTGTAGCACATTTAAGCTACAAAATCATTCTTTGTTTTGATTCTTTGTTGGGATTGGTGGGTAGAGAGACCAAAGCCCAACCTAAGACGCCTTTTCTCCTTGCGGACTGTACACGTAAAGGTCAACTGAATCATTGATACCCAAAAGAACAATACGAAGAATGAATCAGATCAGTTTCTGCAATGGAAAGACGGGTTAAAAAAAACGTAGGTTTAATTACCTTTAGGCCCTTTCATTTTAATAGATAACTGACCGACCCCAGCTCCTTGTGTTTCAACCAAGAAATTACTTTCGAAAGAATTAAGAATGCCGTCTTTAATGCCTGGGCCCCACACTTTGACCTGCGATGCATCGGGTGGTTCTCCAACTCGCAAAAGGAAAGGACTGCCTAAAAAAGAAAGATAGCGGCATGATTACACATTACACTATTTAGCATATATACGAGATTATGTTGAAAAAGAAGACTTATCTTCACAAAAAATATGATTATACACTGCACTATTCACTAAAAGTTAAATTATCCAAAGTATTATATCCTGTTTCAAATAAGACTCTACATCAAAATCTGTCGATCGTTTGTGAACGCCAGAAAAGCAAGATTAAGCATTTTAAGAAGTCGCTCTCAGAGCAGTGGCTTCAGGCATCGCATCCGGCTCACAAAACAAATAAAAAAATAATAAAGAAATTTAAACGTCGAAGCCAATCACAAACGATGCCGCTAAAGCAAAAACATGAATCATGTATCGCCCGTGACTGCTTAAAAGGACCCGCTCAGTGACCCTCAAGGCAATTCACATCGGCCTCTCGGTCAATCGACCTGACATATGTTTCTGTGTGGATCCAGTACACAGTCTGCTCTCCCATCTTCGAGATCAAACTTTTCTGTCCACAAGCCTCGCCTCCCTCTTGTCTATAAGAGACATTCTATCTTGATCTATTATACTGATATAGACATTTTGAATGGGATTTGTTTTTAGTTGTTGTTAATTTCTCTTCATGCTTTGACGGTTCAAGAAATGTTTTTGTTTTAAATACTAGTAGGGGCGTTTATTCCAAATTTTGCGTGTTGAGTACGCCTGGAATTCAATTTGAACATTAAGCGACACAAAAAAGAATTTCTCGAAGTTTCCTAAAATTAAATGATGGAGATAACACCTTGCAATTCTTGCACATATCGACCATCACACCAGAAACAACCAAAATACAGCTATTAACACATCCAAATATTAATGGATACTTCAGACAGATTATGTACAACCTATATATATATATATATATATATATATATATATATATATATATATATATATATATATATATATATATAATTATTTATATATTATATGCGCAGTACTTATTAGAAAGCGCTCAATACCAGAGATAGAGCTAACATATTTGGTTGGATTGATGTGAGTTTGTGACACTGGGTTTCACGCTTTTGCGATCGTCAGGCAAACTGATTAATTTTTTGAAAAATTTGGGTTTACGTAGATTGTGTGTATTGGTGTTATTATGGAAGTGGGGGGGATCGTCGTCGTGATGTCACTCATGCTAACGCAAACATAGATGCATGTCCGTACACCCACTGAGGTACGCAGGCACACATGCACACTCGCCCGTCTACAGGGGCTCATACAGATATTAACATATGTGGACAGTATGGGATTTGACATGTATATATTAATCAGTTTGTCTAACGATCGCAAAAGCGTGAAACCCAGGGTCACAAACTCACATCAATTCAACCAATATATATATATATATATATATATATGTATGAAGTAAAGATCAAATATGGATCGGAATCCGACAGAATGATAAAAACAACTAGGCAACGTTTATCAATCTAACCTGTTTCCCTTTATCGCTTTCTCAGAGACTGATATATGAAGAAAAAGAAACAAACAATGCCAGTTTTTTTTCTTTTTTCTCCATATCTCAGTTTCTGACAAAGCTTTAATAAAAGTGAAACATGTTAGATCGATAAATGTTTCTTATTTGTTCTTTATGTTATCATATATATATATATATATATATATATATATATATATATATATATATATATATATATAGGAACCTACCTGGTACTTTGTCGCCGTCGTAAAAAATCTCGAGATGATACTGGCCAGGTACTGCAGGAAATATGTTAATGGTGTACAATCCAGGTGCGTTTTCGATGACGTCACAGGGCACTTGTCCATTACAGTTTTGACAAGATGCTTCTATGTAACCTTAAACAGACAAAAACGCACACATGACTACAGATGTAATGATACATAGAAAAAAAGTACACACACTTCAAAGATTTAGGAGCACCAACTGAGAAGTTGTCGGTCTGAACCACTTTTTAAAATCTAACCAAACGGCCAGACATCAGCATTTTTTAATCTCTTCTTGGTCGGGTCGAGAATCATTCAGCACTTCTTAGTTGAATATCAGCAGATTTGATGTAGAGCATCGAATGAGGACTTATAAAATGATGTAAAAATTACTGTAAGAAAGGGTTACTAGATTGGACTATTTTTGAAACCCCAGTGCTATTCAATTTTGAATTTTGGTACTCGAGATTTTTATTGCTTTTTTTTTTTTTTTTGTAAGCCCGGAGCTACCCAATTTTGAATTTTGGTACTTTGAAAGCTATTCCTCCTTGAATGTTGTTACTTGTACCATTTGTTCACAAGCCAGACGGTCTGTGAAAAAAAATGTTACATTGTGTCAAGCGTTTTGAACCGCCAACATTGTTTGTGCGTTGTTAAGGATTCATTTTGAATTTATGGAAAAATATGTTTTCATATTTACTAGCCAATGAGAGATGTGGTGTCAAGCTCTTTTGAAAAACCTGGATGGGGCCTTCTATGATCCTCTCTTTTTGAATAAAAGAATTCCGGTTACTCAAGAACACATTTGGACATTACGGCGAAAGCATTACAAGAAGCCGTGAAAGCATTCTGAAGAGAAGGTAGATAGTTAAAAGCCAGCTGTAGAGAGCCGAGGGAATTTTGACATTCACAAGTGAACATTTTCCTGTGGTTGGAAGAACAGATAATGAAAAGAACACAAAGATATTTCTGAATACAAAAAGAAAAAAGAAAAAAGAAGACATTTCAAAATATTGCGAAATGTCCAAATAGTTTATTTTTTATTTTTTCAAAAGTTGGTTGCACTTTGTTTTTCTGCTTTCCTGAATGTTGCTTTCTCTGCTTTTTTTTTTCGAAATTACATTACATTCTTTTGTCATATTTCGAAATTGTAATTCTTTTGTCATTTTTTGAAATTGTAATTCTTTTGTCATTTTTCGAAATTGCAATTCTTTTGTCATTTTTCGAAATTGTAATTCTTTTGTCATTTTTTGAAATTGTAATTCTTTTGTCATTTTTCGAAATTGTAATTCTTTTGTCAATTTAGAAACTGTAATACCCTTTGTCATTTTTTGAAATTGTAATTGTTTTGTCATTTTTAGAAATTGTAATACTTTTGTCAATTTAGAAACTGTAATCTCTATTGTCGTATTTTCGAAATTGAAATACTTTTATCATTTTTAGAAATTGTAATACTTTTGTCATTTTTAGAAATTGTAATTCTTTTGTTATTTTTCGAAATTGTAATTCTTTTGTCATTTTTCGAAATTGTAATTCTTTTGTCATTTTTCGAAATTGTAATTCTTTTGTCATTTTTAGAAATTGTAATTCTTTTGGCATTTTTCGAAATTGTAATTCTTTTGGCATTTTTCGAAATTGTAATTCTTTTGGCATTTTTCGAAATTGTAATTCTTTTGTCAATTTAGAAACTGTAATACCCTTTGTCATTTTTTGAAATTGTAATTCTTTTGTCATTTTTAGAAATTGTAATACTTTTGTCAATTTAGAAACTGTAATCTCTATTGTCGTATTTTCGAAATTGAAATACTTTTATCATTTTTAGAAATTGTAATTCTTTTGTCATTTTTCGAAATTGTAATTCTTTTGGCATTTTTCGAAATTGTAATTCTTTTGTCATTTTTCGAAATTGTAATTCTTTTGTCATTTTTCGAAATTGTAATTTTTTTGTCATTTTTAGAAATTGTAATTCTTTTGTCATTTTTCGAAATTGTAATTCTTTTGTCAATTTAGAAACTGTAATCTCTATTGTCGTATTTTCGAAATTGAAATACTTTTATCATTTTTAGAAATTGTAATACTTTTGTCATTTTTCGAAATTGTAATTCTTTTGTCAATTTAGAAACTGTAATCCCTTTTGTCGTTTCTCAAAATTATTAAATATGACGAAAATTTTATTATTTTTTTATTTAATTTTTCGCAATTGTAATTCTTTTGTCATTTTTGAAACTGTAATCCAATTTGTCATTTTTCGAAATTGTAATTCTTTTGAATTTAAAAACTTAAATTCCTTTTGTCATTTTTCGAAATTGTAATTCTTTTGTCGTATTTTCGAAATTGAAATACTTATGTCATTTTTCGAAATTGTAATTATCTTGTCAATTTAGAAACTGTAATCCCTTTTGTTGTTTTTCAAAATTATTAAATATGACGAAAATTTTATTATTTTTTTATTTAATTTTTCGAAATTGTAATTCTTTTGTCATTTTTGAAACTGTAATCCAATTTGTCATTTTTCGAAATTGTAATTCTTTTGAATTTAGAAACTCAAATTCCTTTTGTCATTTTTCGAAATTGTAATTCTTTTGTCATTTTAGAAACAGTAATGTCTTTTGTCATTTCAGGAATCGTTATCCTGCCTTAAAAGGCAAACAAAAATTTTTTTTGCAAATTTTCTCTTTGTACCATTTTTGTCTATACTGTAATAAATGTTTTTCCTTGAAACTTTTACTCAAATTTTAATACTTTTGTCATTTTTCGAAATTGTAATTCTTTTGTCGTATTTTCGAAATTTAAATACTTTTCTCGTTTTCTCGAAATTGTAAAACTTTTGTCATTTTTCGAAATTGTAATTCTTTTGTCAATTTAGAAACTGTAATCCCTTTTGTCGTTTTTTCGAAATTGTAATTCTTTTGTCATTTTCAGAAACTGTAATCCCCATTGTCGTATTTTCGAAATTGAAACACTTTTATCATTCTTAGAAATTGTAATACTTTTGTCATTTTTCGAAATTGTAATTCTTTTGTCGCATTTTCGAAATTGAAATACTTTTGTCTTATTATTTTCGCCTATTACAACTTTAGGGTTAAGAGAAACACGAGTTCGTTCTTCCCTATCCATATTTAACTAGATTTTTGTGTTTGGCACAAGATTTTGGGATTTAGTGTGAGTTAATTTTTTTTATATTTTTGCATTACAATAATAATTTAAATTTTAGACAAATATCTCAAATCCGAATAAGTGTTTGACAATATTAAGATTGTCTTTATAAGAAGTGACATTTAATAAATGAATGATAAAATTATGAAACAATAATTTACCTGGTCCCGCCTGTCGCGTGTCGACATTAATGGCCATGTTCTGTTCTGCTATTCCCCTAATAAGAGCCTTCCCGGTTATTTTGACCAAGGAAACGTTGCCTTTAAGTCCAATTGTGATTTTCTTTGGTGTCTTAGGAATCGGTTCGCCTGACCAGTTCACGTAAAGCAGGTAACTTCCTGTGATTAATGAATTGGCAAGAATGACATACAATAGGATATGCAAACAAAATCAGAAAATGAATTCTCACAACGTCAGACATGATTGTATATAGATATAATCTTACATATTATAAAACGCAGATTGTGTGTGTGTCTGTGTGTGTCTGTACGTTTATATATTGGATCAGATTTCCTACATTTTTCAACCGATTTCAACAAAACTTCACAGGACTACGTAAAATTACCTTGCGGTGGTTCGGACAGTGCCAAAAATTGGAAAAACACAATTGTTTTTGCACGAAATCAATTTGAAAACACGATTAAGAGGCATTAATGAAAGGGAGACAACTCATATCGAGTTATACTTATTAATATCGAGTTATACTTATTATAAAACCCAGCTTGGTTGTTTGTTTGTGTGTGTGTGTGTGTTCGTTTATATATGGTATCGGATTTCCTCCATGTTTCAACCGATTTCAACAAAACCTCACTTTTTTTTGGCAGGCAGTGTTTCTTATTGTCTTGCACACTCTTTTCTTTATTTTTACATTCAGAATGTTTTAAAAATTCCATTTACAAGACAATTGTTTATAATAAAATTCTATTCAATCGGTAGCATGTGTTTTTTAAGGAAAAAAAACACATGCCTGATGATGAATAGAGGACTATTCGTAAGTACTAGCATTTTAACATCAAATAAACTGAAAACTAATGACATCTATGAGGATCACTTCACTATATGGATTAACAGTATTTTAATGCATATATTATGTCTCTAGTGACGGATGTCACCATTAATGGCATTAATATTTCTGATTGATTCTATGTGTGATTATTTCTTTGTATATATATATATATATATATATCTTTGCAAATATATATATATATATATATATATATATATATATATATATATATATATATATATATATATAAAGTCTTACATGATAGCATTTTATTATTAATTCTTCTGTATTCTTTCGAAGATTTTGTCCCTAATTCTGTTAGAAAATTTTGATGAATGAATAGGTACGATATAAAAGCCACAATATCTTTATTCTTTGATGTAAATAATGTAATAGGCCTACTCAAGTTAAGAGCGTATGCATAGGCTTAATGAGATTTGTAGGCCATAATCACTTAATTACATAAAGAGGAGTCGTAGTTGAAGGTTTTGTGTTCCGACTCTAGAAGAAGCCTCAAGAGATGTTTCTTCTAGACACGATGAATTACTTAATTATAATTATCTCAAATCCTCCTAATAATTCCTTGTATATCCTTGCTTGAACCGGCTTCTAATGCTCTGAATGGAGCGGCTTGGGGATAGTAGTCGTGGCTTGTGGGGACACAGTCCTATGGGGAAGGGAAACTCGGATGAGTTCCACCACGGAATATGTGATCGAGCGCGCTATATCGAGTCTAATTCGCTACCTCTTCGTCACCGAGGTCCGTTGGTAGAGTTGTTATGACGCTTGCCTGTATATATAGTTACGATAACGGTCCGGGTTTCAATTCTCGGTAGTGGATGCGCACTGCTGATGAGTCCCAAATATGGTACGAAACGGCCATCTAGTGTATTATGTTGAGGTTTCTTCTAGACTCGACCGTCCTGGGTAGGACGTTAAACTGCATCCAACAGCAAGGCCTCTGATCAGGAGGTTTTGAGGAGCGTGGAACCACCTCTTAATTGCTGGTGTTCCCAGGTCCACCCTGACCCAGGGTGGTAGCACCCATTGGGGTCCCAGCTATGGGCAAATAGTGAACTCCCAGTATAGCCCGCGTACTGGGTATGACGATAAACTACATCCGCGTTCATGGGTATGACGATAAACTGCATCCACATCCATGGGCATGATGGAAAACTGCATCCGCGTCCATGGGTATGACGGTAAACGGCATTCGCGTTCATGGGTATGACGGTAAACTGCATCCGCGTCCTGGATATGGCGATAAACTACATCCACATATTAGGTATGGCGATAAACTACGTCCAACAGAAAGACCGTTTTTGAAAAATTAGGGCTGTCGGCTATACGGTTTTGGAAAAGTAGTATTACCAGCTACACGTTTTCGAAGGAATAATATAGCCAGCAGTGTGTTTTTGAAAAATGATATTGCCAGCTATACGTTTTTGAAAAAATTATATTACCAGCCATACGTTTTTGGAAAAATAATATTACCAGACATACGTTTTTGAAAAAATGATATTACCAGACATACGTTTTTGGAAAAATGATATTACCAGATATGCGTTTTTGGAAAAATAATATTCCCAGCTATACGTTTAAAAAAAGAAAAATATTACCAGCTATATCTCTTTTAACAAAATCTTATTCAATGGAATTGTAACTGGGGTCAAAACACTGTGAAAGGATGATGTTTTTTTTTTTGAAAAAATAAAATAAAATAATGTTGTCAGTTATACGTTTTTGAAAAAAAATAATGTTGCCAGCTATACGTTGTTGAAAAAAAATAATGTTGTTAGCTATACGTTTTTGAAAGAATGATGTTGCCAGCTGTGGGTTTTTGAAAAAAAAAGTAATGTTGCTAGCTATACGTTTTTTGAAAAAAAAAAAAAATAATAATAATGTTGCCAGCTATACGTTTTTTTTTTTTAATAATAATGCTGCCAGCTATACGTTTTTGAAAGAAATAATGTTGCAAGCCATACCAAAATCATTTTCGGCATATATATATATATATATATATATATATATATATATATATATATATATATATATATATATATATGTGTGTGCGTGTGTGTGTGTGATTAATAATATATATTTGGGAAGCCATCTTTTGTTAAATATGACGAAAATTTTTTTATTTTTTTTATTTAATTTTTCCAGCGTTCTTACATTTTTCCTTTTGTTGGGAATGAGAAAGTATAAAAACTTCATATTGTCCCAAGCGTTTCGGCCACTTCTTTAGCCATTTTCAAAGGGGGTGTTTTTTTGGTGTTGTTAGTTTATTCTCATGAACTATTTTTGAATTATCGTAGGAGAGCTAATTCTGAGCCATAGTGTGTTGGACATGGCGGGAATGAGTGTGTGACTTTCTATTTTTAAAACACCTTCAGCATTCCATTACCATTGTTAAACAAGGTTAAGTTGATGGTGGGCGAGAGTTGTTTGATGTACAGGGCTTCTCTTATAAGGAGGTGTTTTCAAAAATTTGATTTACAAAGGTGTTTTCGACCAGTATCTTTCTTAAGGGTTCTTGTAGATTATGTGTTGATGTTCTTTTAAAATAATAATAATAACAATAATAATAATAATAATAATAATGATAATAACTATATATATATATATATATATATATATATATATATATATATATATATATATAGTTACGAAGATAAGTCCCCCCATTGTTTTCTCCTGTAATACTTATTTTTGTCTCATTGTCTTCTTTTGCCCTGTCTTTCATCTTTTAATATATCCCAACCTATTTAATCCCCATTTGTATATTTTAGTAATAAAATTGTTTTTTTTTGTTATACCTATATCTTTGCCTACTGTTGTTTGTCACCTACCATGTTTGTTCGTTGATTTAGCTCGGCCGTGTTTGGTCAATCAGGAAAGGACCATTCGTAAAAGAATTCGTCTATATTGTATGTTACTGTGCCTCCCACTACTACCATAACAGTAAAAGAGGGTGGTACGTTATATTAGGTTGGTGCAAAAATAATGACGTAATAATGTCGTTTTTTGACGTATTTTTCAACGTCAAAAAACGACATTATTACGTCATTATTTTTGCACCAACCTAATAATATATAATAGACAAAACACGTATAAAATCAGAAAAAATAAATCAGTCCCCCCATTTTTTTAATTTTTTTTTTTACTATTGTCCTCCCAATATAAGGCCCAATAAGAGCGTATAGGGAGGGAGCAAAAGTTGCATATGATGAGGATAAGTAGGATAGATAATGGTTGTTTCTTTAAGAGGTTAAGATTTTATTGATCAGGGAAGCAACCTATCGGGAGTCAGTTCCATAATGCAACAGTTCTGAAGCTGTCTACGCGGAACTTATTCCCAACAAATGGAATATGAAGAGAATGAGGATGAGTCGACACTGTGCATGTGGCCTGGCGGGTCCTAGCTGTGAAGGTCTGTGCTGGTGGTATCAAGGAATGTATTTCACACGAACATCTGCCATGAAAATAGCGGTAGAGTAGAGAGAAGCTAGTAAGGTTCCGTCTGTGGGAAAGGGATTGAAGGGTGGAAAATACTCACAAGGTCGCACAAACACTTTTGAACTCGGTGATCGAGGCTGGAAAGTAGGCATTGTACAGTTCCAGCCCAGATGTGTACTCCACTTTTAGCCGAACTGACTCCTTGTAAACATCGAGCATGGTAGGAAGAGAGTCAGGTACTGAGCGTTACGGAGAGCCGACTATTTTTGCAGCATCTTTAGTGAGGGTATGACTATTAGTATTTACTAACACATGGGGTCTAGTGCGAGCTTGAGTCCCAATAAGTGGACATCATTGAGAGCACAACCGTTGTTCATCACTGGAGAAAACAGGGGGCCTGCTCTATGTTAACTATTTAAGTGATTTAATGGCTTGTGTCTCCCCTCCACTCCCATGATTATTTAAACGCTTGTGGCGTAATGGTTAGCAAGGTTGATCAATTACGACTGAGTTGTGAGTTCGATCTTCACTGTGCTCCCCGCTTTCCGTTTACATTTATTAACCCCCCCCTCTATAACTGTCGACTTATTATATAAGTACAAATAATAGAACAAAACAATATAATTTATGTGGTACCTGATCTTCTGGATATTGTACATTTGTTTGGGGCACATTTAAATAAAAGTGTGAGAGAGAAAAAAATCACCCATTTATAGAATATTACTACTACTACGAAAAAGACTCTGTGTGAAGTCGTACCACTTGGAAAACAACCAAAGTGCAAGATTTCTAGTAGAAAGTCTTTTTTTTTTCTTTTATAAAAGGTAAAAATACACCAGAGAATTTCTGAGTATAGAACTATATGTGCGTGCGGAAGGAACGCTCAACTTCCCAAGGACACACTTGATAGGTTGTCAGGATTTGGTTATAGGAACTTTTAACAGAAATGGCAAGAATGCTTCTACTTACCAGCGTTTTCAGCGGTGTAGGTGCATTTGTATCGGTTATATTTTAACTTGGTGACCTGTACGCGTGTTTCGTCATGAATACCACGAAGACGTACTTCTGGTAAACCTGAAAAATAATTGTAGATAAAGCTCAAAGTTTGTCAATTCGAGACATTGAAAATTATATCTATCTATCTATCTATCTAATCTATCTATCTATCTATCTATCTAATCTATCTATCTATCTATCTAATCTATCTATCTATCTATCTATCTATCTATCTATCTATCTATCTATCTATCTATCTATCTATGTATCTAATCTATCTATCTATCTATCTATCTATCTATCTATCTAATCTATCTATCTATCTATCTATATTTAGTTTTCAATATAGGTACCTTCGCAAAAAAGAAAAAAAGAAAAAAGGCATACCGACATGGATTAGCATAGAAAATGTTCGCTTCTTTTTTGCGGTGAAAGGCATATTAATTTTGAAATACTTGCAAAAATCAAAGAATTGTCGTGTTTTAATGAAACTTTAAAGACTTATCCACAAATGGATGAAATTATTAAAAAATGTTTAGAAAATCTTGGTAATATATTCAAGTTATGAAGAACTTGGTAATCCGTATGGGTAATCCCAAGGAGGATGAAATCCTGAGAGCTGAATGTAAATCTAGAGCTAATATTTTAAAGAAAAACAGACCACTTTAAGGTACCATTATAATAATTTATTTCATCAGAGCCCTTTCCAAAGGTGCCGCATGCTGGGATCGTCCCCCTCCAGACTGATAACATCAGGAAGTCTCCTTCCTGACAAATCAACCGTGGTGACATTCGAACCAGGATTTCATGAAAGACCCACCCCACATACATATATATATATATATATATACATATATACTTTGTTACTATGATTTGTATATATATATATATATATATATATATATATATATATATATATATATGAAAATTTTCCGATTTAACCAGTAGAGGAGACAATATTTATGAATAAAAATGACAATAGGAAAAACTGGTAATTGCTGACGCGTTTCGTCAATGTGAACTTTATCAAAGCAAAATACAAAATTTTTTCGTATTTTGCTTTGATAAAGTCCACATTGGACGAAACGCGTCAGTAATTACCAGTTTTTCCTATTGTCATTTTTATTCATATTAAATATATTATATATGTATATGTATGTATGTATATTGAAAAACTCTTTTTTTCTATTTTTGAGAAAGACATTCTGCATATGTTTACGTGTGTGTGCTAAGAAGAGTGAATAGAAAAACGTAAGCAATAAAAAAGAGAAAGGAAAGAGTGATAGGAAATACTATAATCTTAAAAAACAAACATAAATTAATGTGTAAATTTTTGAAAATAAAAGGCTCCAAATTGATGTTATAAAATTCGCCAAAATGAAGTTTGATATTTTTTCAGAATGTTTATGGTGGTCGAAATTAAAATCATTTGTGATAACATGTCCCGCAAAGTCTGTTGATGTAACATTGCTGTATCGGACATTATATCTGCAGCCATTAATTTTTTTTTACATTTTATTGTCCAACCCACCAAAATCGATTCATAGTACATGGGGTGACATAATGGGAAATACTACAAGTGTCACTTTTTAAAAAAATCGTAAAGTTTCTCTTTGAATTAATTGTTGATGTCTGATTTGTGTTAAACGTAATTATCAATACCAATGATTTTTATAATTATGATTATATTTCTTTTTCTACCAACTACATTCATTCTTAACACGTGCATTTCCACAGATAGATACAAATCCAGGCTAAAATGATGGCTGTTTAAAATAGTTGTATTTTCTAATTGAGTTACCTCCCTTATTCCGTTCTATTTCGTTCTTTAATCAGTCATGAATGATGATAGCAATGTAGGTACTTCCAAAAATTCGCTAAAAGATGAGCATATATGATGAAAAAATACCCTAAAGTTATGAAAAACAAAGTTTTCTCGTCAAAATCGTTAAGAGGGAAGACCAAAGGATTTTTTTCATGTAAAATTATTTATTTAATCTTTTTTACAAACTTAAATATTTTGGTTTAAAAAAATCTTGTTTTTCTGACGTCCACGTGAGACCATAAATTTTTGTACGTGAAATTTTAGTGCCTTTTTTCATTGAGAAACATTTATTTGTAAATTCTTGCAAAAATCAGATAATTGGCGGATTTCAATTAGACTTCCTGGACTTAAATCTCAAATTAATTAAATTACTTTTTAAATGTTTCTTTTTTTTTTTTTTTTTTTTTTTAGAAAATCTTGGTAAAAAATATTTTATGCATGAGCATTCGCATTATAATATGGTCACGTTATCATCAAATGAAAAATTACGTTTATTTATATCTTTTTTTTTTTTTTTTTTTTTGTATTAACTTACCATCACCTCCTTTGCGACCATCAATGATAAATTCCGCTGGAACTTTAGCTCTACCTTCTATGCATCCTCTACCGTGAAGAACAACTTTTTTAGGGTCGACGCCAAGAACGGGGCCTTGACAATGTCCAAGCAAAGGCGAAATTGGCAACGGATTACCCCGCCAAAATAAATGGATATAATGATCGCCTAAAAAACAGCCAAAAAAAAAAAAAAAAAAAAAAAAATGCAGTTAAGTATGAATAAGCAGTAATTTAGATTACATCAAAATTAAAAAAAAAAAGAAGATTATTAAACGTGGTTTCTTGATATAAATGTTCAAGAATTTTCTTAGCATTTGAAATATAGCATTCTAAACAATATCATTTTAATACGCTTTTTCATATATTGCTGTATATTTCTAGTGAATGCCTGTACTTTATTTTAAACAGTGTTTATTTCGCTTACCGACCTGCACACTCGAGAAAACTTATTAAAGACAATGTATCCTCCGACAGGATTTGAACCTGCGTCTCCCTTTGCCAAGGGAAACCACTGTCTTATCCGCTGTGTTTTAACTGCTCGGCTACGAAGAGCTTCACAATTAAATTTGTTATTTGCCTGTAAACCACACCGATTCGTTCAGATTTTTCCGAAAGCTCATATCTGCTCAGTTTCGTATCCGAAACGTAAACTCAATTTCTAAAGAATTAATGGATTTCATTATTTTTTGGGATATATTTTATTACTTGCACGCCGGTAGATGAAATAAACTTTTTACAATAACGGGGTGTCTACTCAAATATAGGTATCCACTAAAATAACTTTTGTAGTAATAAAAATATGTCGGATTAAAAATAAAATCCATTAATTCCTTACTTACTGTAAATTAGTTACTATGAATGATGTTCAAAAAATGGACTTGACAAATTTTCACTAAATTCCTTATTCAAATACTTAATTTCTAGTAATACTTTTTCTAAATTGGATTAATTGTGACACTATTTGGCTTGCTAAAATGTAGAAAGAAGAAAAGAAAAAGAAAAAAAGGAAAGGCGAGAATTAAATTTAGGTGATAAGAAGCCATCACGAAAAGGACACTAAGCGGTGTCATTTTTCTGACAAGGAAAAGTGGTAAGACTTTTTATTTCCATTGTCGAGAGTAGAAGATACTGGATTTAATCTGATTTAGGTTGCGGGGTGGGTGGAAATTCCAGGTTGGCCAAATAACCTCAGAGACAGAATTCTAAATAGATAAAAATTAACTGTGTCGCAAAATTACAAAAACAAAAGTGTCCGCTGACCACCATGAAGGAAAGGTTAAGCCTTTGTCTATATGTAGAAATCATTGAGAGAAAAGACATCTGTTTTGTGTCGAAACCTGGCCATGGTGGCGAACTTATTTTATCGGGAATAGATAGCGCCAGAATGCGAAAACGTCTAATGGGCCACCCACTTGGTGATGGCGAAAAGCTAATTGACGAATTCCAGGTTGGCCAAATAACCTCAGCGACAGAATTCTAAATAGATAAAAATTAACTGCGTCGCAAAATAACAAAAACAAAAGTATCCGCTGACCACCATGAAGGAAAGGTTAAGCCTTTGTCTATGGGCAGATATCGTTTGGAAAAAGGCATCTGTTTTGTGTCGAAAACTGGCTGTGGTGGCGAAATTATTTTATCGGATCAGAAATTAGCACCAAGAATGCAAATACGTCTAAATGGCCACCCACTTGATGCTGGCGAAAAGCTAATTGACGAATTCCAGGTAATACGGTTAAAGATAAGGAGTCTAGGGTGTGAGGTCTCCTCGAAGAGAAGAAGGAAAAAGAAAAGTGAAAAAAAAAAGATAACATTTTTTTTTTCTAGGAGCAAGATTTTTAAATCGAGGCTAGTCTGGCCACACCCACGCTGCTGAACGCCCATTGGCTGAATGATAACGAGAGCCAGGCGGATGTAATCATGTGAAGCAGGAGGGGAGGCCTGTTGGCACCCATTGAGGGGATAGGTGTGAGATGCCACTGTGAGAGAGAGGGGAAACCCGTTGACACCCTCTCAGGGTATGGTGAGATACCAATACGAGAACAGAAGAAGGTGGGAGGACGCGAAGACTTCCAAAAATGGAAAATAATAAAATTTTCCTGACCAAAACCAAATAAGTGGATTGTGGGTTGAGAATTATCAAGGAACTTCAAACCCCGACAGGCCCACCCCGGTTTTGGTCGGCGTCCATATAAGAAAAGTCGCAGCGAGCGAAAATCAGTTCAGTTCGAGTTCCAGTTGGGAGGCAGTTGAGTTAAGTTCGAAGTTCGCAGTTGAAGTTGCACCCGCCTCACAGAAGCTGACTAAGATTCACGCTATTCCGATCTCATCTTCTAATCAAGAACAAGTTATTTTTGAAGAACGACTTAGACTCACACCACCAATACAAGTTTTACGAATATCGCCGGAAAACACACCAAGAACCAGTTTCTTAAAAGAACAAACAACTTAAGATGTTAAGACTCGCCTAACAAACACAAAGTGTCACGAATCCATATAGCGGGTTGGGAAGTAGACGCAGTCCTGTATTCAGCAACCATATATAAAATATTATCCTTTTTTAACACATTTGAACTTTTCGAGTTATTATTTTCTTTTCTTTTACATCTACTTGTGCGATATCACCCTTATTCGAACTCAGCTTGCATTACGGCCCGGCGACTGATTGATTTCGTCTGCCTAAGATCAATTCAAAACGTGGCTAGGTTAGACTGGAAATCAAAACGGTTACTTCGGTAACCAGACGTTAGAAGCGAGCTGGGAACGACAAGGGTGATACCGAATCTAACCAGATTCCCACCCGAATCACCAAAAGGTTAGAACGTCACATTTGGTGCCGCGACCAATACCAAGCCAGTTTTGTCGTCACGGGACAGGATAGCACGACGGACGCGGCTAGGCGGACGTCACACTTGGGCGCAGCGACACCGGGGGGACGTCACAAATCATTAAACAGTGATTTTTTAGTTAACAATACAAAATTTTATTAGTTAATAATACAAAATAATAAAAAGTAATAATTAATAAAAAAGTGTAAATAAACAAATATAATCGTGTAGGTTTGTCTTGTACATGTACTTTTTAGAAAAGTGCATTTTAAAGAAAGCCAGACGGTTTAGGAAAAATTGTTACATTTGTCTGTGAATTTTTTCTATTTTGGGAATTAGTTGTGAAAGAACTGCCAAAAAAATATCGGTCACGGTCGATTGTTTTAAATTTATGTTAAATAAAAAATATATATACTATTTATTTAATACCTATGTATAATTTAACTCTATATAGTATTATCTAATCAAAAGCGTCGGCTTATGCCCGCGTAAATTTGAAGTTAATGTCTGTCTGGAGCCCTTTCAATTCTTATATAAGCAGAAAAGCTAGGGGTTAATTTTCACAAAGTAATCAAATGTTCAACGAAGAAGGTATTATACGTTCTCGGCCTGAGAGCACTGTAATTATCGCGGAGGAAGTAACCAGATGTTTCGATCAAGGCAGAAGACGATGTGACATGAAAACATTGCCCTGGAGGATGAATGATAACGATCCAGAAGGGAAAGCAATTTGGGGCTACCACTTGAGAAGCATATGTAAAGAGGAACTGAAACCTCTAAATAGGTGTTCTATAAAAGATAAATTGTTAAAAGTCTCTTAACACCAATGGTTTGAAAATGCCAATGCTGCCATCGTTCTGTGATTTTTTTCCTCTTTTGTTTAGGTGGGTACATATTTTTTTTCAAAGAGTATTTTCTGCCTCTTTCAAAGTTTGTATTACCTTCTATAATTTTTTTTTCCATTTTTCGAAGATTGTTTTGTAACATCTTACTTATTATAAAACGCAGATTGTGTGTGTGTGTATGTGTGTGTGTCTGTACGTTTATATATTGGATCGGATTTCCTACACTTTTCAACCGATTTCAACAAAACTTCACAGGACTGCGTAAAATTATCTTGCGGTGGTTCTGACAGCGCCAAATATTGGAAAAACACAATTGTTTTTGCACGAAATCACTTTGAAAACGATAAAACACGATTCTGTCGCCAGAATGAAAGGGGGACAACTCATATCGAGTTATACTTATAAAACCCAGGTTGTTTGTCTGTGTGTTCGTTTATATATGGGATCAGATTTCCTACATTTTTCAACTGATTTCAACAAAACTTCACTTTTTTTTGGGGCGGGGCAGGTAGTATTTCTTATTGTCTTGCACACTTTTTTCTTTATTTTTACATTCAGAATGTTTTAAAAATTCCATTTACAAGACAATTGTTTATAATAAAATTCTATTCAATCGATAGACTCATAACGATTGAAAACAATGTTTTTGTTTGAGTTTGGGTTGGACCAATTCGTAAAAAAAAAATAAAAAATAAAAAAAAATAATTAAGACATGCGTGTCCGTCAACCTTAAACAATAATCTTTGTCAATATTATTTTTCAGTCTTTATGATGGTCGATACTTGATGTATCTCTTACTGTTACATCCCCGGGCAACGCCGGGCTCTACTGCTAGTTTATATCTATTTTGATACATTACCTTGCCTTAAGACGCACTAAAGGAAAATTTTGTGCATGCCTATTTTGTTATATTGTTTTAATGCTTTGTAATAAATGTTTCTTTTTTTTTAAATGTCACGCAGTAGTTTTGAGTTTTCTGCTTGTATACATCTTTGTTAATGTTCGAGATAAGAGAGAGGACGTTCTCTCTTCTCCAATTCTCTCCAGCAAAAAATTCTCTTAGTGTTGTAATTTTGGCTAATCCCTGTCGCCAAAATGTTGTAACCTAGGGAAGGTTACTGAATAGAATAATCACACGAAGGTTTGTAATGAACGATAATACTTAGGACACGGCCAACGCTTATAAGATTCGCTAGTGGCACGTAGAAGTAATCATCTGCCAGAAGGGAGTCAAGTGAATTCCACAATGAATCTCTAACTGCAGGACATCTACCAACCGCCCCACGCGGTCCGATGTGGCACAAGACCGAATTTAATGTGGAGTATCCGAACCCGTAGCCCCAGCCCAAAATTCCCCATACACACCATATAAAAGCATATAAAACGGGGTCGGATAAATGTTTCCCAAGACGAGACTCTGCCTTTCAACATAGCCTCATCTGGGGATCTTCTCTACCCGGAGGCAGAGAGTTTGACCAGCACAGTTGGAGACGTATCTCCAACTTCAGGATATCTACCAACCACCTCACGCGGTCAGATGTGGCACAAGACCGAATTTAATGTGGAGTATCCGAGCCCGTAGGCTCGGCCAAAGATTTCCCATAGACCCCATATAAAATGGAGTCGGGTAGCTGTTTCCTGAGACGAGACTCTGCCCTTTGACATAGCCTTGTCTGGGAATCTTCTCTGCCCGGAGGCAGAAAGTTTGACCAGACGAATCTCGAACTGCAGACCAACATACAGTATTTACTATTGTATGTGAATGAGGACATACCCATTATCGTCCGTAGGTATGCTACAACACTTACAGGGCATTATCAGTTGATATTTCATTATAAATTGGCGGATATTATTAATTGGTGATTTTTAACTTTTACCAACGATACAGGCAGACTAAAAAAATAATAACAGGCAACTTCTATGAGGATACTATTTACTAGGATCCATGAGGTGAATTGTCTGCGCGTAAAGCTGGAAGAACAAGCTGGAGCCAACACTATGTCTGCATGAATATTTCTAGAAGAAAAAAGAGGCGAAAAATGGTGTCAACTTGATGCAAAGAATGCACAACTCCATTGTGCATGGAATGCTTCAGGGAGTATCATTACTGATAAATATTTAGAGAAGTTATACGTAATTTAACAAAATAAAACTTAATTAAATAGTACGCAAAGGAATCATACTGTTTTTTTTTTGTTTTTTTACAATGATCTTAACTAACAAGCAGCAGCAGCATCTCATAGCAACAAGCAAACACCCATGAAGGTCGCCTACACAGAGATATGCAGTCAGCTATACCAAATGCTATAGCAGTTTCGGAAGCAGCCGGATAGTTTATTTTTTATATTTTACTGTAAGGTTCACTCTTTAAAGGCCCGAAGGCCACTCGAGGTGAAAGGTTACGTTCGGATGCAATTTGTGCATATAGGAGTGGAAGATAACAGTTAATCCTAGCCTTTGCGCAGGTTAAGACTGTAGTGATCGGGAAAACATCCTCTTTTGAGTCGATTCCACAGAGCAGTGGTTCGCGGAAAGAAGCTGTTCGAGTGGAAGTTACTTCTCACCGATGGAATACGGAGGAAATATTGGTGGTTTGCTACTATGTAATTGGCAATCCGGGCTCTTGCCTTGAAGGTTTGAATTGGCGGGTCCAGGTCGAACACAAGCTTCTCAATGAGTGACGCTGCCCGATGCTTTGAACACATACAGTTCCATGATTCGAACACACATTACATAATGAAAGAACGTTTAATTTACGCAGAAAGTCGCTTATAAAAATCTACACACTTATGTGGACAAGGTCAGAGGGTTTGAGTAATATTTATCAAAAAATTTGCAACACTTCGAAGCAAAGGAACAGAATCGAAGATATAAACAAATAATCTATTTTTATTTAATCGACTTCAATTGAGGTGAGTCCTTTATACATCTGGTTGGCGAAACTTTGTTTGGCTTGGTAGTTATAATATACGAGTCAGACTTTGATAGTAGTCGTTATCTTGGTGGTAAATGCCGAGAAATATTACTTTGGAAACATGTTACGGCGCCTATCTGCCGTGTATCTCGGCCGTTAAAAAGGGTAAAAAATAACCGCTTAGTTCTACACGCTCGAATCGGTTTCTGTCTGTCTGTTGATTGTCTTTTTATATACAATTTTAAAAGGCTCCAGACTACTTGGCGCGAAGCTTGGTTTCGGCCAACATCAACAGTTTCTTTGTTCTTTTGATGTCCTTTTAATTATTTTACGGTTTATGGGTTAGAGACTAATGGATATGGGTTAGAGTTGGAGTTTATGGGTTTGAAGGTTAGGATTTGCGTAACATTATGGACTGAGTCTTTAGCTAAGGAGAAAACAAAATTTTATCTTTAAAAATCTTTCTAGGAATCCGCACTTTAAAATTGTGGGTGAACGAAAAAGACTCGCTCTATACATAAAGACGTACACAAAGTTTAGCAGTCAGTCAGTTGTGCCACACGCTTAGGCGATCATGACTGACTAGGCGGATTATCCCGCAGTAGGTCGCCGTTTCTTTCTACAGCAGACTGGTTGTCAAACAAGGCTATAGGAACCAGTCTGCTCTGTTACTCAACCTATATCTGGGGAGGTATGAGTGAATATAATGAACTGAAATTCGAACTCGGCTCTCCGATTTCTAATCACGAACCGATATCCATTACACCACAATTGATTGCTGTATTTAAGTAGTTTCCCCGATCACTGCAGTCTTAACCTGCCCAAGGCTAGGGTTAACTGTTATCTTCTACTCCAATATACACAAATTGCATCCTCACGTAACCTTTTACCTCGAGTGGCCTCCGGGCCTTGTAAAAAGTGAACCTTACAGTAAAATATAAAAAGATAGTCTTTATGCATAGAGCGAGTTTTTTTTCGTTCACCCACAATTTTAAAATAAAGATTCGCTGACCGTCCAAGCTGTTGTTGCTGGAGATTATTCGTTTGAAATCATCCATACATGTTTCTTTCAGCACTCTATGGGGACGCTGTGTAGCCATATCTTGTCTTGTGTTTTTATTCACCTTTTATTATATAATAACAGTTTCTTTGTTAGCCTACTTCAAAATTTGATATTTTTTTTATCGTTATGAATGAAGTGGTTTCTTTTGGCATTTGAAAATAAATTAATGATCAGATTAGCGCTGTATAAATTATAGATCAAATTTTAAAAAAATAATAATTTCCCAAATAAATTCATTCGAAGTACATAAAAATTCATAGGAAACGTATTTTTCTCTACATAAATACACATTCTTATTTTAACCGAAATTTTACCCGATTTAATGCGTTGGTTAAAAATACATGCTATACAGCTTATATTAAGTGAACTATTATTAATCAAACATTGTTATTTACTAAACGTAGTTTAGTCCCAGGGCTACACGTATGGGAGACCTAATGAAGATCACACTGTCTCCTGATTAATTACAAGTGCAATTTGATTACCTTTAAAATAAACCATGTACTAATCTAGCATTGACTGCATTTGAAGCAGTTTGAAGTTCGTAACTGAATTGAAGTTATAAATAAATCCATGATTCGAGAAGTTAAAGAATTTTTTTGTTGCTAGGCGAGTTGTGAAGAATACAAAAGATTGAGCAATCCATTTGTTACCTTCATGGCTTGGTGTAAAGCTTATGGCGGTCACAGCGTTGTTATCCTCAACGTACACCTGCAACCTTCCATCCGGTCCAAGGACTTGAGCACTGAGGTTGCCTAGAACAGAAATTCAAATATTTTGTATGATCTCATGCATAACTTCTTATATCGAATAAATATTACTTTTCCCGTGGTCGTTATATTATTGCATTTATAAAAGAAAGCCATGTAAAATGATTAAAATGTTGAATATAAAGTTTTAAAAAAATCATACAATTGAATAAACCAAGTTTCTTTATTGATCTTTGAGTTGAGGGGGAAATAGAAAAGTTTATATAAAAAATGTAAATTAAATAAATAATTAATAAAAAGTGAAAAATAAATATTATAATAGACTAGGTTTGTTTATTACACTTGAGAAGTGTTTAAAATAATTAAAGAAAGACAGATGGTTAATAAGTATTCTATATAATAAAGGCGAATCTTAGTGTGTCACTCGTTTACAACTTTACTCCTAGAGGCCGTAGCCCAACATATAATACGATTTCGGAATCAGGCCGACTCCGTGAGCAAGTTTAAAACATTCCGATCCAGATCCAAACCTGCAATCCTGACATTTTGGATTCCCAAGTTTTCATTACTTGGATTCCCAAGTTTTCATTATGCGCCTCATTCTATTTGAGATGAGAAAAATTTCGTTCTCTCATCTCTCACTAATCTTCGTAAAAATGAGAAATTCTTTTAGATTTTCTTGCGAATAACGCGACAACGGTTTCTAAAAACTTACATGCATGAGTCTAATACGATTCGGCGAATTTTCCTGATATTTTGCAACAAATTTTTTTGTACGATAACAATTTTTATAACTTGGAAATAAATTTGGGAATAACTGAAATTAATTGCGAAATCCAGCGAAAGTCACGCATGAAATAAAAATAATTTTTGTACTAAAAGTAAGGACCTACGTACATCAAATTAAATGGCGACAAAAGAATTATCATCGATGGTAAGCTTAAATATTAATGCAGTACATAAATGCAGCAATCAATTTTGAGTTCTGTAGTTTATTACTCCTCCCTAACTATTGTCATAAAGGCCCTCCGCAGTAGCTAGTTTAAATGTCGCCCCACAGGGCGGCTTTTAAGTTAGTTAACTAATAAATTCTCCCAGGTTTTTTTATATTAAAAATCCGAACGTCCGAATTCCAAACAATAATAAAATAAAAATAAAGAAAGCATGGTTTCAAGCCTGTTTGTACAATCATTTGTACAATATTTACAAATATATGTACATTAATTCAAAAAAGTCAAAAAGAATAAAAATAGTATTTAGGTGAGTTAAGGTCTTTAGGTAGTTGGTCCACAGAAAAACCTAAGGTTTAGAAAAACTTTGATCGTCAGCGAAGATTTGCTGACCGTCCAAGCTGTTGTTGCTGGAGATTATTCGTTTGAAATCGTCCATACATGTTTCTTTCAGCACTCTATGGGGAGGTGGAGAAGCTATGTAGCCATATCTTCTCTTGTGTTTGAACGGCTTGGAATAGTCGCATATATGGTTCTGAAAGTCGAAATCTATGGGTTTTTACAAGACATTTTTTCCGAAAGTAGAATGCGAGAAAAATTGTTTTAGTTTTCTTAGTTTGATCAAATATTTCACATAGTGATGTTAATTTGATTTAAACCGCGTGTGTTTTATTGTGGAATCTTTTTGGCATGTTTGTAAATATTGTTTGTTATTGGGTAAAGAATAAGGTTTTGGCAGGTTTTAATATAGTATGTATATCGGTATCTAATTGTGTTGGAAACAGAGTTTATTTCCTGTAAAATAATTATACTTTAAACTTTTAAAAATAGAATGGCTCGAAAAAGAATCACCGAAATAAAGCGGACGGTTTGTAACTTGATTTTCAAATTTCGAAAAGAGATACACTTTCTTTTTTTTTTTCTTACCATAGAGGAAGAGGATGTCCTCCCACTTAAATTTAAAATTGTGGACTCGTGCTTGGAGTATATTTGAAGCCTATATAAAAAACGAGTTAATTGGAAAAATTAAGAGGATACAAAAAGGGCAGAAGAAATAAGAAAGGCTAATGAAATCTGAATGGCTGAAGAAATCAGGTCAGAAGAAATCAGAAAGGCTGAAGAAATCAGATGAGCAGAAGAAATCAGAACAGCCGAATAAATCAAAGGCTGAAGAAATCAGAAAGGCTGAAGTAATAAGAAAGGCTGAAGTAATCAGAAGAGGAGAAGAAATCTGAAAGGCTGATGAAATCAGAAGGGCTGAAGTAATCAGAAGAGGAGAAGAAATCTGAAAGGCTGATGAAATCAGAAGGACTGAAGAAATCAGCAGGGGAGAGGAAATCAGAAAGGCTGAAGAAATCAGAAGGGCTGAAGTAATCAGAAAGGCTGAAGTAATAAGAAGAGGAGAAGAAATCTGAAAGGCTGATGAAATCAGAAAAGCTGAAGTAATCAGAAAGGCTGAAGTAATCAGAAGAGGCGAAGAAATCTGAAAGGCTGATGAAATCAGAAGGGCTGAAGAAATCAGAAAGGCTGAAGAAATCAGAAGGGCTGAAGTAATCAGAAAGGCTGAAGTAATCAGAAAGGCTGAAGTAATCAGAAGAGGAGAAGAAATCTGAAAGGCTGAAGAAATCAGTAGGGGAGAAGAAATCTGAAAGGCTGATGAAATCAGAAGGGCTGAAGAAATCAGTAGGGGAGAAGAAATCAGAAAGGCTGAAGAAATCAGAAGGGCTGAAGTAATCAGAAAGGCTGAAGTAATCAGAAGAGGAGAAGAAATCTGAAAGGCTGAAGAAATCAGTAGGGGAGAAGAAATCAGAAGGGCAGAAGAAACCAGAAAGGCTTAAGAAATCAAAGGCTGAAGAAATCAGAAAAGCTGAAGTAATTAGAAAGGCTGAAGTAATCAGAAGAGGAGAAGAAATCTGAAAGGCTGATGAAATCAGAAAAGCTGAAGTAATCAGAAAGGCTGAAGTAATCAGAAGAGGTGAAGAAATCTGAAAGGTTGATGAAATCAGAAAAGCTGATGAAATCAGAAAGGCCGAAGAAATCAGTAGGGGAGAAGAAATCAGAAAAGCTGAAGAAATCAAAGTCTGAAGACTTCAGAATGGCTGAAGAATTTAGAAGGGCTGCAGAAATCAGTAGGGTAGAAGAAA
The DNA here is from genome assembly GCA_963932145.1 of Acanthosepion lycidas. NCBI lineage: Eukaryota > Metazoa > Mollusca > Cephalopoda > Sepiida > Sepiidae > Acanthosepion > Acanthosepion lycidas. The sequence goes on along the minus strand of OZ010580.1, from coordinate 114,034,186 downwards.
TCCGAAAGGCTGAAGAAATCAGAAAGGCTGAAGAAATCAGAAGTGTGCAAGCTAAAGAAGGATAAGGAATTTTGATATTCACCATTGGATGAACCAGGCTGTTTCTAACGAAAGATGCAAAAGACGAAAGACACAGAGAGTAGAAGAAAAAGAATCAGAAGCTAAAAGAAACCAGAATAGTGAAAAATAATAATCGAATTGTGTTTAACAAAAAGAAAAAAAATGTTAAAGTCTCAGCAACTCTAGTGAATCTGCCAACCTTCTCAACTTCGACTTTCAAATTAAGTGTATCTTTTTAAAAGAATATAATTGTTAAAACCTTTTTTGAAGGAATTCTAGTGTACCTTTTCGAAAGATATTTTGATTACTGAAAGTTTTGCTAAAAAACTTATCAGCTTTTATGATCCATATTTAATTTTTTGAACTGGCCATCTCGTCTTAATAATAAGGCACACAAAAGAACAATTTTGTGCAAGCTTATTTCCAACCTATGTATTCTGTTTTATTGTTTTTATGTAATTGTAATAAATGTATGTTTGTTTTAAATTTCACATGGGAGTTTCGAATCTTGTTTGTTTATATATGTGCCTCATTCTATTTGAGATGAGAAAAATTTCGTTCTCTCATCTCTCACTAATCTTCGTAAAAATGAGAAATTCTTTTAGATTTTCTTGTGAATAACGCGACAACGGTTTCTAAAAACTTACATGCATGAGTCTAATACGATTCCTATGTAATTTTCTTTTGAAAAGTTGCACCATATTATCTATTAAAATCTTAATGTCGTATCCACATAAATGATCGTAATATTTGACATTTTCAAACGGGATATTTTGTGTCAACAAACGGAGGAATATGAAATAACCTCACAGCGTGGGAATAATCGCCCCATTTTTCAAGTGGAAAAAAAAAACTATAAAAAAGCACTTAATATATACAATAGTTAGACCTTTGTTGTAACATTAACGTTATCAAAACATGGCAGATCTTGTGTATTGTTTTTGCTGATATATTTAATCAATTTCGGTGAATTTTCTGTGTTTGAAACAAAAAAAAAAAAAAAAACAAAAAAAAAAAAACGTTCAATTACGCTGATCCCCAAAGAACAAATATCACTGAGACATCAATACCTTTTGTAAACAATTGTTATCAATACCTCCCTACTTTGGGTTTTATAATCTATTGTGGAGAGTGTATTCGCAATCAAGCTGTTTCAAATAAGAGTTTTTTTTTTAAGCCGAGTAAAAATGTCCGAAAACGTGTACTTTTTTAAGCTGAGTAAAAATTTATGAAAAAGTGTACGACCTCCTTTTTGCGTTTAATTTTCGTTCAAAATGTCCCGTAAAATGCATAAGAAAATACGCTACTTGTTTACTTTTGTACTCACAATCTTTTTGTTAACAGCTAAATATATATCATTCACATAGAATTTGTTTAGAAATAAATATTTAGTGGCTTCAACAACATATAATGGAAGTCTTGTACCAGTGATTCTCAACCGCCGTGCCGCGGGCGGCATAATAGTGTTTCGCACGATTCTCTCAAGGGTGCCGCAAAATGTTGTCAGGGCATGCATATATATATATATATATATGTGTGTGTGTGTGTATGTGTGTAAAGTAGTAGTGGTACTGCGTTAGCATTTAAATAAATAATTAAGTATTAAAGTTTTTATCCCACATTAGCTAAAAAGGCTTTTTTCAGTTTTATTGCAATTTTCTACATCTTATTTATGGGAATTAGGTTTCTCAACCTTAAATAATACGAAAAATAAGAAGCAAAAAAGACTACGCTTAACTGAAGAAGAAATGACAATCTGCACATTCAACCAAACATTAAAGAAATCGTGAAAAACCACCAGGCACAGGTTTCACACTAGATAAGCTGCACAAAAATTTGAATAGAAACATTGAAATAAAATAAGTTCATATTTGAGTGAGGATTTAAAAAATATAAATCAATGGTTTTATTCCATAACATTTAAATGTATACTTTGCTAAGTGTCAGGGCATGCATATGTATGTATGTGTGGAACTAGTAATAAGACAAAGTTATCTGTCTATATTTCTGAGATGAGGTATTATATACACTATTTACATTATTCGAACTATTGTCCTCATCTTTGTTGCCATATTTTTTATAAGGTTTCGGCCCTTCAGTATCTGTCTATATTTCTGAGATGAGGTATTATGTACACTATTTATCTTAATCGGACTATTGTCTTCATATTTATCGCCATATTTATTACAACGTTTCGGCCGTTGTAGGCTCCGGCCTTCTTCACAAATTAAACAGGCTGAAAGATCAGAAGGTGACGGACAAGTTCCATCACCCCCCAGTGAAAGCTGTAATGAACATCAGCCAATATCAGCTGAGTGCCTCTGAAGAGTCAGTATTGAATAAGAGTCTCAACTTTGCTAGAACGATCAGGCGGGTGCCATACTTGGATATCACTGCCAGAGTCGAGGAGGTGGCCTTAACCTACCCCAGGCTCAGGCGGATGAACTGAGAGGGAAGTTGAGACAAACCTTGGAGACCCAGGTCAAACATCACGAAAACTGGAGCGCTGGTGATCGGATCCCTAAACATCATCATACTAATGGCTGACAAATCAATGCGACTGTAGTGATGGACAGATCAGTTTATACAAGAAAGCTGGAAGACCTCATTAGCAATGGTAGCTACAGCAAAGTAAAAAAAGGATCCTACAATGAAAACGGAACGCAATCTGTCACAGATACTAATCAAGAACAAGGATCACTTCACACCTAAGATGTATAGGCAGTTATTGCAGCGTTACACTAAGCTACCTCACATATACGGTCTCCCTAAGATTCACAAAGACGGTATTCCGCTCAGGAAAGTCTCCTTCATATGTCCGAAACTCCGCCCACTTCGTAGAAATAATCAAAGATGCTCCCATCCTATCCAACCAGATTGTGAGCTTGGACGTGGTGAGTTTGTTCATCAAGGTACCCACGGAAGCACTTACAGTAATCTGAGACAGTTTGGCATCTGACTCATCCCTAGAAGACCGGACCAGTATTCCAATAGATAATCTGATGGAGACGTTGACTTTCTGTACACAAACAACACACTTTGGAATGGGATCATACATATATCGACAGAATGAGGACTTAGCAACGGGATCGTCATTATCACCAGCAATGGCGAATATATACATGGTATACTTTGAGGAAACGGCATTAGAATCTATATCTCTAAAGCCAAATCTATGGTTAAGGTATGTAGATGACACCTTCATACTCTGGCCACACCAGGAAGATGTTTAGGTTCCACTGGATCATGTGAACTCAATAATACCTTCGATACAGTTCACGATAGAGAAAGAGATTAACAACACATTCCCATTCATGGATGTTCTAATATCTCGAACAGAGCGTAAAGAAGGGGATCATCCGCTGCTTACAACACCGCGCAAAAGTCATAAGTGGCGACCCGGAGACATTAGGTAAAGAATTGGTCAGTATATGTAGTACCTTACAACGTAACAACTACCCTGGGTACATGACAGCAGCCCCAAATAACTGGGATAGGCGGGTACAAGAGGAGGACGACAACACTCATAAAACAGTCTGTCTGCCTTATGTGAAGGGGTTATCAGAGGAAATACAAATGATCTGCGGTCCATATAACATCAGGACAACCTTCGAAAGCTGGACCCACTTTGCAGATATCTCTCCCGTGTAAGACCACCCATAGAGGAGAACATGACTAAACACTGTGTGTATGCTATCCCGTGCAGCTGCGGAAAGAAATATAACGTGGAGACAGGCCGCCATCTTAAAGTAAGGCTTCAAGAACACCAGAAAGCTGTAACACGAGGGGAAGTGGAAAATCAGACGTGGCTGACCACATATGGAGAGAGAAGGGAGATCGCCGACCTCTGTGGGATCAGGTTGAGATCATAGACAAAGAACATCATTGAAAAATTCATAAACTTAAGGAATCAGCACATATGCTAGGCCACAAAAATCTCCTGAGCCGACCAAGCATAGAAATGAATATAATATGGGAACTAGTAATAAGGAGTACCAGAGAAAAGCGATAACAAGCGATCCAGTGACAAGACACAAAGAGTCTGAGTTCAACAACCAGTTAAGGCAGTGGAGAACTTGGAGAGGGGTATTAACAGGATATAATTGATAACTGACATGCATTAAACATAACACGTGGAACTAGAACAGTCTATCCCAGTGAGTGAAATAAAGGGTTCAGTTCGACATTCTAAGCACCTGAAGAAGGCCGGAGCGTACAACGGCCGAAGCGTTGTAATAAATATGGCGACAAAGTTGAGAACAATAGCCCGAATAATGTAAATAGAGTACAACGTTAGTGTTTGAATAAATAAAGAAGTATTAAATTTTTTTTTCAAATAAGTTCATAAACGTTCCTTCTAATATTGGACTTCAGTTATGTGAAGAACTAGAATTGGTCACCATTTCTAGTGATCGAGGGCTCAAAATAAAACATCAATGGTACCCATTGATACCCATTTGGATTTCAATACAAAAAAAAATATTTCACATTAGCTAAAAAGGATTTTTTCAGTTTTATTGCAATTTTCTACATCTTATTTATGTGAATTAGGTTTCTCAACCTTAAATAATACGAAAAATAAAAAGCGAAAAAGGCTACGCTCAACTGAAAAAGAAATGACGATCTGCTTATTGCACATTCAACCAAACATTAAAGAAATCGTGAAAAAACACCAGGCACAGGTTTCACACTAATTGTGCTGCACAAATAGTTGAGTAGAAACATTGAAATAAAGTTAGTTCATATTCGTGTGTGCATTTGTTTTTTTAAAATCTATGGTTTTATTTCATAACATTTAAATGTATACCCTTTCAAAATTTTGCTAAGTCTGTCGTGATATTTTCATTTACACCTATTGTGTGCTGTTGCTTAAAATGATTGAGAAACATTGTCTTGTATTTACATTATGCGGACCATTGTCCTCATCTTTGTCGCCATATTTGTCACAACGTTTCCATGTGTCCTCAAGGACACATGGCACAGTGGATAAAGGCGTTGGTTAGATCCATCGACAAACCCAAAGAGTGTGGGTTCAATACCCGGTTAAGGCAGTGGAGAACCTTCAGAGGGAAAATTAGCAGGAGATAACTGATAACTGACATCCATCAAACATGGCACGTGGAACTAGAACAGTCTACCCCAGGGATCGAAATAAAGGGTTCAGTTCGATATTCCAACCACCTGAAGAAGGCCGGAGCGTACAACGGCCGAAACGTTGTGACAAATATGGCGACAAAGATGAGGACAATGGTCCGCATAATGTAAATACTGTACATAATACCTCATCTCAGAAATATAGACAAACATTGTCTTATATTGTGTTCAGTGTATTGATTGTGTCTGCTATAGCTCTAAATCCATTTACGGCACTGTAAAGTATCTCGGCACGTTATTACCGAAGAAGGCTCCAGAAAAGAAATAATCCCAAGAGCGACAACAATGATAACTATCGCAAAACTAAAAGATATCTGGAAAAACATGATAGAATCTGGCTGAAATCAAAGATTAGACTATTTTATGCTTTGGTCTTTTCAATCGCATCACAAATGACGCAGTGAGAGAAATTATCAAACAAGAAACAATCCCATCGGAAGCTCTCTTATCCACCTTCAAAAAGTGAAATTTGAAATGGTATGGATACGTCATAAGAACCAAAATGGATTCCACTGCAATCTTACAAGGTGCCACCTTAAGCAAAAGAAGAGACCGAGAAGGAAAAAATGGTTCATTATAACACTCGGTGAACTTGAAGATCATCCAGAAACTCAGATATTGGTATAATTGATTAAATGATTTTTTACGGCTTATCAACCTTTTGCAGGTTTTCTAAAGTCAGAAAATATTTTTAGTCTCTAAGGTTTTTTTAAGATAATAATGGTTTAGTACTAATTAACACTTAACTGGGGGTATGAGGTGAATTCATACCTTTCTCAAGGGTATTTGCGCGCAAGTGAATATAACGAACCCAACGGGAAATTGAACTCGACTATCCCATTAATAATTCCGTACCATTATCGATTACACCATCCGCACATTCAAACTTACAGCATATCCAAGCTTACAACAACTGGTATTCCCAAGCAGTCACCTATCTAGGTACTGACCAAACTCGACGTTGCTTAACTTTGTACGGGAACAGTGTTTCAACGTGATGTGACTGTAAGCCTGAGATATTGGCATGCAACCAAGACATATAGAGGGAGCTTGTCACCTGCTCAGCCGTGCAGCGACCTAACGACCACACCCGCTTTTCTCTGGTACTAAGAATTAAACAGAAGATTAAATTGTCTTCTTGGCCCCAATCTATAACAATACTCCAACCCAACCTTCACCCCACCTCTCTCTCACACAAGCGGGATGTGGCAAGTGTTCGGACGAACTACATTCCCTGGTTCCATCAGTTCAAACCCCCATGACTAGGACCCGATATGCCACTTACATAGTAGCAAAACACGCACATCCCCTCCTTATTCTATCGGTGAGGAGTAAGTTCCGCTCAAATAGCTTCTTCCTGCGAACCAACTCCCAAGATGTTTCCCCGATTACTACAATCTTAACTTATTCAAGTCTAGGGTTAACCAACAAAAATAAACAGTACATTTTTATAATAAAATGGTGTAGGAATCCTTCTACTCGGTTTTTCGTTGAATGTTAAAATTTGGAGTGTCGAGATTCAATACATTAACAAAATATCGTTACAGGGTCGCTCGTAATTTGGCCGTCTAGAATAATCAAACGCTTTTCATTGAAGGAATGAAATTCAGTAGAAAAAACAACGTAGTTTCAACAAATAAACATTAATCTTACTTATTATAAAACGCAGATTGTGTGTGTGTGTGTGCCTGTACGTTTATATATTGGATCGGATTTCCTACATTTTTCAACCGATTTCAACAAAACTTCACAGGACTACGTAAAATTACCTTGCGGTGGTTCTGACAGCGCCAAAAATTTGAAAGACACAATTGTTTTTGCACGAAATCAATTTGAAAACACGATTCTGTCGCCAGAATGAAAGGGGGACAACTCATATCGATAAAACCCAGGTTGTTTGTGTGTGTCTGTGTTCGTTTATATATGGGATCAGATTTCCTACATTTTTCAACCGATTTCAACAAAACTTCACTTTTTTTTTGGCAGGTAGTGTTTCTTATTGTCTTGCACACTTTTTTCTCTATTTTTACATTCAGAATGCTTTAAAAATTCCATTTAAAAGACAATTGTTTATAATAAAATTCTATTCAATCGGTAGACTCATAACGATTGAAATCGATGTTTTTGTTTGAGTTTGGGTTTGACCAATTCGTAAAAAAAGATAAAAAAATAAATAAAACTAATTAAGACATGCGTGTCTGTCAACCTTAAACAATAATCTTTGTCAATTTTATTTTTCAGTCTTTATGATTGTCGATACTTGATCTATCACTTACGTGCTAATACCCTTGGGAAAGGTATGAATCCTCTTCTACGCCCCCAGCTAAGGGCTAACTGCAGGACAGACCGTGTTCTATAGCCTTGGCTGGCAACTGGTTTACCGCAGAAAGAAATGGCAACCTACTACGGGAAAAAATCTGCCTCGTCAGTCATGTATCGAAAGATGGCACATAACTGACTGAATTGCTTATAAGCAGCTGACAATGAAACTTGACGCATTTGAATAATAACAATAACGCATTTCTTAGTTATATATTTATTTTCACTTGATATAAGAAATAACGTGAATCGAATTTAATTACGCTTTGTAATGAATCGTTTCACTGTCAGGATAACTAGTTTTGAACTCTTACCCGGTGTAGAGATGTACTTCAGCTAGTAGGCAGCTATACGGCGAAGTTAACGCCATGATAAGTGGTTTCCACGACTATGATCTATCAAGGTTGGAAAGTGATGATGGAGCAGCTCCGGCCAGATATGTCAGCCATATTCTATTTTTGGTTTAATCTGACTTCTGTAAATATAAAGCAAGGAGAAAAGAAGCGGGTACACTCTGAAGCGTTAGAATGAGTTATTTTTTCCAGCATATTTAGCAATGGATCGTATAAGAGTTCCACTTGAGGTCACGTGTGAACTTGAGACTCAATAGACATTCAAAGCACAGAGCCTCGTTGTGAGTGGAACCGTTCATTGTGACGGGAGAAGTCCCCGTGTTCGATCGGCGAGGATGAAATAGAGGTATTGAATCTTACAAGCCAGTTTTTATTTCCAAATGAGCATTGAAATGTTAAAAAGTTACTATCCTGTTCTTTTCCCCGTTGTGCATTTGAAGTGTAAACAGTTTTAACGAAATCTAGCAGCGGGATAAATCTTCGCCATTCAGTTTTAACGAAGTCTAGCAGCGGGATAAATCTTCGCCATTCAGTTTTTAAGCCACTTCTAACATCTCTGATCAGTTTATAGCTGAAAGCAATTAGAAAGGGATCAAAGATTTACCTTTCCCTGCAACACTCGTATCAAACTCGAGGCAAAATTCCTTGCCTGATTCCAAGATCAAATGATTAGTTTCATCTTTCTCGTCTTCCAAATTCGTAAGCAGCTTCAATCCCATTAAATCCATGTGATTCTTTGAAGGTTGATAGCTTCTGTAAGTTTAAAAAATATATAAATATTAAGAAAGCATAACTTGAAGAGATTTACTTTCTAAAGAATTTTAATTATGCGTTTAAGACGATAGATTGGTTGATTTTGTTTAGGGGCACATCACCTTGTATGGGGTCATTTAATACCGAAATCTAAATAGTTTTAACACAATTTTATAGCATCAGCTAAATATATTTTAAACGCAACTGTATGTCTTCAATTACAGATGAAATATATTGTTGATAATTCTAATATAAATTTGCATAGTTGGTCATATTGCTATAAATAAATATTGGTAGTAATTCTACTATAAATATACATTGTTAGTCATTTTATTATAAATATGTACTGTTATTAATTCTACTCTGAATATCTATTGTTGGTCAAATTACTATCAATAAGTATTGTTGGTTATTCTATTACAAATAGGTACTGTTTTTCATTTTAGTATAAAAATGTATTGCTGGTATTTTTACTATAAAAATGTATTTTTATACTTTCATAGTGTTTTGTTTTTGTTTTAGGGGTCCACTATTTGCCCATAGCTATGATCCTAACAGGTGTTACCATCAAGGTGGACCCGGAAACAACAGCAATTAAGAGGTAGTTTCACGCTTCTCGAAGCCTCGATTCTCTCGGTAAGAGGCCGTGCTGCCGGATGTAGTGTATCATCATACCCAGGACTATTAAAATTTCATGGAAAATTAAACAAAAGAAACGGTAAATAATGGAAAGGAAAAGAAAACAACAATCCGATATGTATTGCTTTATATGAAAGCCTTTGCTAGGAAGGAAAGGCACATTTGATAAAGTTTCTTCAGTCACAGTCTCCCGTGGGACGGAAAAAATGACATGGAAATCCAAAAGCGCATTGAATTAGCGAAAATGTCTCCTCGAAACTAAGCAAGGTATTAAGATACAGGAAAATTTCGTTTAGATGCAAAGGAAAGAGGGCTGAAATGCTATATAATATCAATCTTCATCGATGGCAGTGAATGCTGGACAGTTTCCCCACAGATGAAAGGATCCGTATGTTCTCGGGAAGTAGACGATCATGGCTCTCCACATCTTTCTCTCCACGGTAGCTGTTAAATTTTGTCTTTTCGTTATTTCTACTAAACCCTGTCCCGCCATCTGTTTATTCAAGCTCACTAAGTATGTTATGCGTTGTTTTCTGTTCCTCTTTCCCTCAATCTGTCTTGTAAGTATCAAATTTTCCAAGCCCTCCTACCTTTTTACGTGCCCCAGAAATTTCAACTGCCTCTTCTTGATGTTAAGTATACATTTGATTTTTGTTTCTATTGTGAGACCGGAACTACCTACACAATAGACTCTTCCAGGTCTATGTTAAGTATGCGACACAACACTCTAGACTGAGAGACTGAGAGACAGAGAGAGTCGCGTACGACTACCAGTGTTGGACACTAACATATTGTAAGCTCCGCTTACACTATCTCTGTAACCTGTTGTTAATATATCTTCCTTACATCTAATCTGTGTTCCGTGTTTTCCTTCTGTGGTCCCGACTTTGGCCCCACATCAGTTTCCATTTTCTCTAAAACTTCATCGTTGCTCACATAATTGGGGATTCGAGAAACGCACTCACGGCGAAACCTCAATACCTTACCAGTCCCAAATCTGTGTCGACGAAGAATTCGACAAACACATTCACGTCGAAAACCGCAATATCTTGCCAGTCCCACATCAGTGGCGACAGAAAGATTCGAGAATTTTGTTCTCACCATATCAATAGCGACAGAGTACTCGAAAAATACACAGAAACTCCACGCGTTCCCACAGCAGTGTTGAACGAGAAATTAAGCTGGTATTACTACATTAGCGATTTAAACGCAACACTAAGCGTCTACATACAAAAAAAATATATATTCCGATACCAAACAGCAGTGACGAGCAGTGATTCGACATCGACGGAATATTAAAGTATGTCCAAGTAACATTACGAGAACGATTTCTTACACACCCACACACAGAAAAAAAAACAGTTTATTCGTAAAACAAACTGACAACACAAGAGCAGAAGTACTACCATTGTACTCAAGTTTTCGAAAAAAAAAACTATGTAAAATTTTTTTTATGTAACTGAGTTGAACTCGTGCATAAATTTATTTTCCCCTCAAATTCACTGAGGTGAGTTTTCTCTTTTTTTGTATCTCTATAAAATATATATATATATATAAGTGTGGTGAAAATTTATACAATTACGTTAAAATTAACGGAACCACGGAATTGCAAAAAAGCTAAACACATAATTAGTTTAGTTTAACTAATTGTCTGTCCATATTTATTTTTTTTGTAAAAGAAAAAAAAAATCGCTGTCATTTTTGTTTGTCTAAATAAGGAAGATTTTCAAAAAGTAATTGCCCAAATGCTAAAAGTAAATTTGGATCAGCAACAAAAATCAGAAGAAAGACAACAACAACTGTTTTTGGAATTACATAAACAACAAATGGAATTCCAAAAAATTACGCTTCAGAATGCTGAACTACAACAGAAACAACTTAAAGAATTACTCGTAAAAAGGCTCAAACTCTGAAAAAGATACAATATTCTCCCAGAGTACAATCTACAATTCAATGGAAACCTTTGAATACGTACCAGAGAACGGCAAAACATTCGAGGCTTTTTACAGGCGCTACGAAGATATTTTCAACGTAGACTGTGAACAATGGCCCAGTAAAAAAAAAGGTACGTCTACTGTTGAGAAAACTGGGAACTACAGAACATAGTAGGTTCGTAGACTTCATACTACCCAAGAAAACGACTGACTTGGATTTTTCAGAGACTATTAAGCTCCTATCGGAACTATTCGGGCCTAACACAACCTTGTTCCACAAATGTTGGAAATGCCTGAACACAGTCAAAGACAACGAGCAAGATTTTCTAACGTTTGCAGCATCGGTAAACAAGCTCTGTAATGATTTTAAACTAGCCGAACTGACTGCCGATGATTTTAAGTGCTTAATTTTCGCACAAGGTGTAGTATCAGCTGAAGACGCCGAAGTCAGACGACGGGTACTGACCAAGCTTGAGAACGAACAAGGATTGACTCTCCAAAATCTGGCAGAGGACTGTCAAAGAGTAATATCTGTAAAGTGTGACTCAAACACTACCGAGGAATCAGGTGTGGCTCAGATTAATAAAATCAAAAGCTAGTCTACCTCCTATTCCCCTAAAAAAACAAAACAAAAGGCAAATCTCATGTCCTAAATAACGCAGTAACCAAAACCCAAATAAGTTAAAGAAACCGCCCGGACCATGTTACCATTGTGGTAAATGGCATTGGCTGAAATTCTGTTCAGTTAAGAACAAAAAATATTGCAAAAATTGCAATAAAAGTGGGCATACTTTAACTTCGTGCTGGTACGCCAACAGAACGAGAAAACCCAAAAATAAAATTAGGCAAGCTCAATCTGACAATATTGTCGATAGGAATTTAAGGAAATATGTAACTGTGGATATTTTCAATAAGTCCATTAAATTCCAGCTTGACTCGGGTTCCGATCTTTCAACCATTAACTGGCGTACTTGGCGAAAATTAAACAAGCCGACCGTATTAAAAACGGATAAAAAAGCATTTTAGGCGAGGTAATACTTACAGTAACACTAAATGGAGTTACCAAAAAGCTCAAAGCCTATGTATTGAAAACTTCAGATAACTTATTTGGAACTGATTGGATAGAAAAATTCAATCTTTGGGATTGCCCAATGAGTACATTTTGTCGCAAGATACAAAGTACAACGTCCAATTTGGTAAATCTAAAAAAGGAACTCAAACAACAATTTCCCCAGGTTTTTTCTGGCGGCCTTGGGAAATGTACTAAAATGAAAGCTAAGTTCAAGGTGAAGGACGGTGCACAACCGGTATTCAAAAAGAAACGGAATGTCCCTTTCGCTGCTCTAGAACAAATCAACAAAGAGTCAGATAGACTCGAACAAGCAGGTATTCTGTCAAAAACAGATTTCAGCGAGTGGGGAGCAGCTACGGTCTACGTAAAAAAGAAGTCCAATCAAATACGAGTAAGCGCAGATTTTTCCACAGGGTTAAACGATGCCTTGCAAGATCACCACTATCCTCTCCCAAGCCCTGAAGAAATTTTCAATAAACTCAACGGTGGAAATTTTTTTTCTATAATCGACTTCTCGGGCGCATACCTTCAGATAGAGGTGGAAGAAGAAAGTTACAAATTGCTCTGCATAAACACCCATAGAGGGTTGTACAAATACAATAGACTGGCTTTTGGAGTAAAGGTTGCGCCTGCAATTTTCCAGCAGGTCATGGACGCCATACTGGGCGATCTTGACTACGCAACAGCCTATTTGGATGATATACTAGTTACTAGTAAAACTACGGCAGAGCACCGTAACCATATAATAAACGTATCCGAAAAGATACAAGAATACGGATTTAAGGTTAAGGAGGCAAAGTGTGACTTTTTCTTACCAGAGATTAAATGCTTAGAACACATTATAAATAAAGACGGTCGTCGGCCGGATCCAGAAAGAGCCAACGCGATCAGAAACATGCCGGCCCCAGATAACGTTCAAGCGTTACAAAGCTTCCTCAGCCTAGCTAACTTTTACCAAGGGTTCATTAAGAACATGCAAAATTTGAGAGGGCCTCTCAACCAACTTTTAAAAAAGGACAAACCATGGTCATGGACCCCGGAATGCCAAGACGCATTCGAGAAGATCAAGAAAACTCTTACTACAGACCTCTCCCTCACCCATTACGACCCTAGTCTCGACATCATAGTCGCAAGTGATGCAAGCTCGTACGGCATAGGTGCTTGCATATTACATAAACTGCCAGATGGTTCGCGAAAGGCTGTGGCTCACGCATCAAGATCTCTACTTCCAGCTGAGAAACAATAAATCCCAAGAGGAAAAGTATTAACAGTTTTATTTTTTTCTCTCCTTTTCAAAAAGAAGACTCTTGGAAGGGGGGTATTGTGAGACCGGAACTACCTACACAATAGACTCTTCCAGGTCTATATTAAGTATGCGACACAACACTCTAGACTGAGAGACTGAGAGACAGAGAGAGTCGCGTACGACTACCAGTGTTGGACACTAACATATAGCAAGCTCCGCTTACGCTATCTCTGTAACCTGTTGTTAATATATCTTCCTTACATCTAATCCGTGTTCCGTGTTTTACTTCTGTGGTCCCGACTTTGGCCCCACATCAGTTTCCATTTTCTCTAAAACTTCATCGTTGCTCACATAATTGGCCCATGGTATCCTCAGCATCCTTCTGTAGAACCACATTTCTGTTGCTTCAAGTTTCTTCTTCATCTTTGCTATACAGGAGGACAAATATCACGTAACAATTTAGTACTCTTTTCCTTGTTTCCAGTGAATTTTTCTATTAACACTGCTTAGCTTTAGGAGTGCGTCTTTAGCTATTCTAATACGTTTTCGGATTTCAGTGTCTGTTGTAACCCAGAAAGGTTTATTGAATAAGGAATAACCACAGCGGAAGTTGGAAGTGAAATGGTAATCTTTATAACAGCAACAAAATACAATACCCGCCATCGGCGTGAAGTAGGTAATGGCCGTCTACTTAAACAGAATATTACCCCCACTTACAATAGTGTCCAACGTATTTATGAGCACCGGTGCATACCCAATAGTGTTCATAGGTACGGTATATAACAATGGATGGAAGAACAGGGATCGTAAAAGGACAAACATTGCTCAGAATATAGGACGTCGTGGAGAACCATGATCGGCTACAACCTGACGGGTCACGGTACATAAAAGAACACTGTTGTGTGACAATATCATATCTCCAGTGAAGGAACCTGTGTAGAATTGAATGATATATTTAGTGCGGGCAAAAGTTCTCATTATTATTATTATTATTATTGAAGAAGTCGAAACAGAAATATACAGTAAAAAATGCTTTATCTCTTAAAATAAGAAAAGCCGTCGGAAACCTCATTTAGAGAGAAAAAATCTCCTACCCAAATTTTAGTTCCCTTCAAAGTATTTCTCTAGGGACGTCAGTGTCCTTTCTACTTTAGAAAAAAATACTTGGGATAGTCTCCCTTTCGGAATCAACGTCAGTTCTCTACTCACTCAATCTGAAATCTCGTTCACGGTGTTTCAAAGGGGATTTGACATTTGATAGAAATCAGAAAATGCAAAGAGTGCAGCAGAAGTCGTTAGCTGACACACATGGGTGTGGCTGTGTTTCGCCAAAATCCCAGCACAAGACGTGAATAATCTACTCACGAAGTAGAATTATGAATGCATACACAACTAAGTAACTCCATGGGAGAGTTCCTGTTCTCATGTTCACAGGAAAGTCGCCTCTGATTGGACGCCATTTTAAACCAATGTTGCGGTTCTAATGATATTCAAAATTGTGAGACAGATACTGGACAGATCTCGCATATATATATATATATATATATATATATATATATATATATATATATATATATATATATGAATTACACATAAAGTGCTGGTGTTATTGAAACAGTGCTTGATGTTATATAACAGAGCTATAAAACATATATATTAACAAATATACATACTATTCCACATCGTTCGCATGTTTCGGAGTTTCATGTTAAATGTATGAATCTCTCTCTCTCTCATATATATATATATATATATATATATATATATATATATATATATATATATATATATATATAGTGGACATTGAAGTCAACACCCTGAGGTGACACTCTGTTTTAGGCTTAACGATTGCGTTTAGTATGAAATATACTGTCGCCTCTGGGTGCTGACTTCAATGTCCACTTTTATATTTTGTTATATAGGAATAACGTGTCGCTCCCGACACATGGGTTTGAACACAGATCACCAGAGAGCAAACGCAAACAATCCCATTTTGAATAAGTAGATCACATGATGGTAAAGGAAATGTATATATGGGAATTAGCGTGGAGTCTAAGTGATCACTATTTCTACACTATCCTCTATTATTATACGGATCGCTATTCTCTATACTTTTACTCGATACTGATCACTCTACGGATTACTATTCGGATCACTATTCGTAGGTTACTTTACGAGCGAGTATTATCGAGCAAGTACTATTAGTGCGAGTGATATTCGAAGGCGTCTGACACCAGTATTGTTCAACGGCGTTATTATAGCTGTATCTGCGATTACAAAGTCTCTACTACAACGAGCATTACGAAAGTGACAACGAGTATTCCTTGACATTACAAAAGTAGCAACGAGTGTTCGTTGACATCACAAAATATTTACATACGCTCTATCCCTGATACTGAGTACTTTAATCCATAAATATAGCAGCCCTTCAAACTATATTTCATCACCGTACAGATGTGGCTTTTTGAGCAACCAAAAAGCTTTTTTTCGAAAAGAATAAAGAAGTGCATTGAACGATACCATACCATTTATAATACATCACCCTTTATAAATACACGTTGTAAAATAAAATAGTATTTCTGATAAGTCTGATAATGTTAAATTGGCAGCTGATCTAAAAAATGACCTACATTCTGTTGTTAACTGGGACAAGGTATGACCTGTTAATTTTAACGTCTCCAAAACAAAACTGCTCACTATTAATCATCTGAGAGAACCCTTTCTACCTTCCATCAGCATGGCTAATGCTGACATCAAGTGACTCGTTGCGTCCTCTCGAGCCAACGTTTTCCGTTGACACGAAGTGGAAAGATTATATTGAATTAATTGGTAGGCGTGCTAGACATATTTTCTCTCCAGAAACTATCTTACATATTTATAAGTCTGCCATTCGTCTGTGCCTGGAATATTACTGTCACGTCGAATCTGGCATCTTTTCTCCTGAAAGCTCCAGCATGGACAACTTTCTGAGTTGTCCATGCAAGAGCTTTCGATTCTCTTATATGGATTCCATTTTTGTATTCCTCCATTGTTTTATTAGGCGAGAAGAAATTTTTTCAGAGCTTGACGTTCTTCCACCTCACTATAATAGTTCCCTGATTTATTTATTTAAATGTAGTTGCAGTATGCACTACACAGGAAGAACGAAACAAAGGCTGGATGCTAGGATTAAACAACACGTGCCTACAAAAATTCGGAATTCAACTTATTCACTATCAGACTATTCTGACCAATAGATACGGGTCTACCGTTGCGGAACACCTTATAAATAATCGCAGTTGTGCGGCGAATTTCACTGTGGACTCATTTTCCATCTTGAGTAGGTTCCATTCAAATTACCATCTTAAGATATTGGAGGCCATATATATTTTATCCATGAAACCTTCACTCTGTAAACAGAAGGATTTTGACCTTGGCCTTCAATTGATTCCAATTTTTTTCTTTGCCTTATATTCCAGACATTTTATTGATAATGCATACATATTTATTAACCTCAATTTAGCTCTGTTGAGCAAGATTCGAAAGCGGTTAGGTAGCTGATTCTTTCCTTTTTCTTATTGTCATGTGTGGTATTAGAAATAAAAAAATTATATATATATATATATATATATATAAAATATCGATGTGCCAAAATTCATGCGATAGCAATATGTAACGGATATTATATATATATATATGTAATAAATAATTGTATAATATATAATGATAATTTAACGTCATAGAAATCCAGCTTTGTAAGTATGTTCATTGATTGGGTGATTAGATCTCAGAAAATATGGATTTTTCCGGAAAAAAAAAACGATATACTGTGATTCATTTGATTAATAACAGTCTGCAAGCAGATCCTCTGGTGAGACATAAATTAAAAAGAAAATTCTTGTATCATTACTGTAATTTACAGAAGACGTAAATTCAAAAACAGATTCATCGGGTCTGCTTTACTTCTATGAAGAACAAAAATAAACCTAACCTATTTCTACAGTACATTGAAGAAAAAGGGGCCAGTTTCTGGGTGGATACTTGCAGAATCGAGTATAAACCCGACAAGTATCTACGTTTTTACTCGAGTGCAAACTGAGAACCTATGCCTACCTTTCTGACTCTAGCCTAAACCAGACTTATTTCTAACTTTTTGACTCAAGTGTGAATCGAACCTGTTTCTCTGTTTGACTCTGGCGTAAACTCGACTTAATTTGACTGTTTGTCTATATTTCTGAGATGAGGTATTGTAATTATTTACACTATTTACATTCGGGCTGTTGTGCCCATTTTTGTTGTCCTCATCGACACGTGACCCAGCGTATAAAAAGCGTTGGTTGAAGTAATTCAGTGACTTGACCCAAAGAGTAACTTGGCTAACAGTCTAACTCTCTGCTTTCGGGCGGAAAGGAACCAGGACGAGGCTCCGCAGAAGGGGGGAGTCTCGTTCGGGGTGGTTGACTGCCCCTGAACCTGTTAATGCGGATTCAAAGAGGGAATATTTTTGGCCGAGCCTACGGGCTCGGAGATCCCACGTTAAACCCGGCCTTGTGCCACATTTAACCCTCGTGGGGGGGTAGCTAAATATCACTTGACCCAAAGAGTTGTGAGTTCAGTACCTGTTCACACACAGCGAAGGTGACCCCCACCACCAGAAAAAAAACTTGGAGAGTTGAATAAAAGGGAAATAACTTAAACTGAGATAACCGGAAGAGGCGTGGTACGTGGAACTAGAACAATCTACCCCGGTGGACGAAATAAAGGCTTCGGTTCGGAATTCCAGTCAACTGAAGAAGTCCGGAACATATGACCGAAACGGCGTGAATATGACAACAAAAATGAGGAAAACAGTCTGAACAGTGTAAATAGTGCAATTAATTTGACTAGTGTAAACAGAACTTAATTTGACTAATTTGGATAGGCTTGGGCTATCTCGCACAAGTAACACGACTTCTACTGCGACTGCAGTAAATGTGATGTCCCTACTACCCTGATTGGTCACTGGAATCGCAAGTCATAATCCGGACATATACCATATATACTCGAGTATAGTGTGAGTTTTTACGATGTTTTTTAAGAAAAAAATAGGCGGGAGGAGTCACACTATACACTGGTAACACCTTTTTGAAGAGCTTAAAATCCATGCATTTCCGGTGACCGGTTGGACTATGAACAGGCAAATTTTACTGGAGAGTTAAAATTCATACATTATCGTTGACTGTAACCTACTTACGTAGCAGGTAGGTCCAGGATAAAGGATCTATCGTATTCGAGCGCATATGATTTATATTCGACCTTAAATGATCCAACAAGTGTTGATATTATTAACCAATCTAGCAACTGTGTTATTTACTAAGCTTAATTTTATCTAACAAAAATCTACAAATGTTCAGAGTACTTATAATAATATCTATGGTTAACCTAGAATTTAATTTTTTTTAACCAAATTTACAGGTGCGACCTAACTTTTTCTACTTTAATGACCTACAGTGCAACATTTTTAGTCTACGTGTTTGACTAGGCCTCCATATTCTGGTAAAATTTAAAAAACTCCAAAAGAAATAAAACAGGTTACATATTAATTACCATACAGACCCGGCAACTACTTTTGGTAGAGGAGAGCGGGATATTTTGCGTAGAAACAGTGTGAAATATTAAGTAACAGGTAACACAGTAAAACTGCCAAAGTTGTCATGAATGCTGGGAGGTAGGGTGGAAGATGAAGAGTTTAGATATATTATATTTATTAACCTGGAAATGGAAGGGGGCAAGGTTTAATGGAATGCTATCGATTTAAATTGCACAATATATCATTAGTGACACAAAGAATACGAAGAAACATTCGTTTTTCAGTTGATATATTGTTTTGTTGTTTATAGTCTGGCTAACGACTTAATTAATTGTTTCCGCAGGGCACGCAATGAAACATCTATACTTTTTAAAAAACTCAAAACACACACACACACACACACACACACACATACATATATATATATATATATATATATATATATATATATATATATATATATATATATATATATTCAAATGAAGAGAAAGAACAAATAGATTTATCAGGTCATCCCATAAGTTCTGTCCGAATTTTAACATTTTGTTAAAATGAACGAAATTTAGAGTATTTTATAATGTCTAATGGAGCTGAACATTATTTTTATGTTTAGATGCATTTAAACTGATCAAATTTTATTTCAGAGAACAATAAAATTAAATTTTGTTTGATTAAAATCCTGCTAACATGGAAGTACCCAAGAATCATTTGAGGCACATAATGCTTTATGAGTTCAAGAAACTCAGCAGCCGAAGCGGCTAGAAACATTCACTCAGTTTATGGAGAGGAATGTGTGAATGAAAGAACTTGCAGAAGATGGTTTGCAAAATTCAGAGGTGGAGATTTCACCCTTGAAGATGAAGAAGGAACCGAACGTCCAGTTGAGTTTGATGAAAAGCTTTTTGAAGCAGCCCTTGAAGAAAATCTTGCTTTATCAGTTGAAGAATTGGCAGTGGTTCTCAGTTCAAACCATACAACTGTTCATCGTCATCTTCAACAACTTTCACATACGGCTTGCTTACAAGCAGGATTGTTCATAACCATTTTCGATTCTCACCCGTCGAAGTGCAGTTGAAATGCACTGAAACCAAGTTGCATTTTTGTAGTGAGTAAAATGGTTTTGTCTATATAATAAAATTATGATAAATAAATAAATTATATATATATACAGAGTCCTCCAAAATTTATATACACAAAGAAAAAACTTGGCAAATTGCGATAACAATGTTTACGGTAGTACGATATTTTCTCGTCAGATGGCATTACCATCAACAAGTCCTAAAGGATGTTGTGTATCGCAGAAAACCGACTATACTGGCAACCCTTAGACAAGAATTTCAAAATGCATATGCAGCAATCTTACTGGACACTTTGGCCAACGTTGCCCAAGCAGTCGTTCGCCTTACTAATAAATATCTGGAAACTAAAGGTCACCATTTTCAGCATCTCTTGTGATTATAGAGTCGAAAGTTAACTTGTCTGGATCTCTGAATGAATGAATTTTGTCTTACAATATCTATGCAAGTTTTTCCTTTCCTGAAGACTGTATACATTTTTGGTGGACTCTGTGTATAATCACTAGCTTGAATTACTTGTATGTATGCCTTAGTATTTTTAATATCTCCTCATGTCTAATAATTATATTAAACACATTTTAATCGCAATATGTCATCCATGTAATGTACCACTTCTCTTATATAAGTAGGATGTACATGTTTGTGCGTATGGCTTTATATTTGTCTTATGTGTGTATATAAGTACATAAGTGATGTTATGTGTTGAACCTGCAACGGATATATATTCTTTGGATTTATGGAAGGCTATAATAAGAAGCATATTTATCTTTATCTATTTTTTCGTGTGAATATTGTATCAAACATTGTAATACAGTGGAACCTCGGTTCACGGATTTAATTCGTTCTTGAAAGCCGTTCGTAACCCTAAATGTTCGTAAACCGAAACTATTTTCTTATAGGAATCAATGTAGAAAAAAAAAGTCACAGTACAGTAGAATTTGAAAAGAAAAGCACGTCACAGTACACGGATGTATACAACACGAAATTATTCCGTCCGGGTTAACTCGGTTCAGCAATGTTGTTCGAGAACCGAAATTTGTTCGATAACCGAGGCATTTTCATCTTGAATTTCTGTTCGAAAACCGATTTGTTCGTCATGTGACACGTTCGAGAACAGAGGTTAACTGCATGTAAATAGATACAAATTTAGTCTAGTATTTTTGTAAATGTGGTTATTCATATGTAACCATCTCTCTCTCTCTCTCTCTCTCTATATATATATATATATATATATATATATATAGATAGATAGATAGATAGATACATAGAGAGAGAGAAAGATGACATATGTTGATGTGCCATGAGTAATTGAGTATCATATATTTTTTGATATTAATATAAATAATTCTTTATTATATATATTTTTTTAAAAGCATTGCGCCCCGAGCAAGGCATGAAGCCACTAGGATGCAGGGGGGGTTGCAGAAGATTTGGAGCAAGAGCAGATAGGAGTGATAGAAGAAAGGATGAAGGGAAGGATAGTGTGTAGATCAAGGTAACTGGAGATGTCGATTGACATTACATTTGAATAGTTGGAGATCATAGCTATCAGGGAAACAGTAATTGGGAAGGGTGTTCCACAGGCGGGAGGTGCGAGGTATGAAGCTATTGGAGTAGAAGAGACGGCTACATTTTAAAGTTTCTACAATGTAAGGGTGAGAGCAGGATGCCAGCCTCGTAGGGCGCTTGAATTCATGGAGACTGGGAACCAGTGAAAGCAGCTCATCGGAGCAATTACCATGAAAGTATTTGTAGAAGAGACAGAGAGAGGCGACGGCGCGTCTGTGAGAGAGTGGCTGCAGGCGAGACGCCAGATCAGGGCCAATCACATTACATATCCGTCTCTGGATCTTCTCAAGAACTCCGAGGTAAACAGAAGGTGCCCCAGACCATATATGGCAGCAATACTCCATGCAAGGGCGAATGGTCGTTTTGTATATTTGAAGTATCGATTCAGGGGAGAAAAATTTCCTGGCGCGGCACAGAGAGTCAACTTTCCTCGCGGTGGACGATGCAATAATGTAATTAAATAATTCTGTATTATATATTTTTAATATATTTACTTAGCTGAGTGTATTTATATTTAAATTATAATTCTATCTTTGCAACTTGAAGTATATAATTTATATGGATGTATTTTTACACTTTCTTTTAACTTATGTTTATTTTAAATACAATTTTTTACTTATATTTATGTTGATTTTGATTATAATTTTTGAAGAACAATCGCCGTAAATAATACAGTCTGCTCCACTATTATGATAATCTGGTGAATGCATGATGATTTGAATTATGTAACGGTCAGTCTCAACTCAGCACCTGAATATTGCTTTGTGCATGAAACTCAGAGTCGTGATGCCGGTGAGGAAAAATGTATATTTATTATTAATATATAATTTACAGCTCTCTTATTTTACAACGAGCAGTTTTTATTAACATCAGCACTCAATCGATATATATATATATATATATATATATATATATATGTGTGTGTGTGTGTGTGTGTGTGTGTGTCATGGGTCCTTACCTATAACTACAGAATGAACTCTTCCTAACACTATGTATACTACGCCTCTCAAGAGAGAGGGACGAACCGAGTCGGGCCGATAGTAGTTCACTCCAAAGCAGACTGACAGTCATACTAACACCTTCCACATCTTGTATTATTATTTCGTGTAATATACCTTCATTATTTCTACTCTTGTGTTCGTGTTGTTCTTTCTTGGCCCTAACCTGGACCATAACAATATATATATATATATATATGATAAAAACATAGTTTTAAGGTCTGCTATATTTATGGGTTAAAATGCTCAATATGAAGGATAGAGCATACGTATGTAGATATAAAAGTGAATAGTGAAGTCAATCGGATTAAAAATAAATCTATTAATTTTTTAGAAGTTATATTAATGTATATTTGGGCAGCAACCTTTCTTTTAAACACCTTTCGTTAAATATGACAGAAGGAATATTTAATTTTTTTATTGCGTTTTTCTAGCGTTTTTCCATTTTTCCTTCTGGTGGAAATAAGGGAAAAACTAACTAAAAATTAATTAAATATTCCTTATCTGTTATATTTAACGAAATATATATACATTTCTATTTATTCGATATTTTTATAGATATAAGTATTCAAGTAAATGTCCTTTTATAATAAACAGTATTAACAATATTTAACGGCTTGAATGTCCGAAAAATTTCATAGAAATTATGTGTCCTCGGACAGGAATCGAACATGTATCCTACACGGAATTGTCATATAGTTTGACGTGCTATATCTTTTAGCTACAGAGGAAGCATCTTGTTAGCAAGGTCAAATAGCTGTTTGAAACTATAAATTTCCCACGATTTCTCTCGAACGTTCATATCTGCTCGTATAAACAGAAAATATATTAAAATAATTGTCGGACTTAGTCCATTTCATAATATATGATGTTATTTGTTTACGTTAGGAAAACGATTCGAGCAGATATGGGCGTCCGAGAGCAATCACGTGAAATTTGTTGTTTAAAAACAGTAATTCGACCTTGTTAACCAGACGCTTCCTCTGTAGCTAAATTGTACAGCACCTCAGGCTATATGGCGGTTCTGTGTAGGATACAGGTTCGACGGTTCCGTATAGGATACAGGTTCGATTACTGTTGGAGAACATGTTTTCTATGAAATTCCTCGGGCATTCAGGCCGGTAAATGTTGTTAATACTGTTTAAACTAAATCTACTTAAATATTTGTATCTATAAAAATAACGTATAAACAGAAAATATGTTAAACTAATTGTCGGACTTAGTCTATTTCATTATATATATATATATAGGAGGCACGGTGGAGTAAACCGCGGCTTGGATTTAGGAATCGGAGAGCCGAGTTCGAATTCCAGTCGAATCCATTACATTCACTTATGTGCTAATACCCTTGGGAAAGGTATGAATCCTCCTCTTCTCTGTCCAGCTAAGGGTAAATAGCAAGACAGACTGGGTTCTATAGCCTTGGCTGGCAACTGGTCTAGGAGAAGGACAACTCTGAATTAAAGATATGCGGAGGGTCTTTTAATGGCCTTGTGGCACGTAGTGCACCAGGACTCTGTATTCAGCCCTTCAAAAAGTGTGAATGGTTCTGCACAAAACCTTCCCCCCTATAATCAAATCTCATGTGCTGTTGGTTCCTAGGAACTGATCTGCTTGAACCCATATGCGTCGAATTCAATGGAAGAGTCGAGTATATATTAACACTTTTCACTCATAAATATGAAATATTTCAATATATATTATATGGGAAGAAGTGTGGATCGTGTCGGACGCTTCTAGGTACAGACTAGTTGGGCATTCACATTAACACAGTCTTATGATCGCTTATGGTTTTAAACTGACAGTTACTATTCAATGTTGGTTTCTATTTCCACTTTCTTTCTTTCTTTCTTTCTTTCTTTCTTTCTTTCTTTATGAACTAAGACAAGTTTAAGACAAGGTTACTTTCATGGAGCATCCAGAAATGTTCAGTATCCATGACTTGTAAGACCTACTTGCTATCTTATTACATCGCGATAGATGCTCACAAAATTATTCTCCCTTCCCTTTGTCAGTGAACATCATTCACTTTTAGTTCACTTGCATGTCTAGCAGAATTTTTATAAACCGGCCATATGAATACTTAAACAACTTCTTTATCGCAGGTACAAAAATATTCATATCTTTACTATAAAGATATGTATTCACCTTACTCTCTCTCGTTCCCCCCCTCCCTCTTTTTCTAACCATATCTTCATTCGCGCTCACGAGCGAGTATTTTGTCAGTATCTCGCTATTAGACTGGATTTAATTCCTTATCACCTCTAGATGTATTAGCAAAAATAATGAAGTAATAATGTCGTTTTTTGACGTTAAAAAATACGTCAAAAAACGACATTATTACGTCATTATTTTTGCACCAACCTAATATATGGAGATGATGAGACCAAGTGGGAAAATCACCGACGTGGCGTGTGTTTGATTCGTTTTCTTCAGGTCGAAAATGAATGACAAAACCGTATGTAAGAAAAATGCATCGAGATTTTTTACGGATAATAGGGACAATCAAATAAATTGCCTTATGATCCGAAAACACCCCCACCAAAAAAAAAAAAAAAAAAAAAAAAAAAAAAAAGAAAGAATAAAAAAGAATGTCGACTATTTCTATATTTATGTAAGTAAAACAAAAATAATAAAACTTTTTATTTTATTTGCAACACCATCCCTTGACAGGACATCAGAATTGATGAAACAAAATGGCTATTTTTGTAGTGATGTTATAACATACTTATATTATAATTTTTAAATAAATATTATTCGCTCTACTCCGTACTGAGTACTTTTTTGAAAATAGTGTTTTTGGTTATTGGAAGTTTATTTCATCAATACTAGCCTTGTATTCAGATGTATGTATACATGTGTATGTGTATGTGTGTGTGTGTGTGTGTAACAATATTTGTAAAATGACAATATAAATAAAAACAAAAAGTAAAACATATCTTAGCAGACGCGTTTCGTTCTTTGAGCGACTCTATGAAGGCAATCGCAAGAATTTTATTTTGTAACAAGTATTTATATACAAGAGCAAAAATGTTATCGTTTACTCAAAATTTTTAAGTTTAAGAACGCTCATAAAAACTTGATGAAAACCAAAACCAAAAATTCAAATTCTCATGGCCCTCTATATAAGGAGCAAATAAAAAACATTAAATATGGTTACTTACGAGTATGGCAACAATGTTTTAAATTGTTTGTAATAGCAATGTTTTGAAAAAATGTCTTTGAACAAAAGATTACACTCATACAGATTAAATTATCTAGCTTAGATCAAAAACATTAAACACGCTATAAATATAACAGTTAATTTTAAAACAATTATAATAGAACGCGTTTATGCGTGTTTACAAAAATCCCAACTATCAGTTACATTAATTTTTTTGTCTTAGCAATTCACCCCTGATCTCGGAGAAGATTGGAAATATTTGGGGAAAAAAGAAAAGAAAAGAAAAACACTACGGCGCCTTTCTTAATGAATTTAATATCATCATTAAGAAGTCGATAAAAGAATTCGAGAGGATTACAATAAAAATAAACAGACATAATATGCCCAGATTATTTAACAACAACACACACACACGCATATATATATATTATAGCTATATAGCGAGACTCTTCGCAAGCCGAATTGAGTCACTGTCGGTCACTGGGCGTGTTTCCCAAAAAATACGCTAAAAATCCACCTTCGTCCCGACCGTGCGCCGACAGCTTAGTGGTAGAATATCCGCCTGATACCAATTCAGTCGGGTTTCGATCCGAGCTAGAGGCAACCGGATGTCTAGCCGCACTGATGAGCT
Source organism: Acanthosepion lycidas (assembly GCA_963932145.1). NCBI lineage: Eukaryota > Metazoa > Mollusca > Cephalopoda > Sepiida > Sepiidae > Acanthosepion > Acanthosepion lycidas. Next base: position 114,007,671 of record OZ010580.1, on the reverse strand, counting down.
GTGATACAGCGAAACAGTCTGTCTGTGGATGACATTATATATATATATATATATATATATATATATACAAGTATAGAATTGATGTATACGGAATAAATTC
>OZ010580.1:113885071-114000071 GCA_963932145.1 Acanthosepion lycidas | reverse complement strand
AAAAAAAAAACCTATGTTCGTTCCTGCCATTAATTCACCTACACACACACACGTATTTTTATGCTTACATAACGAGTCAGTTATTGTTTCATACGAGAACTGTAAACCCATGACATAGATTTTGTAAATCCTCAAATCAAATGCTATTTCTCCAACAATAAATTCGATCTCATATGATATGACTATATAAGCTCGGGAGATAAGTTGTTCAATATAACTTTTAAAACTATAAATAAGGACACATTTCAAATTATAAACTAGTGATATTTACAGTTTTAAAACATTATTACTCACTAACGTTACTTACCTGAATATTAATTAACTTCAGCGAGCCTGTCTATCCGTCTGTTTCTGTTAACATAGTTTTCTTTTGTAGTCAACTTATTTGTATGGCATATCCCCGATAAAGATTAAAAAAAAAGCTGAACGTGGCTGTTATAAATCATGTGAGTGTTGTGGCTTCAGACAAGTTGGTGTGATCAGTTGCTAGGAAATGAGTGTGACTATACGACTTCATTAAATATGGAAGTTGTTATCTCCAATTGTTTTAAAGACCATCCTTTTTTTTTTAAACTCTATTTTGCCAAAACTTGCATTCCATTTACTTTCTTTGTCCCTTTTAGCTGTCGTAGTAAATTTTCTTTCTTTCTTTCTTTCTTTCTTTCTTTCTTTCTTTCTTTCTTTCTTGTTTATTGTTTTTTCTTTCTTTTTCATTACCGTTCTTTCTTTCTTTCTTTCTTTCTTTCTTTCTAATTTTCTTTCTTTCTTCCCTTGCTACCTGTTTTAAAGTTTTCTTTCTTTCTTTCTAATTTTCTTTCTTTCTTCCCTTGCTACCTGTTTTAAAGTTTTCTTTCTTTCTTTTTTTCTTTCTTTCTTTCTTTCTTTCTTTCTTTACTGACTTTTTATGGTCATGATTTTCTTTCTTTCTTTCTTTCTTTCTTTCTTTCTTTCTTTCTTTCTTTCTTGTTTATTGTTTTTTCTTTCTTTTTCATTACCGTTGCTTCTTTCTTTCTTTCTTTCTAATTTTCTTCCTTTCTTCCCTTGCTACCTGTTTTAAAGTTTTCTTTCTTTCTTTCTTTCTTTCTAACTTTCTTTCTTTCTTCCCTTGCTACCTGTTTTAAAGTTTTCTTTCTTTCTTTCTTTCTTTACTGACTTTTTATGGTCATGATTTTCTTTCTTTCTTTCTTTCTTTCTTTCTTCGTGTTTGTTTTATTCTGTACTGAGAGTGTTTTTTTTTCATAATTCTTTTTTACTTTTGTCATCCCTTTCTTTACTACATTTTTAATTTCCTCCTTTCAGATATTTCTTTGTTTGTTTGTTTGTTTGTTTGTTTGTTTCTTTCTTTCTTTCTTTCTTTCTTTCTTTCTCACTCTCCTTTCTTTCTATCTATATATTTATCTAGTTTTTATTTCGTTTTCTTTTCTATTTTCTCTCTTTTAATGTTCCTTTGTTTTCTTATGTCATTCTTTCTCGTTCCCCTTAAAAAGTCTCCCCCTCAAATAAATAAATTCGCAGCCTAATTTTCAAAGCCTGTATCAAATCACGTGAACTTATTGTACTTTGTGACTGACAAACATTGATATCTTATACACCACCACCCTTACCCTAAAGACAACCACCACTATGACTATCTCCAATACTAACATCATTACGCAACAGCCTGAACAACGAGGACTCACTGCTGTCAGTAAAACTTATCGTAAACAAGTGACAAGTGCGATAAGTTTGAGGAATGTGTTTGCCATTTGACAAAAGACGTTACTTATTGTTTTGATATATCGTAATTAGCCGTTTCCTTATAAGGAAAACTTTTGGCAGTTATTGACCGAAAAGTTAGCGTTAGCGTTATACAGTGTAACCCGGATATAAGAGACCCGGATATAAGAGACTTCTTCTCCGGTCCCGACAACTCTCTTATATCCGGGTTACACTGTAAATTATTTGTCTTAAAACAGTTTTTCAGGAAATTACATTTCTCAAGTCCAGTAACTGTTATAGCTCTTTCTAGTATTGACAGGAGTTTCCCTTCATCGTTCTGGATATGACAATAAACTACTTCCAGTAGCAAGACTTCTGATCGGGAGGTTTTGAGTAGCGTGGAACCACCTTTAATTGCTGATGTTTCCTAGCTCCACCCTGATCCGGGTTGGTAGCACCTGTCATGGTCCCATCTATGGACAAATAGTGAACTCCAAGCTGGGGTCAAAAACTAAGAGTATAGATTTAAAAATAAAAAAAAAATACAGAAAATTACTCAAGCCCCTAAGAAAATAAAATTTCGGCATTAAATGATCCATAAGGAGTTGATATGCCGCTAGACAAACCACGCTTTCCATTCAAATCTTTTTCTTATATCTGGAAGCAAGGATCCGGCGATTGGTGGTTTTGAGGAGTGTGGAACTACCTCTTAATTGCTGTTGTTCCCAGGACCACGCTGACCATGGATGGTAGCACCTGTTACGGTCCCAGCTATAGGCAAATAATGAACCCCCCAGACAAAAACAAAATGCTATGAATACATATAGTCATCCACAGACAGACTGCTTCGCTGTATCACAGCTCATCAATGTGGCTAGACGTCCTCTAACTAGAATCGAAACCCGACCGAATTGGCGTCAGTCGGGGGGCGGGGATTCTACCACTAAGCCGTTGGCGCACGGCAGGGATGAAGGTGAATTTAAGCGTATTTATTTTTAGATAAACACATAGAAACTGAGAGAACTCGATTCGATTTACTGAAGAGCCTTTCATTATTAGCCGTAATAGTCACTGTTCACAAACCCCCACTTCCTCCCCAGAGAGCTCAACCGAAATAATTTTTTCAGGAGCATATGTATATATATATATATATGTGTGTGTGTAGGATTAATACAAGTATGAAATTTATCACTGTTGTGGCCTTGTTAGGGACCAGAAATAAAGAGACAAGAGAGGAATACAAACATTTGCAGCAAGAATGTTCGGTCCGACTGTCAGAGTTGACTGCTAGAAACTTCCCTCTCCCAGAAGGCAGTACCTGCTCCTATTTATAGCTGGGAGAGTCCATGCGTGCGTGGGTAAATTACCATAACAATCACCTAGCTGATTGATGTTATATTCAGTACCTCTACTCCAGAGTTTCGTAGATAAACCTTTGTGTAATTGCTCGGTACACTCGTCAGGAGGTATCACCAATTGTTTGTTGATTTTCTCATTTTCATTGTTTTTCTAACAAGTTAAAAAAAATAATGCGTTTTTTTTATTGGTGTCGGGTTGATTTTTTCTTCTTTGTGTGCGTGCGTGTATGTGTGTTCATGTCTGTGTATGTGTACGTGTGCGTATATGTACGTGCGTATGATGTGGTTATTTCTTTTTTTCATAATTTTCTTGTATTATACTCACGCCTTATTTCTTTTCTATATTTTGTCTATCTTTTGGCTAGGACAGAGTTATGTCCCTTTTGTTACATGTTGGTTAGAGTTGGAATATTTGTTTTTAATATGAGACCTATTGTACTGCTGGTCAATGAATAGCGATGGTACCGTTGTTGAACTCACCGAATTAAATAATTTGAACCAACAAGAGTTTCAAGATAAAATATATTAACCCATACTGATGATCTAAAAGTAAGTATCAATCGAAATGTCAGGAACTTTTTTTGTTAATTCACCCTTATTAATTCCCCGCCAAATAAAAAGAATTTATCTCTATCTATAAAAGGCAGGATATGTGTGTGTGTGTGTGTGTGTGTGTGTAAGGAATGCACGGTCGCAATTTTAGACGGATTTGCACCAAAATTTACATGCACATGCTCCGAGTTAGCGGAAAGGTCAAGACCGACTTTGCATTTCCCAACTCCCATCGATAGTTGAAATAATCGATTTTTTTCATGCTTCTATGGCAGTTTTCATGTAGTTTGCAGCCATTTTCTACTGGCCAGAATGAGAGCCTATAGCTGGCTGCCACGAGTAGGCAGGAAGGTTCTATTAGCCAGCTTGAGAGCCAACAGCTGACTGACACAAATGTTAACTAGCATGCTAGCATCCAAAAAAATCGATAGCTGCATTCGTCACAAGTGGAAAAAATTTAAATCTGCATGGCACTTTACTCCTTCGCTTGCTTAAACTCAACGTTGATTCTGGTTTCGCAGAACTGGGTTGGGTGTGAAAAAGTATTTGTTGTTAACATTCTTTTTTCATTCGGTTTTTCCAGTTACGAGTCCTTTTTTAAAGCTGATCGTTTTGTGTTCATTTTGTTTAGTTCTTTTTTCGTAACAGATTTAATGTTTAGTATAGAGCTTAGAAAAAAATCGCATTGTGAGATAGGCAAGAAGTAAGGCATGTAGCAACATCAGTACTGCAAAGGGCACTCGTTTAAAGGCAAGGAAGGGCAAAAATATTTTAAGTCAAGTGATAGCGATTGCTGTATGAGTCGTACGATTTTTGAATCAAGCATTGGCAACGCCGGGCTATGCTGCTAGTATTTACTAAAATTCACACCAAATTCTCCCAGAGCGAGGCCCTTCCATTGCACTCCGGTTGGGTTGACCTTTGCGATCGCCCCAAATATGGCCGACTCGGGTGTCCTACACATGTGCACATACGTACACGTGTGATATGGGGTCTTCGTCGCACTCAGCCCGATAACCAAGCCAAAAACAGATTTTTTCATTCTGCGAGTTGAAAGTTCTTTCGAGACAAGCTAAACAAATTTTGATTTAAAATTTACAATTTTAAAAGAGTGCCAAAAATTTAATAAAAAACAAACAAACTTTGATTTAAAATTTATAACTTCTTGGGGTGAAATAATACTCTTAAAATAAAACTTTACATTATTTGAGGTGAATAAAAAAACTTCTATTCATATGATAACGACTAGAAAGAAACACCCAGAATAATTGTCAACTTCTGTTTAAGAGCACTTGAAATTTATAGCCCTCAATATTTATACGATGGAGAGAAATGCACTGAAAACACATTTAAAATTTCGTTTCTAATTATAACTTTTCATGCTAACTGACTTGTCTGGTAAAAAAATCTATTCAAGGAAAAAAACAAAAAAAAAAAACAAAGCAATAAAACCTTTCAATTTGTTAATTTCCATTTCGCTTCCGGTCAATAAATTTTTCTTATTTTATTTGTTTTCTTTTTATCGTTTGCCTCGTCTCTATACGTCCTCCATTTTCTTTCATTATTCTATCTTGCTATCTTTACAGCCCCAACGCACAGTGTCTCTTTGTTTTTCCTCTGTAACTTTAAATTTTTCTATCTGCCTTATTCTCTCACTCTTTTTTTTCCCTATTTTCATACCTTTCACTATTCTTAACAGCTCAAAAGAGAAAGACCTTGTGCCAGTTAAACTGACGAAATCATATGGTTATTCTGTCATATACTGGTCGTTAGGATTTCGACCTGGGAAATTTAGCACAGTAAAGCAACCTTCAATAGCAACATTAGCGAGTTATCGTATTCACTAGATCTTCTTATCAATTTACAAAATACACAATGAAAGAAAAAGTTTTTTAGTATATAAACTAGTGTACTCGTGTCGCCAAAGATGAAGACAATTGTTAAAAAGTTTTAATGGATGCAAGGAAACAAGTCTTGTAAAAATACATGGAGATCTAATAAGGCGGAGATAAAGAATTCACAATTAAAATATCCCCGAATGAGTCGTTTAATTAATCCCTTCCCTTAGAGTTTAATTTGAGAACCACTTGACTATTACAATGTTTTGCAAGTTCACGTTCTAACATCTTCTCTGACCTTTGCCCCGACTTTCACCTCTGCTTTTAAAAACGACCCCTAATGTCTTGATCCTTATCAGATATAAGTACAGTGTAACCCGGATATAAGAGAAACCCGGATATAAGAGAGATTTTATATGGTCCCAAATTAGAGCCATACTTACCTAAACAAAATAGACCAAACCCGGATATAAGAGAAACCCCGGATATAAGAGACTTCATCTCCGGTCCCGACAACTCTCTTATATCCGGGTTACACTGCATATATTTTCTGACGAATGAGAGGACAGGGAAAGTGTATAAGCAATTTTGGAGGGAAAAGTTCCCAATGTTTCTGAGCCTTCGCTTTAAATACCGAGAATATGCGTCTCTTTGACAGTGAGTATTTGACATTGTCTGTGATAACATCAGGTTGGCGACAGCAACACCAGTCATCTTCGGAACCTGTTTCAAAGAAGAAATCTACATGCTGGTTTCTAAAGACAGAACGTCAGCACTCCACTAAAATCTGCTTCCTAGGACCTTGAAATTTCTGTCGGTCAATCGGCTAAGTGACAAATTTGTTATTTAGCTGATTTATGTTATATTTAGCCCCCTCTACTCAAGAGTTACGCAGAGGAATCTTTCGGTAATTGTTCGGTTCACTCGTCAGGAGGTGTCAGCAAATGTCAATCAATTTTCTCGTTTTCGTCACATTTATATTAAGTTTTGTTTTATTAAATTTATAGACATTTTATTGGTATTAGGTTGATTTTCTTCTTTGTGTGTGCACGCGCCTATACTGGCGTGCAAAAGTTTTGGACCAAATACATAAACTCATTATACACTTTTATTTTATTAAGAAGTTGAGATTAATTAGCGGTATGCTTTTATCAATAGTGTCTATGGATCTTAGTGATTGGAAATTAATTTTTTGCGTTTTCTTAGGTGCCGTGTAACAGAAGATACGCCGCTTTAAACAGTTTGAAGGTCAAAAAAGGTCATGACAAACTATTGGGCCAATGAAATATCTGACATTATAAAGTCATAATTGTCAATTTTAGCGCATCCAAAGCTAAACTCTATTAATTATCTGAGAGACCCCTCCCTGCCTTCCATCAGCATGGCTGATGCTAGCCTCCAGGAAAGTGACTCGTTACACATTCTAGGGCTAACATATTCAGCTGACATACAGTTGAAAGACTATATTGAATCTATTGCTAGATCAACTGCTAAGAAAGTAGGTTCACTGTGTCGAGCGAGATAATTTTTCTCCCCGGAATCTATTTTGCATATTCCTAGGTCTACTATTCTACACTTAGAATATTGCTACTATATATTGTCCGGTGCACCTGCTATTTACCTGGACCTCCTTGATAAGATCCAAAGAAGAATCAGCAATATTATAGGTCCTGATCTTAAGGTTGCCTCTCTGTGCCTTTTCTATAAATACTTTCATGGTAATTGTTCGGATGTGCTCTTCGCTATGGTACCTAGACTGTATGAACGTAAGCGCAGTACTAGATTGGTTGGCGAGGTCTCATCAATTTACAGTTGAGCTGGCTAGATGTAGCCGGATGTTCTATGCTAACAGTTAATTTTCTCGCGTTTCTCGCTTGTGGGACTCTCTTCTGGCTCCATGATTTCCAGCTAACTTTAATCTGCAAAAATTTAAATGCAATGTCAATCACTATCTACTGTACTCCGGATTATTTTTTTCTCTTTTTTCTCGTTATTAATGTTTCTGTTCCTAATTCCTTCACACCCGGTAACCCCCTGCGTGTTAGCGTCTGTACTGATTTGCTTCGGGTGATACTGATTAAAAAAATACGCAAAATTTTTAAGTAGGAATTGTTCCATTTTATTAACATGAGTGTAATGTGCCTCGCCAAGTCATTGTAGTTGAACATTTACATGGGTTTGTGCGCTGAAATCATAGCTAAAATTTCTACTGAAGCAAAGACGAAAGTTGTGACTTTGAAAGGGAAGATGACTCAACGAAAGATAGCCATGCAGCTGTGAATTTCCACGAACAGTTTTTCAAACCAGCTAAAAGACGTTTGTTACGGCTGGAGGTTTTTTAAATGTAAAGAAAGACAGAAAGCCGCAAAAGGTAGAGAGATGAAAGAAACATCGTGTGGATCTCGATAGGCTATCCAAAGATTAAGACGCTGACAAGTGAATGCAGTCTTAACAGTGAGGTTTCAGTTGTTACACAGAATATTGGGAAAAACAATTTGCACTGGTGTATAACAGAAAAAACGACCCCCAAAAAATAAATAAAAAATAAATAAAAACATCATTAATCAAAATATATCAGAATAGAAGATTGATTTTTTTTAAGCATTTCACCCCTAGCAAAGCGGGAAGCCACTAGCACGCAAGGGGTTACAAAGCATTTTGAGCGAGAGCAGATAGGAATGATAGAGGAGAGGATGAGGAGAATGCTGGAAAATGAATGCAAATTAGAGTTACATCCTAAGGCAAAAGTATATGTAAGAATACCAGTGGAAGAAAGAAACAATACAGGATACACAACAAATACGAGAATCTTTTGTGGCGAACGCGTAATGATGGGGTGGCATCAAATCGATTGTAGAAGATAATTGATAAAATTGAATGGAAACCTAAACAATGAAAACGACATTAGCTTACTAGGGTCTAATCTTCTGCCAGACTACGACGATGAATAAATTATTCACCATGTTTTTGCTTCTTATCACAGATTATATGCAACAAAATGTTTTTTTTAATTATTTTTTTATGTGGATGAAGATGTTCCTCTTTTGGAAGGTTGGGCAGTACAAAGTCCTTATCTTAATAATTTGAATCATTGAGGTGGGAACTGAAGAAATAAGTGCTCCAACGAAAACCATGCAATTTCCTAGAGCTTTGGGATTAATGTCAAGAAGAATGGAAAAATTCTCATTGAGAAAATCTGGCCATCATTCCATTCAATGCTACTTTGGTAATTTTAATAGGATTAGATAGGTTTGCCTAACGCCCGGTTCAAACTTCTTCCCCGTCTTTTGAACAAGTAGAGTTTTATCGTAGGTACAAGGATAGAGCCCTGAGGAACACATGCATTGATACAAAAAAGACCTAGAAGAGTGGCCATTCAAGATAACTATCATTTCGTGATTTGATAAGAAAAACTGAATTAGATAGATAGATAGATAGATAGATAGCCTTTCAGGAACATAACATACAAGACATTTGCGACATTATAAAATTCATACTTACTCATAACAATTTTGAGTTCAACGGCCACCATTTTCTCCAGGCCAGAGGAAGAGCGATGGGAACTAAAATGGCTGCCAATTATGCGAATATATTTATGGAGGCGCTAGAACAAAATAACATATTAAGATACCACCAAAACCTCTCCGCTACCACAGATACACAAGGGATATCTTTTTTATATGGATACATAGTGATAACACTCTCCATGACTTCAAACAATACACCAACAATTTTCACAGCACGATCAAATTCACGATGGAACATTCAGTCACTACTATTCTATTTCTGGATGTACTGGTACGTCTAAACAACAACCATATCTCTAAATCACTATTCATTAAACCTACAGATAATTATTGCTACCTAAATTTTAACATCTGCTACCCTACCAACCTAAAAGAAATCAATAATCTATAGCCAGTGTTTACGCATAAAACTTATCTGTTCTGAACATGGAGATTACAAAAACACATAGGACAAATATTCAGTTATTATCTAAATAGAAATTATCCCCTTAAAACTATCAAAAAATCAATCACTAAGGCTACCAAACACAATAGAAATACTCTTCTAACCTACGAAACAAATAAAAGAAAATTCCAGAATTCCCATGTTTTTGATTTCAGTTACAATATCATATCTTGTATTTTACTAATAGATTTCCAGTACATAAAACTTGATCACACAGTTAATAGGATATTTAGTGAGAGCCCGCTTAACGCAAGGCGACGTCCTTCAAATATATATACACTCTTTATTACATCATCTAGAATACAAAAATAAACCTCAATGTCACCGAAGGTATTTTTACGCCATCTGGCATCTGATAGTAATCAGTCGTCATCCTTTGACTTGTGCCAGTTTAAATATGTTCAATTATTTTGAAACAAATGCAAAAACAGGAAATTATATCGATGAAACAGGCACGGAATTCCGTCTTCGGTTTAATACCCCCCGGAAAAAAAAAAAAAACTATCAAAGACATCAATTTCACTGTAGCTGCATATTTCAACCAACCGGGCCATAGCCATGATAGATGCGTCCATATAGCGTCTTCATTTAAATGCCAACAAGAACGCCGAGAGTGCGAGATGAAATATATTTTTAAAATAGATTCGCACATTCTAGGATTGGAAAAAAAAAAAATGAAACCAATTTTTGCTACTGATTCGATCCTACTTGTTCAATGAGATTCGCCGTTTTGTTTGCAAAATTTGTTTTATTGTTGACCCAGTTCTTGGCAAGTTGACCGCTGTTTCGTACCCCCTCCTTTTTATTTTTATTTTTAATTTGCTGAACTTATTTTTTTGGCTCTATGTTACATTCTGTCAAGATGGCAGAGGCGCTGCTGGGGGTACCGACCACCCAACAACAAAGAAAGATTTTTGGGGCTCAGCAGTACCCAGGAAAAAGAACGCCACGCATTTTGAAGAGATGCAGAGCCAGTACCAAGAAGTAGCTTCCGTACTGGAGAGAGTAGCGACTAGAACTGTTTCCCTGCTTACAGCAGATGTGAAGACCAGAAAGTTAGTCGGAGTTAGCAGAGAGATCATGTGGAGCTCCTGAAAAAGATTCGACATTCCAGCAAGGGTACTGTGTAAAAGAATCGACGCCATGTGGGACATCCTGTTAAAAAAGAAAGAAACAGTGGAAAAACAAAATAACAGTCCACGGAGTACTCGTGGACATAACTAACGATCACTTGGGAGCTTATTTCAGCCAATTCGAATCGGTCGAGGATGTCACGTCAATATTAAGCAAGTCGGGCATCGCCGCTGGAGAACTACATGTGACGGTGACCCGCAAGGGTTTCATAGACATCCCCGACACACTATTCTGCCGCGGGAAGCAGATTTACATCATCGTGTAGGGAAGGAGACTCCATTGTTGGACATGTGGCGCCATGGTCCATTTATCTAAGGTATGCCCCAAAAGAAATCCGGCGCCAAAGCATCATCAACGGAGGAAGCAGTGGGTATAGTTAAAGAAAAGACAATCACCGAACGTCATGAGAAGAAGGAGGTGTTGAGGAGGGGGATGAAAGCCGCGTCTCCTACTTCTAGAGGGAGAAGAAAAAATGAAAAGTAGCAGCGGCGACCAAGGCAGCAGCAATAACAACGACAACAGCGACGACAACCACAACAATAACAGCAGCAGCCAGAAAGAAGGAGAAAGAACTAAGCAACGAGGGGCAGAGAAAACACTGGAAACTATAAAGTCCCAATCTGTCCCTGCTTTACCAAGAGTCGTCAGGTAAGACAAGGAGCCTCTCTTCTTCCTCTAGAACTCCAGAGTAAGACGACCCATTTGCTTCGAGACCTCTTGTCTTTTCGTGTGGATGCGGCTGCGATTCAGGAGATACACTTTGTTTGCGAGGTCGATGCCCGTGTGCATCAGGACTTTCTTGTCTATTCAGCATACCGAGGCAGCTCGGCAGCCAGAGGGTTTTCCTCGCTGATGAAACGCTCCCTGGACGCAAGTGTGGATCTTGTCTATGTTGGTGCGTGGTGGTGTGCTTGGTCGTGGCTGATATTGCAATGAAGTGGTTCGTTTCCGATCGTTGCGGTCTATGCGGACAACGATCAGAGAGTGCATTGTTCGTTCTTCCATCAGTTGGGACTGTTCCTGGTGGATCCAACGCACTTAGTTTTAATGGAGGACTGGAATGCCATCTTCGACCCCGAGCTAGACAGAGGTGGGGGGAGGGCGGAATTCTTGCAGGATGTGGAATGATCGAAGTATGCGTGATCTGATCGACGAATTTGCTCTCGTCGGTAGATACCGGGTCTGTCAGCCTGGGCGGGAGATGGCCGTCTAGCCAGGTGGTTAGATATCTAGACAGTATTTTAGGGAGAAGGGTCGATCTAGATCTGCTAGATCAGATGTTCTCAACCAGGGATAAATTTACCCCTAGGGGGTAAAAAATTATATAGTCGGGGTTATTGAAGTACCTGATAATTTAAAAAAAAAACGCGTGAAAGCCGATGGTGATATGAGAGTAGCATTATCAGAAACAGCTCCTCGTGTAAACAAACTGATTGACTCAATAAATCAGCAATGTTCCCACTGATAATGCTTCTGGTGTTCTGTTCATTATTTTTTGTAATACAAATTAACTTCATAATTTTCTATTTAGAAAAGGTTTGATTTTCTTCTTTTTTTGATACGAATGTATAATACTATTTTTATATAAAACCTAAAGTCCTAAACAATAAAAAAGTTCTTTCTGACTTTCTTGTTTTTCTGTCACTTTATGACATTGATGTACAAATGAATGATAGATTACTAATTTTTTGATCAGAATTTTGACTAATTTTTAGTATTTGTCAGTATTTTTTATTTCTGTTTTGGTATTTTTACTAATCACTATATTTGCACAATTTTTAGTCACAAATTAGTCAGTACTAATCATCATTCATTCAAAAAAAATTTTTTAGTATTTTCCAAAAATTTTTTAAATTGCCAAAAACAAAAATACTAAAAAAAATTTTTTTTTTGAATGAATGATTATGATTAGTATTAATTTGTAGATCTACTAATACAGTGGATAAAATAAATATTTTTTTTTATTAATGACTACAAGCGTTAATAAAAATACTGAATTTTATACAGAGTACTAACTTATACTAAAAAATTAGTAGATTAGTACTAAATAAGAAATCAGTATTTTAAGTGTCGCTTAGTATTTTTTTTAGGCACAGTATTTTGACTAAAAAAAACCCTTAGTATTTTGAATGAAAAAATCATTCATTCATTTAGTCACGAAATTGTACATCCGTGCTTTATGATGGCTATGAATTTTTTGTATGGGGGTGGGGGTGGTGGGTAAATGGAGAAATACATAAAGCCGAGGGGGTCAATGATGGAGGAAAGGTTGAGAATAGCTGTGCTAGATCATCTCACTGATGAGGCCATCCGGACCATAAACTCGATTGTTCCCTGATGGCGTTCGTTAGACTCTATGGCTAGAATGTCAGTCATATTTATTTCCCTTAGTTTCCCTTAGTCTGTCTGAGTTTTCTATATGAGCTGGGCTAATTGTTCCAAAGAGAGGATTTATATTTTTTTGTTATGGATTTCACAAGTTTGTGGCAGGCGCTGTTTATCCCTGCGATGATGAGCACATTGGGATACCTATTAGGTCGGTGCAGAAGTAATGTCGTTTTCTCACATAGTAGCATATGTGAGAAAACGACATTATTTTTGCACCAACCTAATATTTTCTATGTTTTAAGGAGATCGTAATGTTTGGGTGTTTTCGGGTGATAATTCTATTAGTCTGTACCATGATGTGTTTTCATTTTTAATTAGTTTCCTAATATCCTCGTTAAATGACTGACAAATCCATGATCAGTCTAGATACAAAATCCCTTTACACAAAATAAAAATCTCATCTCCAATCAATGCTATTTTGCATTTAATAATAATTTTTATAAACAAAAATTTGGATAACCAATGGACTGTAGCGATTGCTGTTTTTCCAGGCCCACATTTTATTCGCTTGCGATTGGCTAATAAATCATTACTTCTTTTATATAGGACAATTTAGCCATCGCAGTCGTTTCTTGCGAGGTCGATGCCCTTCGGTTTTGAGCTCGCTTGCTTCTTCTGTTAGTACGAATGTAGTGATTAGTTAATTTTTAAACTAATCACATATTTTAGTGCAAGATTAAGTTTTTCCGCGTTGCCTACCATTTTTCCTTAAAAGAGGTGACTTTTCGCAAGTCGTCAGTAAGATCCAGTAGGATTCCAGCCATCAGCACAAATCCACGATCTTACTCGTCACATTTCAAACGAACACACAGACACAGAATTTCGTAATATAAACTTACATTTCTCTCTGTGACTTTGCCAAGTTCAATCAACCAGAACTCTGTTTATTAAAACCTTTCTATACACAAGACATTTTTAATTAATTGTATCCTTGTGTTATTTATTCTTAACATGCATACTTGCTCTAATATTGATTTCTGAACATTTTTCTGTCAAGAGAACTTTCTTCGAACAATCAATTACAAATCAATCTACAGTTAAAGGGGAACAACTTCTTTCCCTTAATCTATATATTGAAAACAATTTTATTCTTATATGTTATTTCAATATATATTTGTTGATTAACAATTTGGAGTTATTGTTGTTTACTTGAATCCTGTTCATTGGGAATATTGTTAATATAAATAGTATTGGTCTATCTACAATCGGACACCTTTACAATTGGTAACACCGACGTTCCAAAAATAGATCTTTCAACCAATAGACCTACTACACTCTACAGAATTTCTCGTTTTTGGTCCCTTCCAAAATATTTTACCCAAACAATCAACATACTTTCGATATATTGACGATGTTCTCTTAATACACCTTTGTGATACTGATTATCTGACCTTGTAGATAAACTAAACAAAGTCGAACATACAATGAAATTTACATAGGAAATGGGAGAAAACAATACTTTACCTTTCCTAGATATCATTTGACACCGCGTTAACAATAGCTTAAAACTTAGAGTCCACCGAAAACCAACCAATAAAAACGACCGAGTAAATTTCTATTTCCATAATAACAACAAAATAAATTCTGAAATAATCATTGGATTCTAATCAAGAGCACTAAAAATTTGCAGCCTCACTATTTACACGAAGAAGAGAAATACATTGAAAATACTTTCAGGCTACTTTAATACCCTAACTATATATATATATATATATATATATATATATATATATATATATATATGCGCGATACTTATTGGAAAGCGCTCACTATCAGTGATAGAGCTAACATACTTAGTTGCATTGATGTGAGTTTGTGATCCGGGGTTTCAAGCCCTTGCGATCGTGAAACCCGGGGTCACAAACTCACATCAATACAACTAAGTATATATATATATATATATATATATATATATATATATATATATATATATATAGTTTATGCAAACTTAGGTAATCCGTATAGGTAGACCCGAGGAGGATGATATCCGGAGAGCTCAATGTAAAATTCAGAGCAGATATGTTTGAATAAAAACAGACCACGTTAAGGTTCCATGTAATAAATTATTTCACCATAACCCCTTTAAAGGGGTTATGGTGAAATAATTTTTTATTCAAATATATATATATATATATATATATATATATATATATATATATATATATATATATATATATATATATATGGTGTATTTGGATAGCAAATTTTAATTCATATAAGTTGTTTGTTAAATATCTTTTTTTTTTATTTTTCTATATTCCGGACCGATTTTTTGATTTCTGGTGAAAGTTTAAATATAAATTGTTCAATATCTGAGCTTATCAACACCTTTTCAGGTTATTTAAAGCCAGAAAACAATTTTAGATTGTAAGAATTTTTCGGGAGAGATAATAATGGTTTAGTAATGCAATTCTTATTAATTAACCCATAGCCTGGGGGAGAAGAGGTGGATTCGTACGTTTCCCAATGGTATTTGTGTGAAAAGGGAATATATAATAATATAACGAACCCAACGGGAAATGTAACTCGGTTCTCCGATTAAGAATTCTGAGACATTATCCATTACACCAACCGCACATTTCAAGCTTACGTCAAAACCAAGTGGTCACCCATCTAGGTAGTGACCAGGCTCAACGTTGCTTAACTTCGGTGATGTAGCCGTGTAAGGCCAATATCAAAGAGCTTTTGTTTGTTTGCTATATCGATTTCATCATATTTTAAAGCACGTGTATTACACACACACACACACATACACATACATACATGCATACAGTGCATATTACCTCCGATCCCCCGAACCGTGAGAAGCAATATTGATTGAGGCCCCAGGGCAATGTTTTTTTACTACCTACAATTATTTACATTACAACTGACTATTAAAGGATGAAAAAGTTATCCGACTTTAACAAGTTAATGGGAGGTAACTCTTACAACATTGGATATTGTTCATTTTAATTTTAAGCAAGGTATTAGGAAACGTTTGTTTTAAATACAATGGAAAGAGTGCTGAACTGCTAATCTCTTAACACTGAACAGTCTCTTTATAGATGAAGAAGAGATTTCAAAACAAAGATGTGGCTCTATCGTGGTTCTATCGAGGAATACTGAAAATACTATGGACGAAACAGGTGAGCAATGAGGAAGTTAAAGAAAAAAGAACTACCGCTATTTTTAATCCGATCATAATCATAATCAAGCATTTGAATTTCCCGAGATTGCCAGACTAATTCACCGAGTGACGTGTGTTTAATAAGAGTTTCTAATGGTCGAACTGTATATATGGCACAATTCTGTAATAAGGGACTCCGGAAAATCGATGGAGTACCGTAAAAAGGTAAATTAATTGTTGAGGAGTGTGGATTTTACAATTAAAATCAACAAGTTACGGCCAGTCGTAATAAGGTTAAAACGAATGAATGTGGAGAGTACGAAAGAATAATAAGCCCTTTCACCCACTTCCTTCAAATTTTGGCTCGCTGAAGAAAAATAGCTCCACATATTGTTAGCCCCTTTTTTCGTCCAAATCCGAGCTGCTTGGCCTGGGAGCCAGGATCAAAGTGTAGTACGCTACCATTGAACTTTGTGAGCTTCCGGTGCTTTGCCGAGAGAATACTCTTCGGCGCGATCCCGTCTCCGCGGGAGATCCTCCCTGTGAAGTCGTATCACTATTCTGACTCGGCCCTGTTTAGCGACTTCGTCCTCGTCAAGTTTAAACTCCGGCGCGACCACGCCTCCGTGGTTGTGAAATCGTATCACTATTCTAACTCGGCCCCTGTTTAGGGAATCCGTCCTCGTCAAGTGTTACACTTCGGCGCGATCCCATCTCCGCGGTCGATCCGCCCTGTGAAGTCGTATCACGAATTCTGACTTGGCTCTGTTTAGGGACTCCGTCCTCATCAAGTGCTACACTTCGGCGCGATCTCGTCTCCGTGGTCGATCCGCCCTGTGAAGTCGTATCACTATTCTGACTCGGCCCTGTATAGCGACTTCGTCCTCGTCAAGTGCTACACTCCGGCGCGACCACGCCTCCGTGGTTGTGAAATCGTATCACTATTCTAACTTGGCCCTGTTTAGGGAATCCGTCCTCGTCAAGTGTTACACTTCGGCGCGATCCCGTCTCCGCGGTCGATTCGCCCTGTGAAGTCGTATCACAAATTCTGATTCGGCCCTGTTTAGGGACTCGTCCTAACCGATACAACGAATCTTCGTGCGACATTGATCAACCTGCTGCTGTTCCTGACAATTCTCCCGTCCGGCTGTCGACCAGCTACCGCCGCCGACCAACTCTACATACGTTTCGCCGATACGACCAAAATCAATACCCCTAAACAAAACCAGTCATACCGGACCCGACACCGATACAAACATATTTCTCCAGAGTACACTCTTGTACATTTTGGATAAATAAAATCGACGTTATTGTTTCTTAAACCTTTGCCTTTGTCTCCTCATTGTCTTAACTGTTCACACCTTTCTTCATGAAGCTTGTACGGACTTTCTAAAAAAAAAGTGTTTTAAATAATTCATATGCCAAAAGCTAATCCGAATTAAAAGAAAAATTAATTTCCATATATAAAAAAAACTTTTGGGGCATTATTAAAACATTGGCATGCCCAGAAACGAGTCGCGATGCTGAAGAGAAATCACACTGATTTGGAGTCTGCCTTAATCAGCTCTGATGAAACAGTAATTGGAAAAATCGAATGATATTTCTTTAACAAAACAGCCTTGTTTGGAACTAAGATTGTAGCGAATGCTGCCATATCTAGACTGGGACTGCCTGTATGGATAAAGTTCAAAAGTATTTAAGCGAACGTGTGGGTAATGAATTATTTTTCACCCTAAAACCCGTTTCTCACGCAAGCTTATTACTATTTTTATAACAAGTGTTCTCACGAGCTACATTCCTTAGTTTCACCGGCCCCGGCCTTTATAGAGGGGTTAATGCAATCAACAAGACGGGTTTACCAATCTATAAAGGGTTGATGAAAATGCGATTAACCCGCTACTTTTTATTTTCCCAAAATGTAACAAAAAGCAAGCAAATAAAAAGAGAAATAACGATATGAAAGAATATTTTGGTTCAACAATAAATATTTTTTATATAACCACAAGAAGGTGCAAAATTGTATGCTGAGAGTTGTTTAAATTGCTCCAGAGTTTTTTCTTATGTGGATTGAAGTTTTTATGAAGATATTATGTGAAAGATTAAGCGTTGAGAAATTGCGTCTATAAAAATGGGTAAAGTTGATAAAGTATTTTTGTGTTTGATGAAAATTAAACAGTTTGTTTTTAGTGTTAAAATGTGTAATATTGTACTCGACTTACTGTTCTGTGTATGAAGTTGTCTCCCTTTGATTGAATGTGTCACTTGATGTTTTTGTTGATTTTTTTTTTTTTTTAACATTACGCCTCGAGCAAGGCGTGAAGCCACTAGGATGCAGGGGGTTGCAGAAGATTTGGAGCAAGAGCGGATAAGAGTGATAGAAGAAAGGATGAGGAGAGGGATAGTGGATAGATCAATGTAACTGGAGATGTCGATTGACATTACATTTGATTAGTTGGAGATTATAGCTCTCAGCGAAACAGTAATTGGGAAGGATGTTCCACAGGCGAGAGGTGCGAGGTATGAAGCTATTGGAGTAGAAGAGACGGCTACATTTAAAAGTTTCTACAGTGTAAGGGTGGGAGCGGGATGCCGGCCTCATGGAGTCTGGGGACCAGTGAAAGCAGCTCATCGGAGCAATTACCATGAAAGTATTTGTAGAAAAGACAGAGAGAGGCGACGGCGCGTCTGTGAGAGAGTGACTGTAGACGAGATGCCAGATCAGGGCCAATTATATTACATATCCGTCTCTGGATCTTGTCAAGAACTCCGAGATAAACAGAAGGTGCACCAGACCGTATATGGCAGCAATACTCCATGCAAGGGCGAATGGTTGATTTGTATATTTGAAGTATCGATTCCGGGGAGAAAAATTTCCTGGCGCGGCACAGAGAGCCAACTTTCCTCGCGGTGGAAGAAGCAATTGACTCAATGTATTTGTTCCATCTCAGGTCAGCAGTCAACGTGAGACCGAGCAGACGCAGGGAGTTGCTCTCAAGAAGTTGACTATCAGACATTCTAATGGGTGGTTGGGAAGGATCTCTATGCTGATTAATAGAGAGTAGTTTAGTTTCTGAGGCGTTAAAGTTGACCAGCCAATTCTTGCCCCAATTAACAACCGATTGGAGGTCTATTTCAAGACGAGTGAGCGTACTTCGCAAGCTGTGGAAATGTTAAGTAAATGTAACTTTAAGCCTGGTAAGATATGTAACATGGATTCGTATGTTGAGCTGAGAAAATTCGTAAAACTCACTTTCGAAGTCGCATGATGTTTCGTGTTTATTAATGTTTCAAGTTATGTTGGAGGCTCCAAGAAATTAGGCGAAAATTTGTATCTGCTTAGGATACGCACTAAACCGGAATTATGATTTTTTTTTTGTTTATTAACCAATCAGAAAGTGTTTTTAATTACTTCACGTCTGGAGCCGATTTTAATGGGACGTTGAGCGAGTTGGATTGATTTGAGATAAGTTTCACTCTGAGCCATTTTTAATGGGTTTTTAAACAAATGTAGAAGTCTGATTCTACACATTTCACACTAAGACCCGCCAAGCCACGTAAACAGGAAATAATCATTCTCATTCTCTTCATATTACATTAATAAGGAGGAAGTCCCGTTCGGATAGCTTCTCCCCTAAAAATGTTACTTTGTAGAACAAACTTCCAACAGGATGTTTTCCTGATCGCTACAATCTTAAGCCTAGAGTTAACCGTTATATTTTCTACATAACCGTATAAGCTGTACTTAATAGCTTCTTCTGTTACGCTCGTACAACCACATGGCTAAACTGAGTGGCTCTCGGGCCTTATATTGGGTGAACATAAATGTAAAAAGGGACACCATTCATCTATAGCTAGCTATCTGCTTCTATCTCTCTAACTAAATATCTATCTATCTATCTATCTATCTATTTAATTTTGCTCATATCTATCTATCTATTTAATTTTGCTCATATCTATCTATCTATTTAATTTTGCTCATATCTATCTATCTATCTATCTATCTATCTATCTATCTATCTATCTAATTTTGCTCATAACTATTTATCTATCTATCTATATATCTATCTAATTTTGCTCATATCTATCTATCTAATTTTGCTCATATCTATCTATCTATCTATCTATCTAATTTTGCTCATATCTATCTATATATCTATCTATCTAATTTTGTTCATATCTATCTATCTATGTATCTAATTTTGCTCATATCTATCTATCTATGTATCTATTTTTGCTCATATCTATCTATCTATCTATGTATCTATTTTTGCTCATATCTATCTATCTATCTAATTTTGCTAAAATCTATCTATCTAATTTTGCTCATATCTATCTATCTATCTATCTATCTATCTATCTATCTATCTATCTAATTTTGCTCATATCTATCTATCTATCTATCTATCTAATTTTGCTCATATCTATCTATGTATCTATCTAATTTTTCTCATATTTATCTATCTATCTAATTTTGCTCATATCTATCTATCTATGTATCTATCTATGTATCTATGTATCTATCTATCTATCTAATTTTGTTCATATCTATCTATCTATCTAATTTTGTTCATATCTATCTATCTATCTATCTATCTATCTAATTTTGCTCATATCTATCTATCTATCTATCTAATTGTCCTGTGACGACCAACTGGCTTGGTATTGGTCGCGGCACCCAAGTGTGACGTTCTAACCTTTTGGCGATTCGGATGGGAATCGGGTTAGATCCGATAACAGCCTCGTCGTTCCCAAATAGACTCCAACGCCTGGTTACCGAAGTAACTACTTTGATTCCCAGTCTGCCTATCCACGTTGTGAATTGACCTAGGCAGAGGAAATCAATCAGTCGTCGGAGCCGTAATGCAAGCTGAGTTCGAATGAGGGTGGTATCACACAAATAGATATAAGAGAAAATAAATAACAATACTTTATATCTGTTGCTGGATACTGGACCACGTCTATCTCCCAACCCGCTATGTGGATTCGTGACACGTTGTTTATTTTTGTTAGGCGAGTCTTAACATCTAAGCTGTCTGTCCTTTAAGGAACTGGTTCTTGGTGTGTCTTCAGGCGAAATTCGCAAAACTTGTTTTGGTGGTGTGAGTCTAAGTCGTTCTTCAAAAATAAATTGTTCTTGATTAGAAGATCAGTTCGGAATTTGCGCGAATCTTGGTCAGCTCTTCGTGGTGGGTCTTCAGAGCTCTCAACTGGAACTTACTCGGACTCGAACTAACTGCAACTCTCTCTCTCGAACTGATTTTCGCTCGCTGCGACTTTGCTTATATGGACGCCGACCCAAACCCGGGTGGGCTCGTCGGGGTTTGAGGTTCCTTGATAATTCTAAATCCATAGTCCACTTCTTTATTTTCGGTCAGGAATTTTCCATTTTTGGAAGTCTTCTCTTACCCCCACCTTCTCTTATTCTCATATGGATATCTCACCATATTTCAGAGGGGCGTCAATGGTTTTCCCACTTCCTCGCAGCAACTTCTCATACCTATCCTCTCAATGGGCGGCGGCGGTTTCCCCCCTTGCGTCACATGATTACCTCCGCCTGGCTCTCGTTAACATGTGGCCAATGGGCGTCCAACAGTATGAGTGTGACCAGGCTAGCTTTGTTTTAAGAAAAAAATATATCTTGCTCAAAAAATAATTATCTTTTTCTTTTCCTTTTCTTTCCTTAATCGCAGCTCTTATACTCAATGTCACCTGGGATCTATCAAATGAGATTTTCGCCAATTGTCAAGTGGGTGGTCATCCAGCGAACACAGCCAATTTTTCGTCCCGATAAAGCAGTTTCACTATCCTAGCCGTGTTTGCATTCTGGGTGCCAATTTCTGATAACATATTTTTATTATCATAGCCGAATTTCAACACACATAGATGTCCTATCCAAACGACAAAGACTTAACCCAGGGTTGGACTTCGTGTGCGGTTAACAGATGACCTATTAATTTGTTTGCCACCATGACACAGCCAATCCTTTATCTATTTAAAACTCTGTATCCACCTGGTGTTTGTCAATTAGCTTTATGACAATGGCCATAAAAATTTTCGCCATTCTTCAGTTATCAAAATAACATCGACAAATGTCCCTTCTCGTGGGTGGCTTTCCTTTATCATCTAAGTTTAACTCTCGTCTCTCTTTTTCTTTCTTTTCTTTCTCTTTTTCCTTTCTTTCTTTTTTTTTCTTTTTGCGCCCCTAAATGGTGTCACATCTATCTATGTATCTAATTTTGCTCATATCTATCTATCTATCTATCTATCTATCTAATTTTGCTCATATCTATCTATCTATCTAATTTTGCTCATATCTATCTAATTTTGCTTATATCTATCTATCTAATTTTGCTCATATCTATCTATCTATCTATCTATCTAATTTTGCTCATATCTATCTATCTATCTATCTATCTAATTTTGCTCATATCTATCTATCTATCTATCTATCTATCTATCTAATTTTGCTCATATCTATCTATCTATCTATTTAATTCTGCTCATATCTATTGATTTCACTCTATATCTATCTCATTTTTGGCTGAGAAATAATGGTTTCTCTACTTGTCAACCGTTAAAATTAGCAACTCCTTATTTTAAAGGTTCTTTCATATAAAGATTTTACCATTCGAATATTTAATGTTAGAGGACTCGTGAAAAAAGAAAAGCAAGAATTATTGCTTCTGGCCGCCGATAGTTATAACATTAATGTATGTTATCGCGAAGAACCTCGTCAAAAAAGGACTTCATATTAAAATCGGAATTAGACAACTAAAATGAATAGCCTTCAAACAGACTATAAGTATTATGGAAATGGTTTTGTCATCAATACCAAATGGAATAGCACAAGACAGGAAGGCAGTAACGGGCAGTGGTTTAGTGATGTTTGGTGATGACTCCTTGATTGTATGCCCCTCAGACTCAAGTAGGTGGGTATATAGAGTCTAGTACAAAGAAACGTGAGAAAGGAAGACATTTCCAATATGTAAAAACAGATGAAGCATGAAATAAACATTTTATTCAAATTAAATATAAACTAAATTTTGATTTCACTTTTTGATGCCCGCGGCCGTCGCACCCTTTGCCCAACCCTTCTGCAGTTTGAAGGGGAATAATAACAGATATTTACAAAGTTGCTGAAGATGAGAAATCACACTGGTTTACCTGCAAGTCGAAACGGCAATGATGATGATGGTGATGATGATGTTGATTTTGATTTCATGATTCCATTTCCAATGATTCGCTAATATTAATGTTATTTAAACGTAAAAACAAACGTGCTGCATAAATCTCATAATTTAGAAATTCGTTTCTAAAGAAAGAAAGAAAGAAAGAAAAACAAAGAAGAAAGAAAGAAAGAAAGAAAGAAAAAGAAAGAAGAAATTAATTTTGAAAGAAAGAAAGAAATTCATTTTAAAAGACATTCATTTCGAAAGAAAGAAATTCATTTCGAAAAAAAGAAAGAAACAAATTCATTTTGAAAGAGAGAAAGAAATAGAAAGAAGAAAGAAATTAATTTCGAAAGAAAGAAAGAAAGAAAGAGAAAGAAGAAATGAAATTCATTTCGAAAGAAAGAAATTCATTTCAAAAAGTAATTTATTTCGAAAGAAAGAAAGAAAGAAAGAAAGATAGAAAGAAAGATAGAAAGAAATTCATTTCGAAAGTAAGAAAGAAATTTATTTCGAAAGAAAGAAGAAAGAAATTCATTTCGAAAGAAAGAAAGAAAGAAAGAAAGAAAGAAATTCATTTCGAAAGAAAGAAATTCGTTTCGAAATAAAGAAAGGAAGAAATTCATTTCAAAAGAAAGGAAGAAATTCATTTCGAAAGGAAGAAAGAATTAGGCGTATACATTATTTTAAAAAGTAATTAGATATTTCCCAGCTGAAAGTTACAAACCTTGTTAATAGGGCATCACATCTGATGTGCGAGAACAAAATGAACTTTACCTTTTTTCTTTCTCGGGCGTGCGTCAATAGCAAAAAAACAAACAAAAAAAACAAAACAAAGTCCATTCATTATTCTTTTAAAATTTCATTCATTTATGTCTTAAAATAGGTTAGAAAAATCGATGTGAGTGCATTGAGTGACGATGTTATACTTTTGAGGAAACGAAATTTCTGAAATATCGAACATTTTCAAAATATAGGCACGTATCAAAGTACACGAATTGTTGGTTTCAAGAAGTAAGAAGTATAATCGAAGATAAGCAGGGCCGGATTAGATTTAGGCAAATGAAAATATAGCCACCCCCAACCCCCCGCATCTACCACCACCTCAGATAGTTCCACACTCTAACTCATTTTACCAACATTTACATAGTTTGAAGTAAGCTTACTGCAAATTCTTTAAATAAACTAGAATAGCTATCCTTTCTTTGCTAATAGTATTAGCCTAATACCCATGGAATTTTGAATGAATCCTCTTCACCCCCCAAGCTATCAGTAAATAGCAGGAGAGACCGAGTTATAAAGCCCTGGATTTGGGCACCTCGAGGTGGTGTAATGGTTAGCAAGCTTGTCTCGCTAGAGAACAATTACGACTGAGTAGTGAGTTCGATCCTCACTGGATGCCTCTTACTTTCGGCCTTGTGCCACATCCAAGCTACGCTTGGAAAATCACTATACAGCCTTGGATGGCAACTGATCTACCGCAGAAAGAAATGGCAACCTATTGTGGGAAAAAATCTGCCTCGTCAGTCATGTATCGAAAGATACATGATCGTCTAAGCGTGTATCACGCATGGCACATAACTGACTGTTAATAAAATATTCTTTAAGAAATACTTTGCTTTAGTATTTATTACAAACCAAATTAGCACATATTTCAACACAGCCTTATTAACAAAATAAAAACAGAATTTTTTAAAACCAGGAATAAATACAAGTTTTATCATATTGATAGCATTTTAGTTTATCAAACAATTTAGAAGTTATAACATCGAGAAAATTAAAATTACGTCTTTATAAGAATTTCTAAGATTTAAATATTCTGAACTAAAATCAAACATTCGTTATCTACTTGAAACACAATGACACAAACTAAAAAATTATTTTCCTTGCTTCCTGCAAAGTCAAATAAATATGAGTTTGACATATTGATATTTCAATTTATGAAACTATTTAGAAGTGATAACATCTAAAAAGAATTAAAATCATTGCTTTATAAAAGTATGAGGAGCCCCAAGCTGCAACCTATACTAGCAAAAAAAGGATAATCCGGCCCTAAAGATGTCATATTGTTTCTTTCCGATCTGAAGTCTGATATATAAAAAATAAAATAAAAATTAAAACAACAATAGTAAATAAGAGATAGACACATTTTTAAGAAACAACTATTGTAAAAGTATATTTAAAAAGAATCGGTTAGTACATGAATTTTTAAAACGCTGTCCCTGGGATCACAGAAGAAAGATTGCCCGAAAAATAAAATAGAAACAAAAAGTCTTAGTAGAGCAGTTGAATAACTAAGTACCCCAAAAAGGGATTTTCTTAAGTGTTCAACTAGGTAAGACAGCATTTTTAACCTCCGAAACCGTATAATATTCGACCTTGTCTCTTGAGAGCGTAGACTACGTCCATGGCAGTTACTGTTTTCCTTCTAGCGTGTTCCGTGTAGGTGACAGCATCGCGGATAATATTTTCGAGGAAAACTTTCAACACTCCGCGAACCTCCTCATAGATGAGACCAGAGATTCGTTTGACGCCACCTCTTCGAGCAAGACGGCGGATAGCTGGCTTGGTAATACCCTGGATATTGTCTCTGAGCACTTTCCGATGGCGCTTAGCACCTCCCTTTCCTAATCCTTTTCCTCCTTTTCCTCGTCCAGACATGGTGAATTTAAATTTGATTTTAAAAAAGTAAGACGCCGAAGTTTAAACGAATCGATATTGCTGACGTAGTTTTGAATGACATATTCTATGAACTGTCCAATGAAATGCAAGTAAGTTTAGCTGAAGTTTCTCGCTTACTAAACACGAAACCAACAAAGCTTTATACACAAATATCTTACCATTATACCAGCCTAAACCCTTTCCCCTCTTTTCGGCCTTGTGCCATAATTGTATTTTTTATACAATAAATATAAATATCTTACCGTTATAGATTTATTCGATGATTATTGCAGAGGATTTTCTTATTTATTGATTAAAATATGTAACGTAATATAGACGAGGAATAGGTTAGTTTAGACTTGTTTTGCCTTTATTTCTTCTGCCAAGTTAACTTAGCTAAAGTAAAGCCTGTACAAATCGCTGGTAGTCTCCATTTTCCTACATGGATCTGAAAGGTAGACACTGTTGGCAGAAATAGAGAGAAGGGTCCAAGCGTTTGAGAACAAATGCATAAAACACATTGATATCTTCTAGTGAGAACATTAAACCAATAGGTTTGTGCGGAAAAGGTTTGAAAGCTTTATGGACCACCACGAACCTCTTCTCGCTGCTGTTAAAGAAAGAAAAATGGTGTGTTTTGGACACGTTACAAGACACAACAGCATGCAAGGCACCGTTGGATTAGCCTCTGTATCGCTCCCCCAGTGCTGTGATACAGGTGAACGGAAGGCGGTCGCGCGCTTTTGCGATGTCTCGGTCGGTTCGTCATTGTTGTCCACTGTCGCCCCTACTTTACGCTTTGGCGTTGGAGCCTTTCCTACGCCGGCTGAGGGCCTGGGCGTGCCGTCCGGCCCTACGTAGTATCGCTGTTCCTGGTTGGCTCAAGCCAGGATTTCCGCGTACGCTGATGACGTATCTATTTTTGTGTCGTCCCGAAGGCACATTGAGGTGATACTAAAGGCGCTTGATCAGTACGAAAAGGTTCCAGGGACTAAGATTAACCGCGACAAGTCTTCCGGCTTTCGGTTAGGTGCCTAGAAAGGGTTTGATCTTCCGGGACCCTTTGGTTGGACAGACGGTCCTATTCGCATTCTCGGAGTGTGGTTTGGACCCGACCGCCAGCTGGAGAAGAATTGGTCAGAAATACAGGCAAAGGTCGGCGCGGCGGTCGAGACTTGGCGCAAAAGGAGGTTGTCCGTGAAGGGCAGGGCTGAGGCGTGTGCCACTTAAGTCTTTCCTCTTGTCCTTTACCGTTTGTCTGTACTTCCTCTTTGTAAGGAACGTAAGAAGACGATCGAGTGCTTGATCTCCACCCTCTTGTGGGTGGGGGACGCTAGCATTGACAGGGGGACTCGATGTTGGCGGGGAGTGTGTGGGCCGCTTTCCCTTTCCTTAGTATAACTCCTCCCATCACGCGGGCCGAGCGCCTTTGTAAACACCGGGATCAATTGAATTTCATGCCTGAGTATAGATCGGCATTGAAGGTCGTTCCTTGATCCAGTAACAAAAGATTCGCTGCGCGGCTGGCTCGGCTTGTCGGCGGACGAGTGGCGCTCGTTTTGGTCTTGGGCGCCAGCGGCGGATTACCTCAGCAACTCTGAGTTTTTGTTTACCTGGCAGCTGGTTCGGAATAGGCTATATCTCAGTGACAAGGCCTTCATATAGGGCTTGGCGGATTTGCCAGACTTGTGGAATAACACAGTATTTCCACCTACATTTTACGCGCGTGCGAGTTTTTCCATCCCTTCCTCTCACTTTCAGCTAGTAATAGCAGTAAACGGTAGCCGCCTTTAAGTGAACCAGCTGCTGCTGATGTTGTTGCCAGTCTTAACAGGATTTGAATTTTTCCCGCGCTTTTCTCTGACGTCACGGACGAACAGCGTTTTTCAAGTCAGTCGCGGCTTGTTTCCTGAAGTAGAAGGACGACTCATTTATTTCGCGCCCCTTTACCCATACGCGGGCCGGAATATCTTAACTAACCAAAATTTCCTAGTGATTCCTTGGCTCATCATGCCGAATAATTTTCCTGTGATTTGCAACTTGTCTTCGAACAACTTGTTTGAACTTTCCTCCCTTTTCTGCTAGAAAACGCAGAGACTACGTACTGTCGTCATTATACTTTTCCAAGAATAACCCCTCGTCTTGAAGCGAACAACTTGTTTGAACTTTCCTCCGTTCACTGCCAGCGAACGTAGAGTTTTTCTTCCCTGAAGATTGATGAACTTTTCATACACCTCTTTTGAATTCTAATCTTTACGAACCAGTTCTAAAAAAAAAAAGATTACATTACACACACATTATTAAACCTCGCAGTGAGTATTTTTCCTTGTGTACGCATACACTTTTTTTTTTCACAAGTAGACTTTTTTCCAGAATCTTCCTGCTGAAGAAACTTTTCCCGCCTTAGCCATTTTGATTTTCCTTTTGGTGCGGAACATTAACATTCTACTTGTCATAACCTTTTCATTTATTGCAAAGATACAGTAACTTTACTGAATGTCTCCACTGTCGAGACAAATTACTTGTTAAAAAAAAATAAATAAAATTTTATATTTGTCCTTTTACCAGACTTACTTTCGTCGTTCCTCCTGTCTACTTATTTTCCACATTTTATGCACGAGTTAAACGACCCTTCTTTTTTCCTCACCGAGGAAATTGTGATCATTTTACAGTGAAAGAACACGCTATATATATAAATTCTTTTTTTTTTATTTTGTTAGCGGATTCGGTAGTCGTGTATAGTGTCTGGCACAAGGCTACCTTTTCGTAGGCCGGCACTGCATTGCTATCGGGTCCGCTACAGACTGTCAACGATGTGACCTTGGCTTGGAAGAAACGGCTTCGCACGCCTTCTACCGTTGTCATGGTGTCCGCCCCCTATTAGATTTTGTCGGCGATTTGTCATTCGTGCTCATTGATCGCGCATACGCTTGTGACAATGTGTCGCCCCCGTATTCTGGGGTGAAACGGATGGTGTTTCTATCAATGATGGCTACGGCCCGAATGGTGATTTGGACAACGCGAATGGAGGAAATCTTGCGAGCTGACCGTTATTCTCATCAGGTTCTAATCCGATTCTTCGAGCATCAGCTTAAAATGAAGATTAGAATTGATAGAAAGCGATTGGTTTCAACAGATTTTAACGAAAGGTGGGTGACTGAGGCGAGGCTGGTTCGCTTGAACGGGGATAGCCTTGGTTTTTTTTTTAGGTCTCCCTAAGTCACATCGGGATGGTTTCCTGTGGATCCCTTCCCTGCTTAGGCTAGACCCTTTTTGTATACCTGATAATTGTAAATGTCGTTCCTGGCCTGTTCCTGGTTGTTTCTTTGATTATGATCCAAGTCGATATTTACAACCTCGCCATTTTTTTCATCTCGACTCGGTCAGCTTTTTTCTTTCACCATGGCCTTATTTATTTTATCCTTCCCTCTTCCTTAGCGAGAAAGCTTCTTGATTTTGTCAGCGGCTTCTCTTAATTCTTTTGAGAGTTTGACGGGTCAAACTAAAACCAGTTATCCTTTTATTTTGTGTATTTGTTTTAATATTTTAATTTGTTTTTGATTCATACCCTTCCCCTCATTACGGATCATCAACAGATTTTTATATGTAGAATTTTATAATCGTTAGTTTTTAAGTCATGGGGTGTTTTTGTAAGTCCCCTGAGAGTATGCAGTATTGTGGTATATGGAGGATTGAATGATGATGGATAAGTTCTTTTGGTGAGTGTGCAAATTGTAATGAGTGAATGGGTCGTGAATATGATTAGCTAGGTATAGTATAACAAGTGATGACCAGCCTCAGTCCACCCACCCCCCATTTTCGGCCTTGTGTCACAATTGTATTTTATGTACAATAAATCTTGGCACCGTTGAAGATGGGCGTAGAAGAAGATGCCAGCGTAAAAACTGGCTAGACAATATCAAACAATGGGCCGGCATGATTATACCAGAATTACTGATGGCTGCCGTTAATAGGCCGTTGTGGAGTAGATTCAGTGTAACTTCTGCATTCGGACCCCACCCCCTGAAGATGATGATAATGATGATAATGACTTAGCTGGGGCATGTATGCTCATTGGCCCTGTAATAATTGTCTTTTCTTTGGATTAGGGGGCGGGGGATTCTGACATCACGTATCCGTTGGTTACGCGTGAATTCAGCTCTTTACAAAACTTTCTGTTGAAGAGTTTGCTTTCGTTCGTTGAATGGTCAACATCTTCTCAATTTCCTGAAGTTCGCACACGTGGAGAACGGACATTATGTTCACTGCTTTTTGTTAAATGGAAAAGAGACCTTCGTCTCCAACTTCGGCGAGACATTTTAGTTCACCTTGTCAGGAATGAGAGAAAGAGAGAGAGATAGAGATATTTGTGTTTATTTTATTTTATTTTTTTTTTTTTTTTTTGCGCCTCAGTTCAGACATGCTAGTTCTTGGAACAATACGTACATTCATCTGTTTTGGAAAACATGGGGATCGTTGTAACATTTTTGTATAAGAAAATAAGTACTTATACGATTGAAACACATAAGAAAATAAGTACTTATTATGTGTTTCAATCGTGTACGTGCGTTTATCTCGTCTTTCATTTCCGTTTATTCAGTGTTAGTGTATCAATAGATACACTGATGCTAATATCAGTGATTTTCCAAGCGTAGCTTGGAATTGGCACAACGCCGAAAGTAAGGGGCACCCAGTGAGGATCGAAATCACTACACATTCGTAATTGTCCTAGCGAGACAAGCTTGCTAACCATTACACCACCTCGAGGTACCAGGTTATTTTCCAAGCATAGCTTAGATGTGGCACAAGGCCGAAAGTATGGGGCATCTAGTGAGGATCGAACTCACTTTTCAGTTGTAACTGATCTAGCGAGACAAGCTTGTTAATCATTACACCACGCCGAGGTGCCCCTGATGATAATATTAGTAGTACCTGGTGAGCGGGAAACGATTAAATATCTTTCCTAGCACCATATTGCCTGTAAATTATGACTGACTCATGAAATGATACTAACAGACACATTTATTTATTTTTAGTTCCCACTTTCTTTAGTTTAATTTAATTCCTCAACTCCTCCCCCGTTAGGTGAGCAGAAATGTCAATTCTCTTGTGGATGCAGGACACAACTTTTGTTTGTCGAGTGTGTCTTTCGTAGTTGTTGATATATTTTTATGGATGTGTCTTTGAGTGAGTGCTTAGTCGAATGACTGATTTATTTAGGTCCCGCATTAATTTCATCCAGTTAACTGATGTTTCTGTAGTGGACCGTGGCGGTGATGAAGTATGAATTGTAGAAGAACACACGTGTGTTAAAATTTCCTGCTAGCCGGTCCAACTACATGAGAAAGTTGGACTTTAATTAAGTCCAAAGAAGACAAGGAAAAACAAACACAATACCGATAAATAAACAAATATATGTATTAATAACAAGAAAGGTTACAAGGTACATGGACAATTACATGGACAGAGTGCGTGTGGTAAATATTATGTGTGTGTGCATGGTGAGTGTTCGTACGTGTATTGTTCTTAGCGTGTTGTGGTGAGTGTCGTACCTGCGTGTATTGTTCTTAGCCTGTTGTGGTGAGTGTTCGTACGCGCGTGTATTGTTCTTAGCCTGTTGTGGTGAGTGTTCGTACGCGAGTGTATTGTTCTTAGCCTGTTGTGGTGAGTGTTCGTACGTGCGTGCATTGTTCTTAGCCTGTTGTGGTGAGTGTTCGTACGTGTATTGTTCTTAGCGTGTTGTGGTGAGTGTCGTACCTGCGTGTATTGTTCTTAGCCTGTTGTGGTGAGTGTTCGTACGCGCGTGTATTGTTCTTAGCCTGTTGTGGTGAGTGTTCGTACGCGAGTGTATTGTTCTTAGCCTGTTGTGGTGAGTGTTCGTACGCGAGTGCATTGTTCTTAGCCTGTTGTGGTGAGTGTTCGTACGTGTATTGTTCTTAGCGTGTTGTGGTGAGTGTCGTACCTGCGTGTATTGTTCTTAGCCTGTTGTGGTGAGTGTTCGTACGCGCGTGTATTGTTCTTAGCCTGTTGTGGTGAGTGTTCGTACGCGAGTGTATTGTTCTTAGCCTGTTGTGGTGAGTGTTCGTACGTGCGTGCATTGTTCTTAGCCTGTTGTGGTGAGTGTTCGTACGTGTATTGTTCTTAGCGTGTTGTGGTGAGTGTCGTACCTGCGTGTATTGTTCTTAGCCTGTTGTGGTGAGTGTTCGTACGCGCGTGTATTGTTCTTAGCCTGTTGTGGTGAGTGTTCGTACGCGCGTGTATTGTTCTTAGCCTGTTGTGGTGAGTGTTCGTACGCGCGTGTATTGTTCTTAGCCTGTTGTGGTGAGTGTTCGTACGCGCGTGTATTGTTCTTAGCCTGTTGTGGTGAGTGTTCGTACGCGCGTGTATTGTTCTTAGCCTGTTGTGGTGAGTGTTCGTACGCGCGTGTATTGTTCTTAGCCTGTTGTGGTGAGTGTCGTACCTGCGTGTATTGTTCTTAGCGTGTTCTCAGAATTTGGGAAACCCTGTATCTGTGAGAGCTCACATCTGCGAGGTGGTATAAGGCTGAAGCCTGAGTAAAAGAGGTCGAGGCGAAAGGTCAGCCAGTATTTATAGCCAGGGGAGGGAGAGGCCCCTGGTGAGGGGTTTAGGAGGAGCTAACTCCGACATTTCTGCCACGTTTAATGATGCGGATATTACAAACACTATTTTGTTTACTTTCTTAGTACATAGCATTTTAAATATTGTAAATATTAATTGGGGTTTCATGTTTTCAAAGTTGTTGTTTTATCCCCCTTCCCAGACAAATTGTGTATATGGGAACCGGTTCATAGTGACTTTGTGGTATTATGGTGTTTCTTGTAAGAAAAGAAAGTAAAAATGTAGTGTTTGGGTGTAAGAAATATTGTATAGTTTGTTTGGGTCAGTGATTGTGGCTGGCTAAGTTTAATATAAGACAGATTGATGGCCATCCTTCCCTATGAACCCCCCCTTGACATTGTACTACATTTTCTGTTTATATCAGAAATAAATATTATTTTTATAGGCGAGGACGTAGTTTCAAATTTGTAGGGAAAGAGTTTCGTGTCTTAATATTATTTCGTTTTGTTTACTTCGTTATTTTGATTTTTGTTGTTCTTTTTTTGTTTTTTTACTATTTGTTCAGAATAATCATTTTCGTTCTCCATTATTTATCATTCAAATATTTTTAACAACGAGAATAATTAAAAGTGTTCTCAAATAACTGATGATGACTTTATACTTTTCATTCTTATTTATTATTTTGTTTTTATTGTCATTAAACAAAGTAACATTTGATGACGAACTGTTATGAATAATCAAAAGTGGTCTCCCTTTGAATGTTACTCTCCTCTTTGAGAGAGCTGTTTCTGTTTACTGGGACTATAAAAGGACACTATATGCGAACCTTGCATTCTCAGTTGAATAAAGCTTTCTTAAAGCCTACACCTGCGTACTTTTGTCATTACACTGTTTACTCCTACATCCAGTGTAAAATATACATTTGTGCATATTTCTATGTGCGTATATCTGATGGTCTTTCCTCGTCGTGGCGGGAGGGCTTGCGTGGTGCAGTGACTCTGAGAGCGATGCCGTCGGGATGTCTAAACTGCTGGTAGGCCACCCTTGGTGGCAAGGTCAAAAACGGGGACCTAGACTAAGCGCAACCAACCCCAAAGAGTCCAGAGGTGGAACAAGCTGATGGTGATTACAACAGATCTCAACGGTTGTACCAGCGGGTGAAGAAGGCTACTCATGACGGACATGCTACAGAAGGCGCCACTCGAAATTATAACAGAGTCATTGAAGTTTCATAACTGGATTCTGTATGTCTCATATCATATGTGCCACAGAGGAAGGTCATGAAATAAAGTGTGTGGGACACTTTCTATCAAGTTGAGGTTCACCATAAACAAATTCAAGCCGTCGACAATTTCTCGTATGATTTTCTTTTACCTCTAACTCTTTCAAATCCAAATGGCGATTGGGAATGTATGACGGTAACAGGTTTTGGTGAAACTGGAAACTTCTAGTCCTGAACCTGCAGGTTAGGGGAGAATTTAGTCATCAACGCCATAAAGGAAGTGATCAGCAAAGACAAAATTAAATTCTTGGATACAAGATGAAACTGACGACGATTGCAATGGAAAAAATCTACTGACAACCATTTTGTCTAGAGAGTGCATGAGTTGAAGTGGTAAGGGGAGTGCGTATTAATGGTCACAGGAAAATCTGCAGTGCTATCGTTGTCATGAACTGGACAACATATCGCGCAACTCTTCAGGAAACGTATCCAGGGGCAAGGTATCGTCGCCCCCCTTGCATTCAACCCCGTCAGATATTGAATGCATCATTGCCTGTAGTTAACGTCCAGATAGAGGGCGTGCAGTGTTCAGCACTCGTCGACAGGAGATGTTCCTGGACAATAATTAGCGCGAATCGCTGTCTAGTGTGTAGAAAACGACGCGTGGACGTTATGACTATCAACGGCACATCCCAAGTATGTAGCATAGGTACTGTCACTATCCATACAGAAAGTAGTGACTTTGCCGTACTTGACCTACTGGTGGGGCGGGGAAAAACCATCGGCTATAAGGCTACAACCTACTGATTGGCACCGACGCAATAATAGTCCTAGGGGTGTTAAGATCACACTAGCTGAAAAGGTACTGCTTGATGGAAAACAAGAATTATGCGCAGCTATCTCTATTGACGAATCAGACTTTTGCGCCACGTTTGACCACAAAGAGAGGGCTTGGACTGCGATGTGGAAGTGGGCTATGAATGAAGCACCAGATCAGTTGCGTAACGTAATTTCAGAGTACACAGTATCTAGTAAGAACAAAGGTGCATACGAGGAAGAGCTGCAGATGTGGATTACTAGTGGTTGGCTGATACCATATCCACAGAAATTGCTAGGACCCCCACCCCAAGGGATTGATTCTACTGATGGCCGTTGCGCAGCCCACCAAAGACAAAGCGCTACCGGTAATAGATTACAGGGAACTGAACCAACATGTGGATGCCTTCACCGCGAATGCAGATGTGTGCGCCGCCAAGTTAAGAGAGTGGCACCAGCAGTGTGTTAACGTAGCCCTGTTAGACTTGCGGAGAGCCTACCTGCAGATAAGAGTTCATGAGTCATTTCAAATTTCATGGCTATTTCAAATAGCACTAATTAATGGTGCACCATGCCATGTGAAAGATCTTCGCCCTCGTTATGGATCGACCGCACCGGAGGAAGAGGAAGGAAGTATTGCGTCGTCTGAGAGTGACTCTGGGACTCTGCTGCTTCTTAGAATAGAATCGGACAATCCGGCTACAGATTCAGAAACGAGCATAACAGTCGTCAGATAATGATAATAGTGAGATGACCTACGAAGTGGTCACCATCGCCATGCTACTTATGTGATAGTGATATCAGGAGTGTAGTGAGAGAAAACACTTACCCCGCCGGGCAAAGCGAACATGTACCTGTTTGGCGTGTAAATCCAACATGGCCGACGTCACGTGGTGAAATATTAGTAGTCAATTTTACATGGTAGCAAGCACACGGAGAAAGGATATACGTTTTTTTACGTCCTCTCGATACAACAGCCGCGATCAATTAGTATAGGGACGCTTCTTACCGTTGAATGCAACATATAAAATTAAAATCCTCGAACACTTCATACTAAATTGATAACTCGACCATTGGTTCAATTTAAAAGCGGTAAAAGCCGTATTTTTTAAGAAATAGACGTTTTGAAAAATAGAATAAAGAATAAAGGATAAATTATTCACTTTTAGGATTTATATTAAATATCAATACTTCAAATGATTGATTTAATTCAACTTAATTATTTTTAATATAAATGAAGATTGTCATGTGACATCGCAAACATGTATTCGACTCGTGGTAGCAATTTCACCAACATTAGCTCAACAACTTGTAGCATCTTGCTACTGTATTGATATTTTACCCCAGAGGTGAATCTATTGTTTCCCAACTTTTCGGAATATGTTTCATTTCATTAACTGACAATCAAGTAACATCGAATCTGACATTTTTGGAACACTGGGGCGCACAGAATGATAGATAGATAGATAGATAGATAGATAGATAGATAGATAGATAGATAGATAGAACTAGATAGATAATTGCTACAGGAAGAGATAGATAGGTTAGTATTAAATACTTAGAGAGTGAAATAAACTTCATGAACTAAATAAAATACATAGATATGAACGCAGATAGATATGAACAGTCTTATATAGATAGAATATACTGTGACAATCTGGCTACAGACCCAGAAACGAACGTAACAGTCGTCAGATAATGATAATAGTGAGATGACCTACGAAGGAGTACTCGACGAAGATTGTCACCATCTCCCTGCTACTTAGATATATAGATAGACATGAACATACTGAGATAGATAGATAGATAGATAGATAGATAGATAGATAGATAGATACATATAAAACTTCTTTTGGTAAATTACAAGTGGTTATCTCTAGGTTATTTTGCCGTCGAGGTCATCTGAACGAACTGAATTGGAGTTTGTAAGTGAAAAAAAAAGTTGAATTTAAAAGCGGCGAAATTTCCGTAAATGGAAATAATTTTTCAACTGAAACCAGCAATTGAACCCATGAAGCTTAAAACCCTGCATAAAATCCATTATTCAACTTACAACAATGTGTGCAAGTTTAGTAATTCTCTGCATTGTTTTGGGGAGAATTCAGATAAAAAAATTCCAAAGTTTATAACTGGCAAATAATACAATTCAAAGAAATGCAGATTTTAAAAAAAGTCCTAAGGAAAGGAGTAGCTGGTAATGCAACAATAAGGAACGGGAACAGTTTTTTGTTAACGCTAAAAATAAATTCGGGAAAACAGTTTCTATAGCGGTGATTATGAGAACGTAGCGATTGGTATATTACACTGAATCAGTTGGGGTGCACAGAAGATAAACCGGAACAGATGATGTGAGCAGAAGATAACTAGAATAAGTGGTATTGCGCAGAAGATGACCGGAACAGTTGGTATTGCGCAGAAGATGACCGGAACAACTAGTGTTGCGCAAAAGATGACCGGAACAATTGGTATTGCACAGAAGATAAGCCTGAACTGTAGGTATAGCGCGGAACCGTTGATATGCACAGAAGATATGGACAATTTACCATCAGATATCGAGACAGTCTGTATTGTTGGTCCTGAAAAGAAAGGTGTTTAATGCATACCCACGCAGTTGGGGAAAAGACATAATTTTGGTCCTGAAAAGGACAGTTAGTTACCGCATACTATATAGTTGAGAGAAAGACTTAGTTTTGTTCCTGAAAAGGACAAAGAAAGTAGGGTCATGCTGTTCTGTAAGAACAGAATCTTTGAAATCTTCCTAAGCAGACCGTCGATTAGGAGGATCAACTGCGGCGACAGAATCAAACATTAACACTGGCGGATATCATGAACCAACTGTTTATAAACAGGATTCAACAGTGGGGGAAACAGGAGCAGGCATCATACTGTTTGGTAAGAACAGGATCTCAAAAATCTCCCTTAGGTTAGGAGGATCGACCGCGCTAGCAGGATTGCACATTAATACTGGCGGGGTAAATTCTCTCCGAGTGGCTGATCGTTGCTGCTTTTATGATATAGGGGTTTGACAGGGTTTGTAACACTCCTTCTAGTTATAATAAAAAAGTATTAACCTACCCTAAGTTATGAATTATACTACGAAAAGGATAGAAGTTGTATTTATTTTGTATAACCATAATCAAATATTTTCCAAAACACGTGTCTCCTGAAATAACAACAACAAAAAAGCGGACTCGGTATGTGAGTCCACGTGAATAAATGGAACAAAACAACAAGAACCAATACATCTACAAACAAATGATAAT
The DNA here is from genome assembly GCA_963932145.1 of Acanthosepion lycidas. Taxonomy (NCBI): domain Eukaryota; kingdom Metazoa; phylum Mollusca; class Cephalopoda; order Sepiida; family Sepiidae; genus Acanthosepion; species Acanthosepion lycidas. The sequence goes on along the minus strand of OZ010580.1, from coordinate 113,962,312 downwards.
GTATTAACAACAAAGGGATACAAGCGACAAAGGCAATAATATGTGTAACATACAAATGCGAAAAGTATGTGAAGTGAGTGAAATGTGTGTACGTATGTTTGCTGTGTGTATGTGGTTTGTTCAAGCGTTTTCCAATAGAAAACGCGTTTTCCCGCGAGAGACATACGTGTTGACATGTAAGCGGAAAATGTAAGAAGAGAATGAGAAAAATTATCGCAGAGTATTTATAGTGCCGGGGAGCGTCCTGTAGTAGTGATTTCAGGAAAGTAATTGGTGTTAACCCCACAAATTTCCGTAGCAGGTACATTCTTACAGGATGGAATTGCTAATCCCAGACGTAACCAGTTTTGAATTGAAAGTTGTCCTTCTAGACTGGTTGTCAATCAAAACTAAACAACTCAGTCTGCCCTGTTGTCATTTGCTAGACGTCGGAGAGGAAACGGAAACAAATTTGTGCGAAAGTGAACGCAACAAGTATTTTTTTTTAAGTAAGAAATTCGAAATCGTTAAAAGTATTTTCAGTAAAAGCGATATTGAAATGGATAGAACCATGGATTTCGCGTGCAAAATATATTTGTTTGTGCAAAAAGTTCAACTCATAAAAGATAAAGCGTGAGCAAAAAGCATTTGGTTTAAAAGAAATTATGAAATGTGATTTAGATTAGTGTCGTGTAAATGTGCTCTCGGTATCAGGGTAAAGTCTGAATTACCTCTCTTTGACGAATAAATTCTGCGTATTATGTCTCGTCAGGCCGTGGGCATACATGTCTTTGCACAACTTCCTATCCTTCGTAGCGCTTATCAATGTCTGTCTTTTTTACTATGTCTCGCAATCCCTGATCTGTCATCCATTTACACAACCTTGATAGATAGGTTACTCACTGTTTACACAACCTTGATAGACAGGTTACTCACTATTTAAACTGTTGACCATGTTCACCATAGTCTATGAATAGAGAGTACAGCGCAGTACGTAATCTGTTCAAGGAAACAACGTTAAAGATTAATACTCTCGAGTCAGATATTTTACTGAATCTGACTATATCGTCAATACCACCAGCAGCTGTTCCGTAATTCTTTAGTCTTCGATATCAAAGGCTGGCAGTGATATTTAGCCCTCCCCCCACATCCACGAGGGTTACATGTGGCACAAGGCCGGGATTAACGGTGGATATCCGAGCCCGTAGGCTCTGCCAAAAATACTCCCTATTCGAACGCGTATAAACGGGTTCAGGGTTAGTCAACCTCCCCGAACGAGACTCTGCCCTTCGGCGGAGCCTCGTCCGGGTTATCAAAGGCTGGCAGTGCATATTCGGGAAAAACATGGCCGCCTTTATACACGTCGCATTGAATATTTTGAGCCTTCTGATTGGTGAACTATAAAAAGAGTCAGCTCATTTTGGTTGGCTCACTAGTATACCAGGGTACCCAAAAATTCCAACATATACAACCTTGATAGATAGGTTACTCAGTTTACGCAAACTTGATAGTTACGTTACTCACTTTTTACACAACCTTGATAGATAGGTTACTCTCTGTTTCCCCTCTGTCCTTCTTGCCTTCGATATGCTCGGCGAGTGTAAAATTTTCTAACCCTCCTTACCTTTATGTGACTTAGAAATTTCAACTATCTCTTTATGATTCCAACATGATTCTTAAATACTCACCTTGGCTTAGTTTTTGAATGAGGCTATATGCATAAGGCACCGAGTGAGGATCGAACTTACTACACAATAATAACATAAGTAATTCGCTAACTATGAGTTCACGCCGAGACAAAACTGTCGGATATTATGGTTATCAGTTAATGCATCTTTTCGTGAATTGGAAACAAAACGATGCTATCAGTTACTTAAAGAAAGAAAAAAAAATGAGTTGACTCCGGTTTCCTCTTATCTGTAGTAAGATTGTGTAGCATTTATTGCCATACAAGGGATTCAGCACTCTATTTTGTTGTTTCTAACGAAGTTTTCCTGTTTCGTAGTACTTTGTTTAGCTTTTCGAATGCATTTTTTGCTAAAACACTTCTCAGATATTTAAACTATAACAGTTAATAGAATCAGTTTGTTTTTTAAGAGTTGAAATAAAGCGTTCTGATTGGTTAATAAATTCTTTGAAGTTCGAATTAGATTTTACTTCGAAAGACGCTTCTTTGTTATGGTCCAGAATCATGATGATATTTCATCATTCTAAAAATAACCTTGCCATCAGTGATGATAGAAAAGAAGGATATTTCATCATCCTAACCCTCATCATTATGAAAACGACCCTTCCACTACAAGATTAGAGTAGAGAAAAGTGGCAGTAGTCAGTAGATGAGTAGACAAGTAGCAGTACAGAACACACATCTGGCCACTACTCCGTAAAGATTGAAAACAGAGGATTTCAAACGCCATCCTCAAAAACGAAATTCTCGGAACCAAACTAAGTAAGCACTGATTATTAAACAAAAGCGACACTGAGAACATTTTTACACACACCATACCAATATTCTGTAATTCACATCACAAAAAGAAAACACAAATTCTTGCTATTTATGTCAACACGTTTCTCAAATTTTTATTGTTGTTATCGTTGTACGTTTTATGCATTTTAATTTCTGTCATTAATATTAACCTTGTTACATCTCATTGGCGCAAAAATAATTGTTTATTAGAATTTGAACTTGAATTTACTTCAAATTACTACAAGCCAAAGAATTATTGGGCTCGTCCATTAGCCCAATCTTACCTTCTTCGAGTAATGCACTATTCCAACTTTCATTCGTAAATCTAGCCCTCTGATTGGTTAATTTCTACCAATCAGGTCGCCCGCACGTGCACTTCGAAGTTTTGGCGCAAAATCGTTCCGGAGCCACCCCACGTGATCATGACCTCTTAAAAAGAACCCAAAGCACGTGTGACGAAGAGAGGCAGACGCAGAAGCCGACGGAGACGCAGACCTGGGCAGATCAGCAACAGACCATTTTTCGACCGCTTACTCAAGCTTAAAAATGTGACGACTATAATTCACCGTCTCGCTAATCGAAACGACAAATCTTTCCCGTTCAATATCTTCTACGAACTTCTTCGTCATTGGGATCACGCTAAGTACAATACACGTACGTACCAACACTCAGCACAACGCAACACACACACACACACACACACACACACACACACACACACACACACACACACACACACACATAATATTTACCACACACACTCTGTCAATGTAACTGTCCATGTAACTTGTAACCTTTCTTGTTGTTATCAATACATATATTTGTTTACATATATTTATCGGTCTTGTGTTTGTTTTTCTTTGCCTTCTTTGGACTTTATTACAGTCCAGCTTTCTCGTGTACTTGGACCGGCTTATAGAATCGTCAATGTTTGTCTACTCACCTCCGTTAAAAATAGACTCTTCTATAAGAATTAGCTTTGACCAATCAACACCACACATTGTGAAACTCGGCTTGTTATTGGTCGAGACGACCCTAGAATGTGTATCCATGGTCAAAAAATCTGCTTTCCCGCCAGGCCGCTGGGAGCCTACTTTGATTTCCCAAATCAAATAAAAGGACGAATTCCAGCCCAATTCACCAGTCAGGCCTCCACACCTAGAGTGAAGCCCATCAACTCCACGCCAGTCAAAACTCTGACTTTGCCGCGCAAAAAAAATATTCTCCGACTCAACAATCCACAAACACACTCTATCTCTCTCTAGAAAATTTCTCAAACTTCACTTACTATACTTTCAAAGCGATATTTCTCGCTACATAACAAGTATCAGTAACTAACGATCTATTTTTCATCAAGCAGATAAAGGTACACAACTTTGAACAGCTTTAAATATTTGTATAAACACACTTACGTACATACACTAACGATTCAACCTCAACACCGAACATTTTTGTACGTGATCAAACAAACAGTTTAATTCTGTGAACAAACCTAATCAATATCTGCAAACGCACCCAAACATTCACAATAACACAATACACAATTAGATACATTAATCCTCATTTATCCATCAAATCTTAAAGCCACTGTATATTAAATTGTATATAAATTGATGTTATTGTTATGCATTCAACTTTTGTCCTGTTTTTTCAACTTTATTTTCATGATTTGTTCCAAGTATTTGTTCAAAATAATTGTCGTGGACGAATGTTGTAGAACACGACCTTGAAATTCCTTCTGATCAATTTAAACCCAACCACCAATCTGCAACAGGCTAGCAGGAAATTTCTACCCACATATATTCATCTACTTATACTCAACAACATCGCCGACGTGCGAAACTCTACATAATGGTAACTCCGACATACGGTCCTCTACAGAATCTTCAAAAGAAATAAACGGATTGAACCAATTAATAGCGATTATCAACCATAATGAGACCGGGGGCTAAATTCAACTAGTCAGTGGGTAACTATAAATCTAACCACCCAACATAGGAATTCTTATCATGCCTAATATTAACAAGAAAGGTAAAATTGAAGGAAACATTAAAAAGTGTTCAGATTTGCTATCGGTCATATCAGAAGGTCTCCGTGTCTTTGTTGACGTTCCATTTACCTTAAAGTCTCACTTAGAATATCTGACCGTTGAGTATCTCGATTGGAAATGGAATGTTGCCAGAGACAAGAAGAAATCTGGGATAATTTCGGCAAACATGGACAAGCATGACCGCAATAAAACGGAGTGTCAAAAAGACGGTTTTTCCCTTGACACCGCTTTTTGAAATGCCTTCACTTATTCAAAACCAGTTCAGTTTGGGGTTAGCAAATTTACCTCGTAAAAGACTTTTTGCCACAGAAGCTACGGCAGTAATCCCTAGCGTGGAGAGGTTGTGATCATAAATTCTAGAGAAAATCTACAGGGTTTTAAAGAAGAAAGAAATGGTTGTGGCGTACAATCAGATTTGCTAAACTTTTATCAACATGAGGGCTGAAGGAGTGATTCGGTCCAAGATCTCGGATGAGATATGAAATAAACTAGTGTTACGAATGCAATCACATATCAAAATCCCTCTCCCCACATTGTTAAATATATGTAAAAACTACTTTTTCTTACAGAGTCCTGTGTATGACGATAAACTACATCCAACAAGGCCTCTGGTCGGGAGACTGGATGTTATTGAGGAGCGTGAAATAATTGCTGTTGTTCCCAAGTCCACCATGACCAGGGGTAGTAGCACCTACTAGGGTCCCAGCAAAACATAATGAAAATATAAAAATACATTTTTATAGTAAAAATACCAGCAATATATTTTTATATAAAATTACCAACAATAACTTTTTATAGAAAAAATGACCAACAATAACTTTTTATAGAAAAATGACCAACAATATATTTTATCTGTAGTTGAAGGCATAGAATTCAACCAACCAACCAACCAATATGAAAGAACTCTTTCATGACATTAATCTACATAATATCCTACGATTTCTTACAGAAATCAAACTGTATTCCAAAACATAACTTCTACAAAACTACAACATAAAACCCACATATCACCGCCTTTAGTAATTATATCAACATAAGCATGTATTTTCAGAAAAGTTGAGAATCATCTACCATATATTCAATTTTGAAAGCCGAATAACGTATATAATCTTTTTATTACTTCAAAGCTCCCAAGAAAATTAAATTTCGGTATTAAATGACCCATAAAGAATTGACATGCCGCTAAACAAACAAATCTAATTAATTTTCTTACAGATTTTATGCGAGTAGAAGATTGTAGAACGGATTCATTGACGTGTTGTAATAGTACCATAATCAATACAAACACTGAGTTCAATTGCCTGATCAGCTTCTGGAATGTTGATGTCTAGTCAAACACGTATACTAATTAAATATCACTTTTATAGCCGTAAGAAATAATGTCGGATTAAAAAGAAATCCATTAACTGCTTAAAGAGAATTACTAATTTACTAGTTTTACCAAAACATGTAAATGTTAACACTTCCAGTCAGTTAAGATCAAAATCCATCAGAGTCATTTAAGACTAATTTTAGAAAATAAAACCTCATTAAATTTTGCTGTACATAGATTTAGTGTTTAGCTATAAGCACAAGAATCTTATTGCTAGAGTTATTTAAACTATTTGGATGTGGACTATTGTCCTCATCTTTGTTATTGTCCGTCCAGGGTATGACGATGAACTACATCCGGCAGCAAGGCCTCTGAAAGGGAGGTTTCGAGGAGCCATCTCTTAATTGCTGTTGTCACCAGGTCCACCCTAACTAATCAATAATTCAATATTTTCAAGGGGAAAATCTCTCTCTCTCTCTCTTATATGCAGAGATTCATTTACTGATTCTGGTTTAGTCTGCCACAAAAGAAAAGCATACAGTTCTGATGATACTTGTGGAGTTACCCCACTTACTTTCCTAAAAAATCGTTGCCTATGAAGACGCAGTGACATTCTCCTCCCTTTCCGTTTTTTTCTCTTACTTTTAGATGTAGTCACACGTAGATAAGAACGCTGCCGCTGAGGCGCATTCGCTTCCCTTGGTCCCTCTCTTGACTTTTGAACTCTTTCACATACATCTATATATACACATGTATCTATCACACACGCTTGTTACACTTCTACACAAAACCCTTCACCGTTTTAAATGTTTTCTTCCTTTATAGTTATTGTTTTGTAACATGTAACAATATTTTATTGTCTATGTATACTTTTGTTTCGTTAATACATACCTATCGTTTGTTTATATATATATATATATATATATATATATATATATATATATATATATATATATATGTGAAAATATTGTAGAAAATAGCAAAGAAACTGGTTTGGTAAATAATCCAAAGTTCCTTAGTATTTTTGTAATTATTTAAAAAAAATAGTGCTCGATACGAAAGTAGAGCATAAATATAATTATTTATTTAAAAAGCGAGTTGGAATCATATTTTTAAATATATATATATATATATATATATATATATATATATAAAAGAATGTATAAACATATATATATAGTTTTGTTTTTAGCTTCTCCATTTATTAACCGAATTCACATTCCGAGTTCACCATTTTTGTTGTGGGATAAATATACCAAAAGACACTTGGTTTCTACTATCAGGATACCAGCTATGGGCAAATGAACTCTCAAGCAAAAACAAAATATTATGAAAGAATTTATTTTTTCGCTACCGGATGTGACATAAGGTGGAGGCTTTAAGTGGGTTTAACGGCAAAACCGTGAAAAAATTGCCGGAGCCCCTTCAGCACTTACCCTACGGGGGACACCTCAGGCGCCAGGCAATAAACACTTCCCACTCCCAAAGGAGAGGTACTGCCTGCTTAAGAGGTTTAGGCTTGACATTTCTTATACTTCCCCGGCATAAGATTATATGAAATTATAAAAATACATTTTATAGTAACAAAATGTCAACAATATACTTTTAAAGCAAAATGTCCAACAATATATTTTATAGTAGAAGTACCAGCAATACATTTTATAGCAAAATGACTAACAATACGTTTTAACTGTAGTTGAAGCCATAAAATTATATTCACAATATTTCGATTTCGGCATTAGATAACCCATAGAAGTTGGTATGCCGATAAACAAAGCCAAACAAAAATTATAGAACAAGATTAGATAATCCTCGATATAGACAGCAGAACAAGAACAATCTATAAATGAAATAAAGGGTTTAGGTCGAAATTCTCTGGGGGTTACCCAAATCGACAGACCTGAAGAAGTCCTGAGGGCACAATGACTGAAGCGTGATAATAACAAAAATGGGAACATTATTTCGAATGTAAATCTAGTTGTAGCATTTTGAACAGTATGATGTCAGTAGTAATCGTAGGATAGAGTAACCCTCTTATCCAACACATCAGGAGAATGAAGTTTCGTTTATTTAATAATTATCCCCTTTATTTCTCAAGGTTTCGTTAGAAACAAAAATGAGTACTTAACTGTTATGTAATATCAGTCCTCGTATATAGAAGTTGTAGAATAACAATAGAATAACAACACTTACTGCGACATTTTTCCAATGCCCACGCAATTGCTGCTGCCTCAAGGATTATTTCAATTTGCCGAGACATATTTCAAACCTACGGCGCTCCTGAGGAACTCATCAGTGATGGTGGGCCACCCTTCACATCCCTTCCATTCAAGCAATTTTTAGAAGACTGGGCCGTTAAACACAGGCTATCATCTGCTGGTTACCCACAATCCAATGGTCGGGCAGAGCTCGCTGTCAAAACGGCCAAGAGAATCGTAAATGGCAACACAGGAGCTCAAGGATCGTTGAACAATAACCGTGCAGCAAGAGCCATCCTCCAATACAGGAATACACCCATCCAAAACATCGGGCTATCCCCTGTTCAACTGCTACTCCACCGCCGACTACGTGACTACATAGCACCCCACCCCACACTCTACAAGCCACACACGAATTGGATAACCGCAGCCCAAAATCGCGAGATGAGTCTATCCCGGCAGAACGCTAGTCTCATAGAGCGATACAACAAAATAGCGCACACCTTAAACCCGACGTAAGGGCCCCAACTAGCGTCCAGCTGGCAGACAAAAACAAAGCAGGTTGTAACTCAATACAACCCCGACAAACTGACTGGAATTTATACAGAAATACCTCCACTCATGTACCAGCAGCCAATCACAGCCCAAGCAATGGACTATTCCATTTGAGCACAATGAGATGCTCCATGGCACCATAAATAACTCTCTTTCACAAGGTGGATGGGTCTTTTCTCAGCTTGTTCCACAACTGAGTGTTTATCTTGACAACGTGATTGTTCTACAGAAGTGAATGCCGGATACTCTGCTCACAGATGAAGAAAAGACTTGAAGCAATAGAAATGTGGTTCTCCGGAGAGATGCTGAGAATATCGTGAACTGAACATGTGAGCAACGACGAAGTTTAGAGTAAATGAAAAGAAAAAGGACACATACTTAACGCCAGGAAGAGACAGTTGAAATTTCTAGGGCACATAATGAGGAAAGAGAGATTGGAAATCTGATATTCATCGAACAGATTGAAGACAAGAGGGACAGAGAATAATAATGCAAAACTTACCTCGCAAGCTTGAGTAAATATAGCAGAACAGAGTTTAAGAGAGATAACAAAAAGGTAAAATTTATTAACGTCCTGAAGGGACACGACATATGGAAGAAGTAACCCTCTTATCCAACACATCAAGAGAATAAAGTTTCATTTATTTAATAAATTATCCCATTTATTTTTCAAGTATTCTTTTAGGGGTTACTGGGTATGAAAGAGAAACAGGAACATTGCTAAGGAGCGAGAACAAAAGAAGAGTAATCAGGAGGACAGTCATTGGGTCTGTTTTTAATGTGGTATGTATGTGGATATGTAGTGTTGGAAATAGGGTCGATTTCCTATAGGATCATATGCGCCATGATTTTGTGTAATGAAGGAAAATTAAATTTTCTTAATGAGATGATTAATATAAAAATTCATTTATTGTGACAGAAGATCTAAGTTCATGTATGAATCATTGATTATAACATATTGAATTGCAGGCAGTTCGCCCCATTCTGTCTTCATTTCAGCTGAACTTGACCGATTTGTAATGACCCTTGTCTACTACTATGAATCTACATCGAGAGATACGACTGTTTTTACTTCTGTTCATGTGAGAATCAGGCACAAGCTGAAAGAATTCACAAAACGCAGACCAATTTCCTATTACTGACATTTATCCTACACACTCTTTCAACACGAAAGAACGCATCTGTTTGTAAGCGATAGGCCAGCATGACGCAAACACACATATATTAGGTTGGTGCAAAAATAATGTCGTTTTCTCACATATGTTACTATGCGAGAAAACGACATTAATTTTGCACCAACCTAATATAAGGCGCGAAACACGAACGAACGGGCTTTTTTGTTTTGCACCCATCACGGTAGGAACAGGAAGACAGAAAAAAAACCTAATAATGGAAATTGCTACGACTGAATGTTGTCAAAATCAAAGTTACACCCATGAAAAGAAAAAGAAAAAAGAACTCCGCAGAGCACTAAAGTCTACAAAACCTTTCTTTCTTTCTTTTTATTTCCTTTGTTTTGTTAAATGCTGATAAAATAGGAGGTTGTTCGGTTCTATCTCTTTCACTGATACCCAGTTCAAGTAGACTAACTTCATTGTCCGAATATTGCGTTAAATTTCCATATACTCAATGAGACAAATTTCCAGAATTAATCTTTCCAGATTTTTTTTAATCATTTCACACCAAGCAAGGCATAAAAGCCACTAAGACGCAAGGTTTTACTGAGTGTAAAAGAATCTGAGAAAAGAAAACATTATTAAGGAGAGAGAACAATAAAAGAAGGACAATTAAGGAGACAGAAAATAACGATTGACATTGCATTTAAATTTTTAAAGCTCAAATTTAACTGGAAACAGGAAGCAGAGAGAGAGAGAGAGAGAGAGAGAGAGAGAGAGTTCCGCAAGCGAGAAGTGCGAGAGAAGAAACTTACATATCTGGTTATACTGTTATTATGGGTAGTACTTGGTCTAAATCTTGTTAAAGTAATCAAATGAGTAGTCTTGTATTTAAATAGGTACCCGTAAAGAAGATAATGGCTTTTTATATTAGGATTTATTTTGATCTCTATTGAGAGAATACAAATCTTTGCTTTGTTATGATCAAATATTCTTTCAAAGTTTTTCGCATCGAGGTTTTGATAAAAAGAAGTCATTATTAGAGAGAGAGAACGATAAAAGAATAGGAATTGAGAAGATAACGATTGACGTTGCATTTAAATCTTTGAAGATCAAAATTGATTGGAATGCAGAATGCTAGAAAAGAGTTCCACAAGCTAGAAGTGCGAGAGAAGAAACTGTTAGCATAGAACTTACGGTTATATTTCCATTTCAACTGTAAAATGATGAGACCTTGCAGGAAATCTAGTGCAGCGCTTAAATTCGTTAAGGTCTAGGTACCAAAGAGGAAAGGTCATCAGAATGTATTCCCCAAGACTCTATCCTTTGTCCTGCTTTTGTTTTTAATTTTCATTAACGACCTTCCTGATGGATGTGTGAGAGAGAATTCAAAAGTAAACAGAGGACCAAGGGAAGCGGCAGCGTTCTTATCTACGTGTGACTACATCTATAAGCAAGAGGAAAAAAAAAACAGAAAGAGAGGAGAATGTCACTGCCTCTTCATAGGCTTAGTAGGCATCCCCTAGCAACGATTTTTTAGGAAGGTAAGTGGGGTAACTCTACAAGTGTCATCAGAACTGTATGCTTTTCTTTTGTGACAGACTAAACCAGAATCAGTAAATGAATCTCTGCATATAAGAGAGAGAGAGAGAGAGAGAGAGAGAGAGAGAGAAATTTTCCCCTTGAAAATATTGAATTATTGATTAGTTAGGGTGGACCTGGGAACAACAGCAATTAAGAGATGGTTCCACGCTCCTCGAAACCTCCCGATCAGAGACCTTGCTGCCGGATGTAGTTCATCGCCATACCCAGGACGGACAACAACAAAGATCAGGATAATAGTCCACATCCAAATAGTGTAAATAACTCTAGCAATAAGATCATTGTGCTTATATCTAAACACTTGGTATCTATTCTGATGACACAACCATTTACTACTGTTTCGATAGTAAGTCTGATCAGCTTGATACGGTCAAATGCTTTCCAGTTAACTTTGAAAAATTTAAATGCAGGGTTAATCGTTATCAACTGTCTTCCTGGTTACACTTATATTGTTCTCACTCTTTAGTAATGTTTCTGTTTTCTAATTCTTTCACAAACAGCAAATTCGATTAAAAAAAAGCGCAGTAAAGCACTTAGCTTTACTGCGCTTTACAGCGGTGGAAAAGAGACTGAAATGTCTCATAAAAGAATGTTCATGTGTTAATTATAATAAGAGATTGTTTCTTTGATTGGAATTGTATGACAAGTTTAATCACTTAGTTATATTGGATCTATTAAGATGTATCAAAAGTTACTTTTTTGTTTCGTTATCGAACCTTTCAAGAGCTCATGCATGTTTTTTAAACTAATGTATAGCATTCTGCCACCACTTGTTTTCGACTATAAAAATCTGTGCAAAAAGTGGATCAGAGAGCCTTGATAATTTTCTCACTTCTCATTGGTCAGTTAATATTTAAATCATATTCTCAACTACGTTCGAATAACATCGACCTAGTTCCCGACCTGACGAAAATACAATTCCGCCCAAAATCTGTCTATGCCTTTCGGACCCGATTACATGATTACGTTTATTATAAATACTGTGACACAAGTTCTTATTTCCTCTTTTTGATTTCTCTCGCTTACTAAAATGTAGCTGTTTAAGAAATCGCGTCCCGACCCAGTTCGGACGGACGCTATGAAAACATTCACACACGCACGCATACACGTACGTATGGAAACTTAATTACAAACTTTTCGGAACATTACAGAACATTACAAGTATCAACATATTACGAATATTCAACTGCAAGCAACGGAAACTAATTAAACATTACGCAGCATTCATCCTTCTACTCTTCTTAAACTAAAAGTTTATCAACATATTCTCAACTTTACAAAATTGTTTCAAATCTCTCACGGTGAACATTTTGAACTGCAAGTTCATTCAACTTTCTGAGTTCAGATAAAAATATTTCCTTAGTAAAGAATTTAATTCCAGTCAAAGGGAAGTAACTCCTATTAATTATGCTTGTATATCATTGATATACATAAATATGAATATTATTATTTGTTACAAAAACCATGTTGTGTTCCTTCTCATTGTTTCATATTTTGTGGTATTTTGCATAAATATAAATTCGAAAGGTCACACCAACTAACAGATCTCTACAAATGTAATCCTCTACGTGTGTTATCTTTCAATAATCGTAGCTTTTCTGAAAGTTTTCTAATGCTGGTGGTCATGTTTTTCTCTACCTTACATAGCAAAGCATAATAATTGATACCATGATGTTTGTGCAGTTTTGAGTTTTGTTTCAAGGGACAAGTTACTACTCTTAAATTACTTAAATCAGTTTTCGGTCGTACAGTCAAATATTGTTAGGTTTCCTTTTCAATTTCAGCGGCTCTGAAGATTAGTTGAAAATAATGCCTCAAAATTACTAGAATCTAAATAATTGCATCCATCATAATTGTAAATATACACATTCTCTGTCAATATTTTACCTACTGGTCAAAACACCCCAGATTTGTGTGTCGATTATCTTTCGCGTTAGTGTGCACAAAACCGAGAAAGGTCCGTTGGAAAATCACAAGGGAACGGAAGGTGAAATTAACGCCAGCTCTTCCCTATAGTTAACCCAATTATCTGCTACCACTTCACTTGCCAAATGGCCATTCTAACTGTAACTCTGCTAATACTAAACTTCCTGCTAAGTGGCACTTGATCCCGTAAGTTTACATTCAATTATTTATTTTCTACATTTCCTTTCGGTCAGCTGGTGGCCTCTTTGAAGAGGTTACATTGTAGAATTTATTGTCTATATAGTCATCAAAAACTGTGGTTCTTCGAACCTAGGTAAACTTGTTCACAGTTGACTTTACTTTATTGGTGTTTTAAAACAATCATGTTTATTGGGGGACTTATTGTGTTACATTATAAGAGCTGAAACTAAAGGTACAGCAAAAAATATTCGGTATTCATTGACCGAGCAGCCAGTGCCACTGTTGGTTCAAATTTATAAAATCTCTCTCTTGAAATAGTTTTTCAGGAAAATCGGTTTCATAAGTCCGGTAGCTGTTATTACTCTTTCCAGTATTGATGGTGCTTTCTTTCCTAACCTTTTTTTTTGAAGTAGTGTGCAGTGTCAACACCTTGATTATGTCATTATTCTCTCTTCAAGTTACGTGTAATATCTATTTAGTTGTTGCTGAGGTTGAAAGTCCTCAAGTGATGTGGTTTCTGTTAATTGGTACAGTTTTTGACTCGCGATTCTGTAGTGCAAATCCATGAGGTTTGAAGAAGAATGATCCTCACTAAGATTTACAGCAGTGATTCCCAAACTTTTTTCTTCTCTGGGTTGCAATTTCGGAATGAAAATGTGCTCGTGCCTCACCAAATTTTTTGTGATAAAAAGTACATTTAAAAATAAAAAAAAATACAGAGAGAGGTTTAAAGGTAGATAACCGTGGATTCGAAGTCAGAACATTATCATTGATAACTCTCTCCTCCAATTTGCAGACTCTAGTTACTATATTCTTAATACTTGATACAATGCAAAAATATCACAATGATAAAATCAGTCAATAATTATTTATAACTATTTATATTGGGACTAATGCATGCAATTACAAGTAATCCATTTTAAATCTTGAAATCATATTTATTTTTGGCATATGAATTTTTTGAAACTGTTTCTAAATGTTTAATGGTCTTTCAGTCATTCCACCTCACCTGCTATCCTCATTTGCCGCACCTATGAGGTGCGCCGCAGTGTTTGGGAACCACTAACCTAGAGGCTTCATTTGCTCAAAGCCATTTTTTACTATTGATCTGAGAAAGTGTGTGTATACAGCAGATAGTTTAGATAATTCTGAATGGGTTTGGCACCATGCATGACATCCATATGTAAGTCTTGATCTGACGAGGCTATTTAAGTTTTCAGGTTAATATTTTGGTTTTGCATTGTTAGGAGAAACTATTATTGATAATGATATATGTAATAATAATATGGCGGAATTTCAAACATTCATTAAATGTGTATATGAAGCATGCTTTGAAGTCAGTAAAACGATGAAAATATCTTTGATACATCAAAATTTAAGATTTTCTGACCATCAAAGGACTAATCTGTTACAAAATTACAAGTGCTTATTAGGCACCTGTGAGCTTAAGCTCAGACATTAATTTCATATTAGTAGATTAAAATACCCAGCCAGATTAATCTCTGATTATCCTATATTGTCTGCTAAATGTGGATTAAATATAATCTTTTAGCTCAGTACCCTACAATTAAATCCTTGTGGCAATCAAAAATTTAATATTTAATAGCAACAACATTGCCCGAAAATAGTCTCATCTCTGTGTTCCATTCTCCAGTTTAAATTAAGGATATTTATTTCCATAACTCTCTTATTCTTATTCTTCTCTATGAGATATTCTTTCAGGACATAGGCAATAATTGCTCTCCACAACTTCTCTTTATTGCTGTTTTGCCATTCATTTGCACAAACATTAAGTGGGTTACTGTTTTCTTCTTCTTCTCATGCCTTCCATATGCCTTGTGAGTGTCAGATTTACTAAGTCCCCTTTCCTCATTATGTGTCCCAGAAATTTTGTCACCGTATTTCTGATTTTAAATTTCCTTGTTCCTGTTTTACTGAAGACTTCCTCATTGCTCACATGTTATATCTTTGATATTTTTAGCATTCGTCAGCAGGGCAACACCTCTGTGACTTCAAATATCTTCTTTCAGCAGCCACTGCTAAGATAGCAGTGGCTGCTGAAAGAAGATATTTTTATATATAAGATGGTTAGCTATTACAGAGCAGTTCAGGATTCCTTTTTGTCATCTCTAGGGACTTTTTCCTATCTCTTAATATTTTACTTAGTTTCTGAAAGGTATCATTCATTATTGCATTCATACATATTTCTGTATCGCATGTTCTGTTGTTTGTTATTGTACTGCCCAGATAGTTAAATTTCTGTACTTGCTTAATTATACGTAGCTCAAATCTAATTCTGCTGACAATTGTGCATTATGTCTTAATACAGTTACTCATTTCTTCTGGCTTTCTTTACAAACTTTAAGATTTCTTTCCATTTTCTTTTTATCGGAATAAAAACAATAATGATAAAATACTAAAACAATATTTTGACAGGGGTATAAAAAAAGGTTTTGCTCAGAAATACTCAAAAAAGATAATGATAAAATACTATAATAATATTTTCGACAGTAGTCTACAATAAAAACAACTTACTCATAAATGGTTCAAAAAGCTAATGATAAAATACTATAATAATATTTCCAATATTGGTCTCCTGTAAAATGATCGTGCTGAGAAATGATCAAAAAAGATAATTATAAAATACTATAATAATATTTCCAATATTGGTCTCTTGTAAAATGGTTGTACTGAGAAATGATCAAAAAAGATAATGATAAAATACTAAATATTTTCGACAGTGGTCGTTGATAAAAAAGACTTGCCCACAAATTGTCAAAAACGATAATGATAAAAACATATGCATGCATGAACACACACACAAACAGATATTTAGTTAATACAAACATGCAAACAGACAAATGTGCACACATATATAGACTGCATATATAATATGTAGATAGTCTGATTAAAAATGTTTTATTAATTAACATGAGTAAGATCAGTAAAAACATTTCATGCCTTGCCTTACTTCCTTGGAGTAAATTTGCAAAAGACATTCCTTCTAATCAATGTGCATATATACATTATATATATATATATATATATATATATATATATATATATATATATATATATATATGGCTACTCATTTCTGATTATTTATTAAGCAACTAAGCCTCATAAACATCCAACACCCCAAAACTATTGAGTTGGCTAACAGGATAAGTCACTTGAATCTTTTCATGATTTATTGAATATTATATCTTTAGTTATCTATTGAGTGTTTCTTTGTAGAAGTTCTGCTTGCCTGAAAAATACTTGTTAAACCCTGCACAAATACACACACATATATATTTTAATATATTGCTTAAACATCATTTTTAATGGATACTCATATTTGAGCATGTTTTTATTTATTTATTAAACAGTATATTTTGTGGAATCTTCCACATTAGCCTTTAACCCTCTTCAGAAAAATGTATTCTTCATCTGAAAAGTTTTTAACCAATCATCATCTTTTTATTGGTTAATAAACACGAAAGTGTAGCAAAATTCCAAACGAATCCTATTCCCCGCCAAGCTCTTTTGAGCTGATGGAGTAATGGATAGCGGCTTGGATTGAGGAATCAGAGAGCTGAGTTCAAATTCCAGTCAAATCCATTACATTCACTTACGTGCTAATACCCTTGGGAAAGGTGTAAATCCTCTTCTCCCTCCAGCTATGGGTAAATAGGACAGGCTAGGTTCTATAGCCTTGGATGGCAACTAGTCTAGGAGAAGGACAACTCTGAATTCAAAACCTGCAGAGAGTTGTTTGGGAACCTTGTGGCATGTCGTGCACCAGGTCTCTGTATTCGGCCCTTCAAAAAGTGTGGATGGTCCTGCACGAAACCTTCGCCACCATAATCAATTCTCACGTGCTGTTGTCGGGCTGTCGCTTTCCTAGGGACTGATCTGCTTGGCCCTCATACGTCAAAATCGACGAGAGAGTCGAGTATAATGATGTCCATCACATCCAACATTAGTTCATAACTCCTTCAATAAATTTGCTTGTCTGAGTATAATTGGAGTCAGATAACAATTCAAGGTTTAAATACTTGAACTAAAGAAAAATTCCAAATTTGACCTCAACCAGAAAAGAAATTCGGACTGTTTTTTTTTTGTTTGTAATCAAAAGCTTGTCTTACTTTTAGGAGAAAGTTGACTTGAAATACCGGAAAGAGAGGTGATAAAAGAACAATCCATAAGACTAAATTCATATGTCACCAGATAATGACACCAATCAGTTTATATCCTAAGCCATTTTAAACTAAAATTGCAACAGTTACAAAGAATCATCAGCAAGAGTATAAAATTGATTTTATTGTTTCTAGCCAGGAAGAGTGCAAGTGCTTTTCAATGTAGGGATCAGATTATTTTGTTTTAGGTACCAAACAGCTTACAGCCATAGCATGTTGAATATATTGTTTCTTGTCCAATCTCTTAGGTTAAGCAGCACTGAGCCTGGTCAGTACTTTGATAGAAGACTGTTTGGTGATATAAGCATAAATTGTGTAGGTGGAACTACACCTAGCTAAAAAAAAAAAAGCAAACCTCTTCTTGCCTTACAGTGAAAATATGGGGGTAGATAGAGTTCTTTTGATGTAAGGCTTACACCCATATGATGTTGAAACACTCGTTTGTTTGTTTGTTTGTCAGAATGGGTCATTTAATGCCAAAATTTAATTTTCTTGGGAGCATTAGTAATTTCTTTTACAAAAATATATTGCTGGTAATATTTTTGTTTACTGACAAAAATGTATTGCTGCTAATATACTTTTCAAAAATGTATTGCTGCTAATATATATATATATATATATATATGTGAAAATATTGTAGAAAATAGGAAAGAAACTGGTTTGGTAAATAATCCAAAGTTCCTTAGTATTTTTGTTATTATTTTTAAAAAATAGTGCTCGATACGAAAGTAGAGCATAAAAAATAATTTCGCTTGAAGATGGAACAGAGCCTACTTTAACTCAAGTTAATTCAAATATTATTTTGAAGTTTTCGGCTCTTGTTTTGAAACATGAGACTTCTTATGTAGCGAGTTGGAATCATATTTTTAAATAAATAATTATATATGTATATATATATATATATATATATATATATATATGGGGTATTGAATTTCATCTTTATGTAATTTATCTTTATATGTTCTGTAATAAATACATTGATGTCTCTATGTGGATCAGTTTTAATATTTTATATTATTAGGATTCACTTAGATTACTTAGCCATGGATTTTTATGTATGTATGTATATATATATATATATATATATATATTGGTGTATTTAATGTAAATTTATTCTTAATTTTTAAACATGGAGTGATATTTTTCCATTTACATTTGTATTAAAAGGTTTGAAGATTTGAGGGCATTCTTACTGACCTCAATGAAATAAATATCACCTCATGGTGTTTTAAGTGTTTTTCATTATATAATAATTATTGCTCTGTCTCTGACATAGAGCTCTCACTGGATCTATATCCTCTTGGAAATTTGATACAGATTACTAATATTTTATTATATATATATATTAAAATATATTGCTGGTATTTTTAATATAAAAATCTAATTTTATACTTTCATAGTGTTTTTACTCCAGGGGGATTAATTATTTGCCTATAGCTGGGGCCTTAACAGGTGCTTCTACCCTGGGTAAGAGTAGACCTGGGAACAACAATAATTAAGAGGTGGTTCCACACTCCTCAAAACCTCCCAATCAGAGGCCTTGTTGCCGGATGTAGTTTATCATCATACCCAGGATTATACAGAAAGAAAATGAAACTAAATGAAATCGGCTAGACTATATACCCATAACACATATTTTTAAAAAAAGAATTTAAATTCTCCTTTGTATGTATGTGTAGTCACATCAGCATATGCATCACTTTAGTCTGATGAAGTATGAAATGACGAAACGCTGCACATGAAAACTTTAACATGGAGGAGAAGGGATGCTGAGAAATTTAAATTTAAATTATTTTTTAATGTATGTTTAGGGTATATAGTCTAGCTAATTTCATTTAGTTTCTTTCTGTTTTTGTTTTTGTTTCCATCACTTTTCTTATTAAATATTCCGCTTTATGATCATAGAAGATCTGCTAAGGAAGGTGAAATGTAAAAACCTGCATGCAAATTTACTGTAGATGATCTAGCAATTAAAGCACTTTCTATACATTTTTGCCTTAGTTTCTTGATATATAAAAATTTATATATTGTTTTCTAAAAAAATCCATTTAAAAAGTTACCAATTTTATTGCATAAGCATTGACTTGCATAATAAAATCTGACATTGTGTAATTTGCAATGGTATTGTCCATGTAAAGAGTCCACTTCTAATTCATAATGTTCCCTTACGAGTGTAATGAACAAAGGCTGGGTCAGTGCTTATGGTGGGAGGACTGCAAAGTCTCTTAAACAAAAGAAAAATATGAGAATAACATGAGAAGTGGTAAAGTGAAGCATCTTGATGGATTCTGGGTATAAAAATAGACAGCAGAGAGTAGAGAACTGACTGTGTTCTCATTATTACTTGAATGTAAACAAATCTATTCTTTGAGTACAAATATATTTATGCACACATGGAAAGTAAAGATCTAAAAATGAACCAAACACTCATCTCCTCTGTGACAAGTAGAGACAGTAGCAGACTAGGTCAAAAATTTCTACTGGGGAAAACACATAAAAGGACTCAGTCAAAAGGACCCACTTAATTCCAAAATAAAGGAACTGAGGATATCTATTATCTACCGAAAAAAATTATAGAATCAAAGAGGGCTTATTTAAATCTTCCCAAAATCTATGCAATATTTTTCCTTTTTTGTTTTAGTTTTTACTTTTTCAGTTATCTAAAGTGATGGACCATCACTTTGGGGTCCACTGGGAAATTTCCCAGTATCCAAATGGGCCAGTATGTCACTTAGTAGAGATACTCATGTTGATAAAACTATAACTTGTGTAATAGGTTATTTTTGTTGATATAACCTACAACTCTGAAGACCAAACATAAATAAATCTCTGTTGGTATTAGAGATTCAACAGCGTAAATATTAGGTTGGTTCAAAAATAATGACGTAATAATGTCGTTTTTTGACATTATTACGTCATTATTTTTGCACCAACCTAATATTAATATTTTCGGAGGGATCCTCCTTATAGGATGAATTTACTGACATCTTAATGGGCCTTTGAGATCACATTATAGCCCATTTTCAGTTTCTACTATGGATTGTTTACTCTATTTATATATATACTTGCTCCATATGTGGCCTCCTTTGTAAATCACTAGCAGGTCTTAAATGCCACTTAAGATTATCGCACAAAATTTCATAACTGAATCAACTAAGCTGTCATATCCTCAAACATCGAAACTGACGGGAGATTCCATTATATATATATATATATATATATATATATATATATATATATATATATAAAGAATAAACAATCCATTTTCAAATTAAAAAAAATTGTAAATACTGTTTAAAAACACAACCCCTGAAGACTGAAAATTTTACCAAAAAATATCAATGTCTCGGGATAAAATTGATATTTAAAAGTTAAGTAATCATCACATATAATATCATCAAGGCTCTATTTTTAATATTATTTTAATATCTTTAATATTGAGCACTATATATAAAAATATCTGCTGTTTTCTAAATCTTTATATATATATATATATATATATATATATATATATATATATATATATATATATATATATATATGAACTGTAGTGAAACAAAGTTCTAAATGTCTCTGGGGTATGTCCTTCTTCTTTTTTGGCACAGGAGTTAGGTTAAGTAAATATAAGCATTGTATTAATGGTTGTGATCAAGTCAGTCTTGTACAGAGTTGAAACAGCCAAAGAAAGTTTTGTACTTACTTTATCGTTGGAAGGTTTAAACATGGTTATGGAATGTCCATTTTCTTTTGGTTGGTTTAGAAGTTTACCCTTTAGACCCTGTTTGGAGAAAAACTGGTTGCTTGTGCTATCTAGGCCAGCTTTATTGGTTTGGGCCACCCTTATAATTTCCTTGGTTTGTAGGCTGGATTCTGCTTCTACTGTGAACCATTTGGTGCAAGTTTTGATATCTGGCTGTAACCTACAGACCATCTCATTGACCAAGTCCTTCATCATCATGTGAAAGCATATCTTCCCAACCTTGAACTCCTCTGCCAATGAGCAGATGGGAAGTTAAAGGTTTCCAGTATTGGTATAGAGTCCAACTGTGGAGAAGCAATAGGAGGACACCAAACCACTTGTGCAGGTACTTGTTGATACACTGTTGTGTCTGCTGAATGGAAGACAAAGTTATAACATACACTTGCAATGGGTTCAGAAACTGGGGCAGCAAACCATGTTGGTAGCACTACACCTTCAGTTTGTCAGTAAAATGGGTTCTGTTGATGGATTTAAGTCGATCTAGTGCCACTTTCTGCACCTCTTTACCTGCGTGCCATTCAGTCAGTGGAATTTCATACAGCTGTCCAAGGACCTTCACTGGCTTCTCTTTGACTGTTGGGATTATATCACCTCTCCTCCCCCCACCAATGATGAAGTGAATCTTCCTGACAGATCCTCTGAATAATGATAAGCTTCAATTTTTGGGGGGGTTTTGCCTTCATTCTCACCCATGTGAAGAGCTTATTGTTTTTGATTTTGCATAGGCGATGTTTTTGTGCAATTTTAGTAAATGTATCTGCTAAAATAAGACATCAATGTTATTTTCGTTTTTGTGTAATATAAACGACAATTTATCCATTGCATTCTGTGTGTGTGTGTGTATATATATATATATATATATATATATATATATATATGCACAGACACACACACATATATATATAGTGAGTTTCTAAGCGTATCTTAGATGTGGCACAAGGTCGAAAATATGGGGCACCCAGTGAGGATCGAACTCACTACTCGGTCATAATTGTTCTAGTGAAACAAGCTTGCTAACCATTACACCAAATATATATATATATATATATATATATATATATAGAGAGAGAGAGAGAGAGAGAGAGGTTGATATATACATAATCTTCTAAATTATGTATAAGATTTTTTGCAGACATTTTCACTTTGTAACATGGCAAAAATATTATTGTTTGTATTTGTTTCAACCAAAAATGTTTATTCTTCTTAAAATATTTTAGAAGAATTTTATCAACTATAACATTATTAACCTACTTGTGTTATAAAATCTGAACTGAAATGATGCAGCAAACCAGAAATGCAGGCCTGTATAAAATGAAAGCAATTTCCCAAGGAGTTATTGTCAGCAGTGGCATCATTGTTTGAGTCATCCAACCATTGCTTATGACTGTGTACTCCATAAGTACACCTCTAGATCAGATCCAATCCAATAAATACACTGTTGTTCAGCAGTAATAGTAGCATATAGTGAGTTTCTTTTTTCTTGAGATATGACCAAATGTTCATGTTACCAAATAAAAGATAATAATTTTTGTGGTCAGTGATACTGAAAGCAAATAAAGGTAAAATTTTTTTGATTCAAATAAAATTTAGACATATAAAACTAAAAATAACATTTGAACTAATAAAAATATGTTGGATTAAAAAAAATAAAATTCATTAATTCTTTAGAAATTGCTTTGTTTACATTTTGGATATGAAAATGAGCAGATGTACATTTCGAGAAAGATCTGAACAGGTAAATGTACTTTAAAGGTGAAATAGAACATTGCTTGATTGTGAAGCTCTTTATAGTCAAATAGTTGAAACATAGTGGTCGATCCAGAAAAAGGAGAAGCAAGTTAAAATCATGTCAGAGGGTATATTTTTTTCATTAAATTTTCTTGAGTATACAGGCCAGTAGAAGAAATAAATACTGTTTAAAATAAGTGGAGTGACTATTCAAACATGAGTATCCACTAAAAATAATGTTTGACCTAAAAAAATATGCTGGATTAAAAAATAATTCTTTAAAAATTACATTACTTATGTATGTTTTTATACTTTGAATATAAGCTCTTTTAGCGCTAGAGGGCATCATCAGTGATGTTCTAGAAAAGGATCATTGGGCAGTTTCGGGTCTTTCAAACATCATACTGACCTCACCAAATCGACCCCTTCAGAGCTGATCAGACTCTGAAACGCCCTCTAAAAAATGCTTGTTAACACTGACTTTTATAAATATACCCCGTAGTCACACATTTGATTGGAGATTGACCAACAGCCAATCACAACGGTGCAAATTCTTTTTAAGCTGTTCACGGGTAATTTCTTTTTTTTTTTTTACTTTTCTTTATTTCCCTCCTTGGTGGACACCCCCTCATCTAGAAGGTAATTTTCCGTTCTTACCCACTTCCCCTCATATTTCCTTTCACCAGCAATAATTACTATATACAGAGATAAGAAAAATAGCCATTTAAAGTTTATATGCAATTATATAAGTAATCTCCTATTCATGCATTTACTTAAATTTGTATTTCAAGATATATTATTTTTATATTTATACAAATACATATTCATATATATATATATATATATAAATATACTGTTAAGAAAAAACACATGTCCACTCTCATTAGATCAAGGCTTTCATATGGATGTCATGCATAGAGTCAAACTTGTTCAGAAATATCTAAACTGTCATCTGTATACACCCACTTTCTCAGATTAATTATTAAAAAATGGCTTTGAGCAAGTACAGTATAGTAGGGTCAGTTGAGCACTGTCTGTGAGAAAAAGAGAACCATGATGTAATTCACTCCACTAGAAATTAGGAAACGGCATGTTGTACTGTTCGGCATTAGTGCTCTCTATTAATAATTTGAGAGAATCCTTTTGCCTCCCATCATAATGGCTGGTTCTAAAGAAAACAAAAAGAAATGCAAAAGTATTCCTTCTTCTCTTATTTTTTCTTTATGTCATATTAATCAATCAACCAATTGTTGATGCTTTAAACTGAGTTTGCAAAACAGTTTTCATTGTTTTCTGATTAGGAACCAATCACAGGGCCATAAAATAATGGTAGAATGAGGCTAAACCAGGTGTTACAAATGGGAGGAGGAAGGCTAAATCAGGTGTTAAAAGTGGGAGGTAAGGAAGCTAAATCAACTGTTAAAAGTGAGAGGAGGCAGGTTAGATCAGGTGTTAAAAGTGGGAAGAGGTAGGCTAAATTTGGTGTTAAAACTGGTAGGAGGGGGCTAAATCAGGTGTTAAATTGAGAGTAAGGAAGCTAAATCAGGTGTTAAAAGTGGGAGGAGGTAGGCTAAAACAACTGTTAAAACTGGGAGAATAGAAGATAAATTAGGTCTTAAAACTGGAGTAGGGGGTCTAAATCAGCTGTAATTGTGGAAGGAGGGGCGATTAAACCAGTTGTTAAAATTGGGAGGAAGGAGGTTAAATCTGATGTTAAAGCTGATATTGGGTGGAGGAGGCTAAATCAGGTATTAAAAGGGGGAGGAGGGAGGTTAATTCAGCTGTTAAAAGTGGAATGAGGGAGGCTAATTCAGCTGTTAAAAGTGGAATGAGGGAGGCTAATTCAGCTGTTAAAAGTGGAATGAGGGAGGCTAATTCAGCTGTTAAAATGGGGGAGGGGGGCTAAATCAGGTCTTAAAAGTGAGGTAAATAAATCAGATTTTACAAGTGGAGTGTGGATAAATCAGTTATTTAATTTTCAAGATTCCTGATTCTATATTTTCATTTGGTCCTTAAAGTAAACTATTAAAAAAAAGAAAAGAAAAATGTCCAAAGAAAAAGGGA
This sequence comes from Acanthosepion lycidas, assembly GCA_963932145.1. Classification (NCBI taxonomy): domain Eukaryota; kingdom Metazoa; phylum Mollusca; class Cephalopoda; order Sepiida; family Sepiidae; genus Acanthosepion; species Acanthosepion lycidas. The sequence goes on along the minus strand of OZ010580.1, from coordinate 113,937,195 downwards.
GGCACACAAAAATATTCACAGTAGTAGCACAGAAAAACCTCATGTCAAAGTTATAAATTTGATAAATGTAATGAATTTATACAAAATCATTCAAAAAAATTATTTAATAGAGAACTAGAGTGCACAATTTTAGTGTATTGTGTGCCATTGAAATATTTCTCTGGCTTGTAATGAAATATTAAATATTAGAAAAGTAAACTTTCCGTTTTTTACAATACAACCAATACTTCAGTTATAAACACATCCTTTAGATATACATAACTCATAAACCATTTGTGAAGTACAACTACTTCAAAAACAAATTGAAAAGTGAACACTCTTAAATCATTTAAAGGAAGGATATATAGCTTAAATCATTTAAAATAATATTAAAATACATATTTAAAGATTCATACTGAGGTGTGAAAAATGTTAACAAACAAGAGAATCATACTTCTCTCATGCTGATAGTGAATCTCAGGAGTGATGTGTACTACTCCTGAACTCCCTGACCAGGAAAGGGCAAGCCTAATTTTGGGCCCAAAGCAGTGTTTTGTGACCTTGCTATCTGAACAACATTTGCTTTTTTATACCTTCATTTATATATGTTACAAATTAAACTAAGCACAATTGGCTATTAAAAGATGAAAATTTTTGTGGACTTTGACATCATTTGGGATTTTTTTTTGTCCAAATTTATGAATTTAATTTGCTCTTGCTAAGTCTTGAAAGAACACTAAATAAAATTCACTAATTTTTTATTCATAATGTTGAATGTGTTAAATTTGATGCTAAAAATTGTTGCATTATTTTCAAATTATTTTCAATTTCTATAGTTGAATTGTTCACCTATATTGCATATGATATATTATTGTACATAGTTACAATAAAATTTGTATTTTATATGAATACTACCAGATAAAAATTGAGATGTAGTAGAGTGTGGGGGGATATCATAGATTCAGGGATATTATGGGATAGGCCCAAGACCCTAGCACTGGTCCTGCTGAATCTAAATTTTGAGGCACACATTTTTTTTAACATTTAACCTCCATTATAATGATCATAGGGAGAGATGAATGATTTTATTGTGGGTCTGTGTATGTGTTGAGAGATTAAACACGTGTGTCTCCTGAAATGCCCACAACAAACATGGCAGACTCAGGATATGAGTCCACGTAAAGAAATGTCAGAAACAACAAAAACTGATGTATAAACAAATGATAATGTATTAACAATAAAAGGTTACAAGTGACAAAGACAAAGATGTGTATTAAACAAATGAATGCAAAACCTTTTGGGTTCAAAGTATGTGTAGTGAGTGAATGTGTGTACGTGTGTGTCTATTATTCATACGTTTCCCAAAAGGAAACGTGTTCCCTGCGAGAGATTTACATGTTGATGGAAAAAGTAAGAAGAGGCTGTGAATAATTATTGCAGAGTATTTATAGTGCCGGGGAGTAGTAGTGGTTTCGAAAATTAGGAGGAGGTAGCCCGACAATTTGCTCAGAAAAACCTTCAAAAAGAAAATTGTTTTCTTAATCTTCCTTTTTCTTTTCTTCTTCCTTATCATCTGATGTTATAATGGTATGGTCTGATAAACAGTCACTGTTGATGAAAATTTGCTAGATGAAGTCACCAAAAATTTCACTTTAAATACTTATCAAGTCAGTCAAAGTGGGTCCCACCAAGATTTACTCTTTTTTTGTAACATTCATTACAAACAATCAGATTATTTCATGAACCTTGAAATTTTAAGATTTCACACATCAATTTGGAGTCCCTTTAGCAATCCAAATAATCAGGTGATAGTTATCTTTTATATTAATTCACCAATATCACCTTCTAAAAATCTCCAACATTGACTTGGAAAACCTAAAATCACATAAATATTTTTTTATCTTCTCATAAAACGAAATTTAAAAAAAAAAAATTATAATTCTAAACATTTTATTGGTTTGATTTTAAATGCGCATTTTTTTCTGCTTTTTTAAAATAAATTGTACTCTGAAATGAAATCTATACGCTTTTTGTTTTTTTTGGCAGATAAAGCTTTCTGCTTTTAGCTTTTTTTATACAAGTTTTAGAAGCTATTTCAAAAACAAACCAGAAAATGAAGTTTTCTGATTTATTTCGAAAAATCAATGACAATAATGATTTTAGACAAATAATAAAGTTCAGCTCAGTGGCACCGACATAGATTGAGAGGCCAAGAGTAGAAATGTAGTCTTTCTGTCTACCTTTCAGTTGACAGAAAAAAAGTAGGTGGGGGTTCCATGTGAATTGAAATGTTTACCTGTTGCTGTGAGAAAGAAATCAGGGGCAAATAACTCGCATGTAACTTTTTGCGCGCATTGGTCGCCAGAGTGCGCACTTGCTTGCCTCAGTCCAAACATGGCCCCGGGAAGGTGACAGACACCAGTGTTGGGACGAACGGGCCTCCGCATCACATCTATACACACCACATACACGCACACATTTATATATACGTAGCGAATACGCTGCCAGTATCATTAGGCGAATTATTTATTTGCCTCGACCATTAGTATAAAACTAGGAGGGATGACGTATTAACGAGGAATTACAGGAAAACCTTTTTAAGGATCTAAGAATTTTGGCTTATTTTAAAGATGGCAGGTAAGCATGTTATTTTTTGTGTGTCAAAAATAAGATCGTCTGCCACTGTTTTCTTCCCCCTGTGATGCTATTTTAAAGTCTTTTCAAATTATTTTATATAGCTTTGGGTATTTACTTTCTATATAACAATTATTGTAGTCAATTGAACTGTTGCTTAAATAATTTTTATTACCCTTTTTTGGAGAAAGTATATTTTGTGAATGAATTTTTTTCTTATGTTTGATTTAATGTAAACTAGTACCCCAATGACTTTTTAATTATTGTAAGGTGCGAGAAGTTTTTATAATTTAACGTAAGGTTTTGTTCTTTTGATTCCCCCTTTTTTTGTTTTGTTTAATGTTTAGTAAGTTTCTTCACAATCGAAGGAACGTTAAAAGTACTAGTGAACTAGTGACTCTCACTAGTGTAAACTTTTAATGACTATTATTATCATCATCATATCTTAGTGGATGGCGTGATTCTTTGTTTTTTGAAAATTTAAGTTTTATATTTAGTTTAGAACAAAGTATAAATCATTTGGTGTTTTGGTGAGTTTTCACTCTGCTGAAAAATATCACCGAAGTATCTGTTGAAAAAAATCTTTTGTTAATTCTTAATTAAATAAATTGTTTCTTTCTTTCTTTTTCTTTTTTTTTTTTAACTTAGGGAGAAATAGCTGACTTACCGTTGTTTTTTTTTTTTGTTTTAATCCCTTTAATTGTCTGATCTCATGGGTTCGTTAAAAAAATCTATTTTTAAAGTTTTATTTTCCTTCTCGATTATAAAAAACGAGGGCGTATCATTCAAATTTTTATTGCAACAAATCTTTTGTGAAGGTGATAAAAACATTAAAAACGAAGTCTCATTCTTGTTAGACTCTTTCTCTTTCATTTATTTTGTTAAAATTAAAAAAAATATAATTAATTTTGTATTAAAAACTAAAAAGGTTTTTATTTTATTGGTGTGTAGTCTATTTCTTTTGTGATAATAAATATCCAATTTAAAAAAAAAAGCAAACAAAAAAAAAAAAAGTGTACAATTTTTCTTTTTCTATTGTTAGTGCTTTTTTTGTTTTTCCTCATTTTTTTTTTGTCTTTCTCGATAACAAAACAAACTTTTCGATGATCATAGCACAAAGTACCAAAGAAGAGATTTTACATTTTTAAAAGTCATTCAGTGTAAATGTAAAAATGAAATAAGCTAACCCTCCCCCCCCCCAAAAAAAAAACTTTCTTTTTTCACCTTAAAAATAACTTATTGATACTTTTTAAAATGGACCCAGTGGACTGAGTCAAAAAAATCGGTGAAATAAAATAAAAACATTAAAAGTGTAAGCAAAAATAAAAAAATGGTAATTGGAGAAAAATATTTTATTTTATTTTATTTTATTTTTTAAACAGAGCTTTTTATTTTTATTGTTAATTAACAAGTATCTAAAATTTAATTTTATTGTCCGCAACATTTAGCAAAATCATTAATGCGCTTTCTATGAATCGTTTAATATTAATTTAATTAGTGTGGATAGGTAATTTTGTATGTGTTCAGTCAGAGAAATTGATTACAGCGGTAGATTATTATTTACTACTTTTATTAAAATTGGTTCAAATCATATGACTGACAAGTGAAGTGACAATCATGTCAATGTAAAAATATTGAAATTGATCAAGAAGTCTTTAAAAAATTACTTTAATTTAAAATTATCACTACAATAGGCCCTCGCCAAATTATTTATATTTTGTTGCATGAAAAAAAAGTCGCTTCCAAAGTAAATTTCTTTAGCAATTCATAGTGTTTCAAATTGACTTTGTTTTTCTAACACTTTGTTTCTAAACTTGAATGAATGATTGTTCGAAAATTTAAATGTATTGGATTAAAAAATGTTTAATTTTTTTCATTTAATCTTCAATTTTTGATACTTGTTTAAATGTTTTTTTTTAATTCAACCAGTTTTTATGTCTGTCAAGCGAAATTTTCCCAAAATTATATTTCATGGTTTCAATTACAATCCATCATTTTTTAAATTGTTGACATAACAGTTAAGTTAGTCAATAAATGAACGAATCATCTTTTTTTGTTTTTTTTATTCCTTTATTAGTTTAAATTCATTTTGTTTTCTTAATCAATTGAGATTGAAGACCTTTTGCAACAAGACTTTCATTTTTTTTGTTTTGTTTCAATTCTTATTGCTAAAAATGCTACTCATACCGCCCACGCACTTGATCGATTTATTTAAGAAGTCTCTTGATCTTCATGTGAATATAATTTTCAAACCCTTATTCTCCACAATTTTCTTTCAACGGTTGCTCTTTTAGGCTTATTGCGTTTAAATCATTTTTATTTTGGTGGGGAAAATTAAAGGACATCAACTGGTCAAATTGTCAGTTTTTCAGTTCAAAAATGTTTGCAGCTGTAACTAACACAGTGGTTGGATTTTTTAGTCACACACTGATTTAAGTTGGTTAGAGAATTCATTTACTACTTTACTCTTCTTGTCTTTTTATTTTATATACGCACATTGTGTTTTTTTTTTTTTTTTTTTTTCTCATTATTAAAAAGAAAAATACAAGGGTTGCTCCGAAAGTAATACCTCCCGTTTATTTCCTCTGATATAGTGAAGTGAACAGTGTAATGCCGCTAGATAGCGCACGTTTTCAGCTACAACCCCCTCCCCCCTCAACAAAAAACCCACACTTCTGACTTCGGCCTCTGTTACATTCACTTTAGCACTGATGCCCTTTAGGAAAGGCATGAATCCATCCTATCTCCCCCCCATCCATGGGTTGAATAACAGAACTACAAGTCTTGGGTGGCAGCCACTCTTGAAGGGCAACTCTAAATTTAAAGCTGTGGAGATAGCAATGGAAAATTAATCTGCTATCTTTTCTAAGATGTCATAGCAATTCAAACATGTGTATTAAAGGAAGCTGTGAAGAGCCATGATCGCTTACGTTTTGGAGGTAGAGGTATTTATTTGAATATTTCCAATGTTAATTTTTTTTAAACTTGCCATTGTGCGAAAAATTGTGTAGATTGTGCAAAAAAACCTTATGAGAAAGTTTTTTTTATTTTTTTTTTTTTAAAGAAATCTTTGTAATTAACTGATAGTAACAGTTGATATTTGAGTAGATATGTTTGCCTATCACCTGGTTCACACATCTTGCCAGTTTTTTGAGAAGGTGTTTCTTATTTAGAATTGAGTTTCTGGTTCCTTTGAAAATTTACTTCACCTCTATACTACTGATGTCTCTGCCTAAATTCTGAAATTTTATTTACTATTTTTATTATTTCTTTTTCCACAATTGGAATAGATAAGTTTGCCTATTGTCTGGTTCACACTCTTTTGAACAGGGTTTATCCCTTGTTTCCTGTTTAGGACTGGATTTTTGGTTCCTTCTGAAATCTTTTCATTCTCTTTTACTCTCAGTAGCTCCTTGCATCTTAGTGATATTATTGCCTTGCCTGGGGTGAATTGATTCAAAAAAAAAAAAAAAAAAAAAAAAAGGTAGTTTGTAATTTTGGCATATAACACTTCAAACTGGTTTAATATATTCTGAAAGCAGAACTTGATTCATTGTAAAAAAAAAAAAAAAAAAAAAATCTCTATTCAGTTCTTTATACTTTTTCTTGATATGTCATGTATCACTTTGAAAGGATCAGGTTTTGATGGCAATACTCCTCATAAATATCTTGCATTGGCTTTCCCTCTAGATTAAAGCCATTTTAAGAATCATATATGCAAAAGATGTTTTGTTTGGAGATATATTCTCAGATTTTTAAGGTGTTTTATTCTTCATTATAATTCATCTTTTTGCATTGTCAGTTGTTTGCTCTGAATACGTTTAATGTCAATGATAAGCAAAATGTTGTTTTGCCTAAAATTCTTTGTGGCATATTTCATATCAACTAAAGGTTAAAGAACTATTTGTTTTTCTTTCTGCTTGATATATTTTAAGTTAGGGAAAATACGACTATTTATTATTTTTTTTTTTCTCTTTATTTTTGGGGAAAAAATATTAATGGCAGAAAATCTTGTGTAACATTGGAAATTGATGACTCACGCAAAGGTCAGATCCACCTTTCAAGCTTGGAATCATTCCTTTTTATGATTTCCTCTTTTGGTATTTCAATAAGAATGTGCTGTCATGGACAAGTAAAGGATTTCATTCTTGTTATATGAGCATCTACATCTACAGTGATGTCTGTCATCAGTTGTGCAGTAGATAATCATTGGTCAACCATGTTAGAATGCAAATGTGTTCTTCCATTGAAAATAGGAATTGATTATCATGATTTCTTACACTTTAAGAAATAATAAACACGTTTTTGTTTGAGCAATTGTTTACTTAACTTTAATTTTAATGCTTTTATTTGACTACTTTTTAAAAGATTGCAAAACAGGTAATCATTTCCATTGTCTTCATTAGGATGATTTTGACTGGAATTTTTTGTAGGGCACCTTGTTCAGATTTTGTTCTCTTTGAGATTGAGTCTTCCCTGTAGACAGATTAACATTTATTCTTTTGAATGTTAAAATATTGACAGTTTCTTTTAAAGTTTTTGAATTAAGGTTTAACTTGTATGAAAATTGATTTCTGACAAGTGAGGAGCAATAACAAATGGGTAGTAGTTATTTAAAAAAAAAAAAAATTTTTTTTTTTTTTTTTTTTTTTTAAATTGCCAACTAGTGTAGTTGTAGTTTCCTCTTGTCACTTTTTATTATGTCTGTTTTTATTGAATTAATTTTGCATCTCGTGTTATGGTTTTTTTTTATTTTTGCAATTTACTTTGAATATTTATCAGTAGCATTCTTCTTCTATGCACTGTGTCCCTTCAGGACATCAGTGGTCTTGACTCTTCACAATTTCCTGTCCTTTGGTGTTTTAATAGTTTTTTTTTTAATTATCTCTTGTAAACTCTGTTCTGCCATCCATTTACTCAAGTTCACTAGTTAGGTTATGCGTTGTTTTCCTCTGTCCCTCTTGTCTTCAATCTGTCCTTTTGATTGGTCAGGATAATGTCAAATTGATGAATATTGTTTGAATATCTTAACATTTTTCATAATGCAGCACATGCTTATTATTAAATTGGTCATGTAATATCAAACAATTGTACTTTTGTACAATCATTATCAGGTGAGCTAAAAATTATTACTTATGCCACTAAAGAAATATTATCTGCCATATTTAACAGTGTATAGGATAACCTCTTTATTTATTTATTTTTCTTAAAATATACCCCCCCCCAAGCCCCATGTAAAGTTTGAGGCTCCCCTATAGGCTAATTTACTGTAAGCTATAATTTTACTTTGGACAGTCACTTCTACATAACTGGGTTCCATTATAATATTTACTCAAATGACCTTATTATTACCATTAGTGTAAAAAGAATTATTGTAACAAAATACTAGCAACATTCATTGATCTTATCAAAATATGCCTAAATACTGTCCTATCATTAACCAGCCTGAAACTATGGGGTGGGGAAGATCTAACTGAGGAAATATTGTTAATAGAAAAGCACTAATCTGGGAAACAGTATTAAGGCTGCAGAGAAACATGTTCATCATATGAAGTAGCCAAAGAACAACGACTGGTGAAAGGGATTGGTGTGTTTTATGTTCAGCTGTACAACTAGCTTGCTTTTTATATGCAGTAATGTTTTCTGCTATGGTAAAAGTGCTTTTGTAATGTTTTGTAATGTACAGATAGCTTGCTTTAAACATTACATGCTTAAACCACAAAAACCTTTTTGGATATGCTGTGCCTTTTATGTCATCAAATATGGTATGTTTTTGTACACAAAAATGAAATTGAAATAAATGACATGAAATCAGATTTAACAAAGAATGAAGTTTGTTCTGGTTTGCACCTCAACTGTATAAAAGATTTGCTGCTAATGTTAATGAAGCATGTTATACTACAACCATGGAAACAGTAAAATTTGTAGTTGATTGGTGTTTGAAAAGTGTGCCGAGCTAACTTGAGAACACATGCTCCTTTAATAAAGAATTCACAAACATGAGGACTGTTTTTTAAGTCTTACAGAAAAGGAATTAAACCTCTCTTGCTGGAAGTCACCTCTATACAAGGAGTAGAGGATTACAAAACAAATAACAAATTGTCTATCTGGAATTCAATACATTAAAAGCTACTCGTGTTGAGAATTTTTGCTTTTAGCCATTGAAAATTTTATTTTCAAGTCCGGGGTAAAGCCCAGTGTTGAATGTGGGTGCACATGCACATATCTTTACTTATGTTTTTCATGACATGATCATGCTTTTTAATTAATTTAGTTTACTGACAGCTGCTACATTTTAGTTCATATGTAACTGGAAAACAAGAGTTTTGCCTCCCTAAAGTAAGCTTTTTCAAAATGTTAATTATTTATTTTTGTTTTGTATCTTAAATGAACTTAAAAATCTTGCACTAAAGCCCAGTTGTCACTGAGAAAGAAACAAGATTTAAAATCATTTCAACTCTGAATAATTTCTTTAAATTTGTACTTGAAGGTACTCTGTGAGTACAGTGGATCAGTTTACTTTTAAAATCCAGTATATAAGTGAGGAAAACAGTCTTGATGTTAAAAATGAAAAAAAAAAATAAAAGAAAGGTAAACAGCATGGCATTAATTTTGTATATTTATTGGTCAATACGAAAATCATTGCTCTGTTTCTCACCAGTAAATTTAAAACAGTATATCTCTGCTTATCATAAATTTAATTACTCTAAGTAACAATGATTAGGCTCTATTAATTGTTGCCAACAATAAACAATTTATTTGTTCCCAGAGTGTAGAAATATTGGTGTCCTGGAATTGGATTCTTTGAAAGTCTTTTCAACTGCTGTGTTGAAAATCACCTCTTGCAGGAAATTGGATAGAGGTCTGGTAAGGAAGCTGAGTAATGATTGGCTGCTTGTATTTGAGTATGCCTGTCTGTCAGTGTGGCTAGCCAATCCCTATTGCAGACACCTGCTCAAGCACATTTGTATTTGTTCAACATTAAGAGGCCAGCTGTGGTTTATGCTACAACTATGCTGAGCAGACCTTGTATACTGTTTCTGGGAAAGAGCATATCTGGTGTGATGGAAAAGGCCAGTATGCTCAAACCCTCAGTCACAATGACTTCAAACTTCATGCTAGTGCAACCATTGACTGTTCCAGTTTCACTCATAAAAGCTTGGGTCAACCTGTGGTATGGTTTTCAGGCACTTAGCAAAGGTGTTGCTCATTGGGATCACCTCCTTCAGGTCAATAAGTTCAAGAAGTCACCTTCTTGACAAATCGATCATGGTGAGATTCAAACTCGGGTCTCATGGGTTGGAAATTGAATGTTCTGCCACATGCTCATGCTGGAGGTAGTTTTATAATAACCCTGTTCATTCAATTTCTGCAGTAATTTGTAATATCATAGTTGGATGTTGATCATTTTTGATTGACCAATTCTTCTTCGTGATAATGCCAGCTGTAAGCATTGCAGTTTGTGATTCATCTTGTTAATTTCTTAGGAATAGTTTTCTGCTTTGATGGTTTTACTAAGATTCCAGAAGTTGTAGTGTTGAATTACCATACAGTAACCATATCCTTTCTTTTGGGAAAGTTTTCTTGAGCAGATTCTGAATTTTCACCTATTGTACTGAACTGGTGTTCTCTTCAGGTATTGGGACTTAAACTCAACCTCGTCCTCAGATAAAATTTGTTCATACAATCCCTTGCTGAAGATACTGAAAAAAAAATGGTTGGTTCCATGTACTGCTCAGTATGTACCTGACTCTTCCTGTTATCCTGTATCTTTACAAGAGCTAGATCAAGCTGAAAATGAATCTTGCCACCATATATATTGCAGGATCTGCCAAGTTTTCACTTCTCAGTTTCAATAGCATTTTTTTTTTTTTTTTTTTTTTTTTTGCAATTTGTTCAAGAAACTAATCATTATTTTTTGTTGTGCAAAAGAAATGCAGAATGGACTTAATGATTGTGGAATTTTTTTTTCATTTTGTTCACTTCAAGGGGCACCTATTTGTTAAACTCGTTTGATTTTCCCACTTGATGAAAATGGTGAACATTTATTTCTGCTGCCCTTCAAATTGTTTTGTATGGGTCCACTTTAGTAACAACCCTCAGTTGGCTGTTATCAACTGCAAGGGTGGGGATGCCTGTGACTCTATCTGTTATGAAATTTTTGGCATCAATGTTGAACAAGATATTTGGAGGTGGACATCTGGCCAAATGCTTGGTTGTTTATTGCAAACAGTTTCTGTTGCTTAACATCCTATTTTGAATTTATATAATAAAGTTGCTTGGATTTGTTTTATTTTTTTTTTCCACTTATTTTTGCAGGTAAAAATAAACAGTGGAAGTAAAACCATTATGAAATTTGTGCTTCAAAATATCAGATTCAGTGAACATAAAATAAGTTTTTCAACCTGTGTTCTCATTTTAATAAGAAATAAAGTTTCAAATATTAGATGTAAAATAATTCTTGGTTTTCTATATGGGTGAGTATTAGTAAAATTTGAACAGATGAATTTAGGAGTATATGTATATCATACAAGGTTTGATAAACAGAATATCAGGATTGTTGCTATAGTAATGGAGCTAAAGTATGAAGAGTGAAAACTGCTTGGCACAGATTGACCTTGAACTTTGTTGTGCATGCCTACTAAGTTCTCGCTCACTTTTGTTATTTATAGCAGTCCATGGAACCACAGAGGTTCCAGAAGTGTCCATTACTTGTACAGCAGGTTTTGGCAAAGCACAACATTTCCTGGTCCAACAATTACCATATCCTCCAGATTTCTCCTCTTGTGATTTTTTTCCTCTTCAAAATTTAAATTCCACATGAGCAAGATTCAAGACATTTAGAAAATCCAAGACAATGCAATGAGGCAGCTGCTCCTTATGCCAAAAAAAAATGATTTTCAGGAAGTTTTCCATTAATGGAAACAATACTAGATAAAGTGTGTGGCTTCAGAAGGGGATTACTTCGAAGAAGATTAAATGGCAAATCTATATGTGTTGTAGTCTTCTTTTTATAGCTCCAGTCCTGATACTTTTTGATCAGACTTCATATTCTTTATTAACATAATTTAGTATTTATTTCTGGTGTTTGTTTCACTGGTTTAAGTTTAAGTAAGCCACATCAGTTGTCAAAGCACAATGAACTTTGTGTGATTTAATTTAAGCTTTTTTAAATCTAGAAAATCTATCACAAGTTGTTTGTCAAAAGAATCAACAGGGTCAAGAAGTGAAATGACAATAGTCCAAGCACAGTTTAATAAATTTAACACCTGTAATCAAATAGATTCACTTGCAAATCCTGTTTTCATTGGAACAGTCTCTTTGAATGAGTTTTATTCCCAGAAAAATGTCAGTGGGAAATGATCCTTTTGGCTTTGTTCGTTAGTATTCCTTTTGCCAAGGGATATAAAATGGTGTATCCTCTCTGACTCTCTCCTTGGTAAATGTGAAAAATGCATTTTCAATCGTTTTTGTTTTCAGTTGATACTTATATAGCTTTGAAACTTTTAACAGTGAACTTTAGTCAATGGCTCAAGTTAAAAATTTAAAATGAATATAACCGCTACTTCTGAGAAGGTTGAAAAAATACTGTAGATCAGTATAATATTAGAAATATTGTACTGGAATCAAACAGAACGCTTGAATTTTTTATTTTTATTTTTTTATTTTAATTTTTAAAAAAAATTTGTTTGTATCAACAAAGTGACTTAAAGAGGTCACATTTTAAAATGGCTCCTCTTTTTATGAACCACCATTCTCTGTATGTCTTTGGCTAGAATAACTTGAGGTGTTATTGTTCCACATCAACAGTGCTTAGTCAGGTGGAATCTGGTTTATATATGGGAATTAAATATATTCCTACTTAAAATAAAAAATATGGGAATGTATTATATCTATATGCTATTAATTAAAGCTATGTTTTAAATCAGAAAGATAAAAGCTATAGACTTAAAAATTGGGCAGAATAATGAAAATATGTAATCAGAGAACTTAAAAAATTTAAATCTTGAAAAGATTTTCTCTTTTATTTTTTTAAGGATTTACAAGGAATAATTATTTTAGGATTAATACTTTGAGATGTCAGTTATACTTTGTATTCTAATATAAAGTTAAAATCAAACTTTGTAAGGTTTCTTTTAATGATTCCTAGAAAATTCAAAATTTCCGATACCTACAATGATTAAAATTCATTATTTTCAGTCCCTACAGTTGGTTTGGGACTTAATAAACAAAGTACATTTATTAATAAAACATTTAGTAGAAAAATGAATACAAAAGCTTATGATATAAAGTTATATATTATTTTTATTTAAAAAATTGTGTAAGAGTTTAAACAATAAAAAAACAATTTTTTTAAGCAAATAGCTTAAGTACTCGTATTTAATTTCTAAAATTCTTAAATTATAATGTAAGAACATTATCATCTCACTTGTTTCACCTTTCACCTGATTTCTTTTTGGTAAGTAAATAATAATACTAAAATAACTCTTCACTTTCAATAGAAGAGGAAGGTGCTGATAAATATTTCCTGGTTAAAAGCGCCATGATGGGAAATTTATTTTTATTTGAATTCCAATACTGAAAAACATTATCATCACTTTTTATATTTACAGGACGATTGAAAAGTAACCCTATTTTATTTAATTCCCACCAAAGGAAACATAAACGTTTACCACCACCCTTACATGATCCTTTGGATTAAGTGCTGATCGAAACTCCTTATATGGAATTTTATTTTTAATTTTTACTTAGAAATAATTGAAAATTTGAATTTTAAAATAAAATTTTATATAAGATTCTATTTATTTTTTTCTAGGTTTTTAGATGCAGCCAATGCTTTTTTTATCTTTTTTATAAATTAAAAAAAATAATAAAAATGCCTTAAAGAGAGCCTTGCAGAACAACGTGAACTCGTTTTGTGTTTATATTACATATTTTTGATTATAATTATTAAATTAATAGTTTATAATATTAAATGGTTGAATTAACAATGTTTAAAAAAAAAATTAAAAATAAAAATTTTATTTTGAACTGCAACAGACTTTAATGAACTTTATGGAATGTTTGAAAACTGAGTAAAAATGTATACATTTCATTTTTCTTTTTTTTTTTTTCTTTTTTTATTACACAAGTAAAATAAATTTACACCAAACTTAAATTAGGTGTTATGATGTATAGATTTTAGTTTTACTTGTAGTTTAAAATCAATAAATATTTACAGTGTAACCCGGATATAAAAGAGATTTTCTCTGGTCCCAAATTAGAGCCTGTGTTAATGTATATATAATAGACCAAACCTGGATATAAGAGACTTCTTCTCCGGTCCCGACAACTCTCTTATATCCGGGTTACACTGTATATCTTTTTATCATAAGTACCAGGAATGGAAAATTATGTTTTAAACAAAAAAAAAATCCAAAGAATCGTTTTTGGAATCGGAAATTAGGTTAAAAGTTCTCCAATGCTGATATCCACAAAAGTTCTGATATTTCCAATTCTTGATTCTTATTAATCATCTTATCACTAGTTTCTTTCTTGTATCAATTTTCATTTAAACTAAAATTACAAAACATTGTCAAAGTTTCCTGTATCAACTCTGATCAAGTAAATGTTAATTCAATAATCAAAGATCACTTGATGCAATATTAACTACACTGTCAGATTTTATTATGCAAGTCAATAATTTTTTCTGTGTTAGTAAAATTTGATGAGGCAAGATTTCAATTGATTTCATGTAATTTTGGCTGGGCTAGGTATCAGTTGCAACAATGTTTGGCTATATCCTTTTGTGTGTGAGTGAGACACACATACACACAAGCAACATTATTTGGTGTTTTCTGTCTATATATGGCATGGAATTCCTCTTGTCTGTACATTTGTTGAATATAAAAGTATGATCATTTATTATCAATTTTATTTTTACCTCCTCTACTTGGAGATTTCTCTTTTGATTATATATATCAGTTAACGTGTTTCAGTAATATATTTCTGACCAGTAGAAAGCAAATATATTATGAAATAGTTACATTTTCAAACTTTCAAAAAGAAATAGAAATGCTTGATAAAAGAATGAAAAAAAAATGTGATAATTCATATTCTTTTAATAAAATCAACTTGACAATGACACTTTCATTTGTGTGCAAAATTTTACACACCTTCAGTGCATATTTTGTAGCAAGGTTTAGAGGAAACGCTGTGAATTTGTAATTTCCTATTTATCTTGCAATTCAGTATTTATGTCGTCACTTCTAAAAATTGGTAAAAATGTTAATAAGGTATGCTGACATTTCAAAAGTATTGTTTGACTCTTGACCTCTAACAATAATAAAGTACATTACAGTGGGCTTGGTACACAAGTCATTTGAATTGACTAAACCTAAAGAAATATTGAAGTTTCTTTGTTGATTTATTTTATTGTACATTTGATCTCATCATATGGCAGAAATTTTGTCTTTGAAGAAGCTGGGTTTTTCATGCTTCACAACTTGTATTACTTTCTACCTGAGATGATATTAAGTTGAGCACATCTGCCTGCTTTATTTCATTAGGAGGGAAAAATAGTGTCTTCTTGCCAGACTTATTCAATTTATACAGTGAGGTGATTATGAGAGAATTAGAAGTCCTACCAGGATTCATTATTGGTGGCCACAATCTTAACATAAGATATGCAGATGACACGGTTGTTGGTAGCAGACATAGAAAGGAAACTACAGGAACTCCTACAGAAGGTAGTGAAGGAAATTGAGAAGAAAAGACTAAACATTAATTGCAAGAAGATAGAATGCATGGTTATTAGCAAAAGGGACAGCCCAACATGCAAATTATCAATTGGAGATAACAAAATCAAACCAGTACAAAAATTTAAATATCTTAGAAGTATTTTAACAGAGTACAAAAAGTAACAGTGAAATCTGAAGGCACATTGGGATAGTGAAATATGCCTTCCAATAGCTGAGCAATTGTTGACAATGTCCTTACAGATGAAGAAGAAAATTGAAGCAACAGAAATATAGAATATCATAGACTGAACATGTGAACAAGGACAAAGTTTTAGAGAAAATAGAAAAAAAAAGAACACTTATACTTAACATTGGAAAGAGACAGCTGAAATATCTAGGGCACATAATGAGGAAGAAAATTTGATATTCACAGAACAGATTGAAGGCAAGGGGGACACAGGAAAACAGAGCATAACATAATTAGTGAGCTTGAGTAAATAGATGGTGGAACAAGGTTTAGGAGAGATAGCACAAAGACAAAATTAATTAAGAGCTACAAAGGATAGGAAATTGTGGAGTCATGATTGTCCATGTCCTGAAGGGGCACACAGCGCATAGAAGAAAGCTGCTATCCTGTGCCTTTCATAGTTAACTGAGCATGTCTTTCTTTTCCACTACATTTGTATCTCTCTCTATCTCTCTCTCCAGCTTTCAATGGAGACAAAATTCATTGGAAGTGCCAATAAAAGGCTGATTTTTTTTTTTTTTTTTTTAAACACTTAAATATCACTTTTTTAATTAGTTTCTTCATTGCTTCAAATAAAATCAGTATATGAAGATACTAAATATTTTGAATATACTAATTTTGTAAGTTCAGTTTGACAGTACAATTAAATGTAACTGTCCCTTCTACTCCAACAGTTTCTTCTCTTGCGTTTTCTGACAGTGGAACTAACCTTCCTCTTACTTGCTTCCCTGATAACTATAATCTTCAGAAATTTAAATGTCATGTCAATCAACATCTTCTGATGCCTTTGATCCCTGTTCTTGTTTTTATCCTTTTCTCAATACACCCCTCCTCAGTCTTTTCTCTTACTTTCACTGTCATAGCTGTAGCACCTTGCATACTAGTGGCACTCCTGCCTTGCTTGGGGTGAAATGCTTAAAAAAAAAAAAAAGGTTGTTTATATTTCAGAAATTAAATCTGAACATTCCCATGTTCACCAATTTTTACTCAAAATTCCTATTTGGACTTTAAAGTTATTAAGCTGGGACTAAATTTCTCTATTAAGATGTTTAAAACAAAAAAAAAAAAAAAGCGTCTAAAATAGAGAGATTCTTTGCTATAAAATAACTTAGAATACCTACTTTTTTTTTTTTTTTTTTTTTTTTTTTTTTAAGGTCATAATAGTGAAGTAAATAAAAATTGCTTACAAAACCTGTTCTTGTCTGTTGCATTATGACAGTAAATTGTATAGTTTGTTTGATGTGCAACTAATGCTTCCCTATTAACTGGTTTCATCATGAAATAGCTTTAAGCAACTTTTAACTTAAAAAGTGCTTGCTGAAATAGCCAAGATGCAATAGAGAAATTCTTTTACCATTTGAGCTGCCTGTGTTGTTTTTGAAACTTCAGTATCTATAAAACAAAAAATAGTCACTTAGTTTTTTCTTTTTCTTCCAAATACCACTAACAGTGCACTCCATAAACATTCAATTATACTGATAAATATTGATGGTACTTGACACACACCCAAGAAGTTATGGCAAAGACCCAATTCGTTAATTGTATTTGGAAGCTTTACACACACACGCACATATATATATATATATATATATATATATATATATATATATATATATTTGGGTGTAATAGCCAAATTGTCCAAATCATGTAACAGCTATTATCCATCTCACAAAATCTTTAATATCTATAAAAAAAAAAAAAATTAAACTGAGTTTCTTTTTTCCAGGTTTTCAGATAAGATGTTTAGTCATCTTGACACCATATTTTGTAAGAATCACTGAAAAACCCTTTGAGTTATTCAGCTAAAAAGAGAGCAGGTTAAAATTGTATTGTGTCAGACTCCTTGTCTTCTCAACTGAGCAATGGTGAGAGGAAAAAATCATTCAGGCCTTCAGTCATGGTACCAACATTCATACTCTGGCTTCCATCTTCAAAGTCCGACCATCAACAGAACAGTGAATAAGTTTAAAAAAAGAGGGAACAGTAGAGAGGAGGTCACAACCGGAAGGAGGGTTCATCATTTCAACTTAGAGCGAAAGAGATCAATTAGAAAAGACCTAACTTGATTTGTAAGGCGTTTGGCATGTGAAAGAGGAGTTTCAGCTATGATGGTTCAAAACGCAGTGAAAAAAAAAACTTGAAAATGAAGTCGTCATGAAATCTGTGTGGCACTTTGTTACTCCAGGACAGAATGTTAGGTTAGAGAGGGTGAATATCATCTTGAATAAGTTGGAAATGATCCTGAAATTATATATATATATATATATATATATATATATATATTTGAAATTTATTTCAATATTTCATGAACTTCTGATTCTTAGCTATGATTAATTAATGATCAACATGTCATTTCTTTTTATGATACTTCTATTAAGCTTAGAGAGTAATTATACATTCTTACTACTCAAAGTAGAGTCCAAAAGTGTTATAAAAACCTTGGAGAATTCCAGTAAGATATCTTTAGTTATTTCTAAGATACAGCAGTTCAGAGCTTAATCTAACAATTGGACAATTTTGCTGTTACACCTGACTTGTGTGTGCGTGCACATATCTATATATATATATATATATATATATATATATATATACACACACACAAAAGAAATGTTATTAGTCCTGGCATCTCATCTTCAGTCACTTTCTCACCACTGTAATGTATTTTTGCTTTGGTTTTTCTAGAAATATCTTCATGGTAATTGTTTTCATGAGTTTTTTTGCTTTGGTACCTCGACTTCATGAATTTAAGCACAGTGCTAGATTGGTAGGTGGGTTTCATAATTTTACTTTTGGAATTGTTGTTTTTAACCTTGACTTATATGCTAGTAGTTTCTTTTGCACTTCTTATTTATTGTGGAACTCGCTTCTGATTTTATGCTTTCCTGTCAATTACAATCTTCAATGTAAATGCAGTGTGAGTCATCATGTTTTGTTTTCTTGAATCTTGTTCTTTTATTGTCCTTTTTTTTTTTTTTTTTTTTTTTTTCCACTGTCAGTAACCTCTTATATACTAGTGTCTTTTATTGCCTATCTTGGGGTGAAATGATTTAATAAAAAGTTATTTTTAAAAGTTTATTTTCTTATTGTTGATGCTGAAACGTAGAACATAGAGGATTTACCTACACTTCAAAGTGGCATGATGTGACAAAATATGGGACATTGTTCAGATACTTAATAAGCTTCACTGCAAGGTATGTGCACCAGAGTGCAGAAGACAAAATGAATACAAGGTCTAAATTTCAAAAATGGACGTAACTGACAAATACTATTGTGAAAACATTGATATCTTTTTGATACTGAATGTGTTCTTTAAAAAAAAAAAAAAAAAAATTAGTTTCCCTTGTTTAAGTACAATGTATGTTTTTGATTTTTCAATATGTTCAATAGCAGAAGAGTTGGCAAAAACCTTTGAAAATGTTACTGAGCTACATTAGAAAAGTCTCTCCTCGCTAAAAACTTGAGTGATTTATTAACAATTGAAACTGATCTTTATGCTCCTATTTTGTTTTACTATGAGTCCTCCGCTTATAAGTAGTGGTGACTGCTCATGAGAAATCATTAACTTGCCAAATGATGGACAGAAAAAGAATTTTAAAATTTCTGTGCTACACTTGTTCTGGTTGTAAATGTAATCTTCCTTTTGACCTTTGATTCAATATGGCTGGCAATTAGTTTTTTTCTTTTCTATTTTTATGTTAGTGTGTTATTTTTAGTTTGGAAAAGATGTAAACACATCTATATTCTTTGCTTAGAATCTGTTAGAAGTTTTAGGCTATAAATTTGTTTTGATATTTGAATGAAAAACAAAATGGTCCACATTATTTCTGTCAAAGTTCCTGTCTATAATTAGCGCTTTGGCCAATCCATTTTACAGACTTCTTCGAGTGTTCTGTCCATGTATGAATCCAAAGGATTTATGGACATTATAATATTGGGTTAAATTTTGGTAGTACAGTCATTTTTCATGGCTTTTTATTTATTTTGATGAAGATTTGTCAATATACTTTAACATTATTTACATTATTCGGACTACTGTCCTCATCTTTGTCGCCATGTTTATTACAACGTTTCGGCATGTGGAACTAGAACAGGCTCTGGCGGATGAACTGAGATGGAAGGTGAGACAGACCTTGGAGAAGACCAAGTCGCCCAACATAACAAAACTGGAGAGGCTGACAAAGGCAATGTGACTATAGTGATGGACAAATCAGATTATACAGGAAAGCTGGAAGAGCTCATTAGCAATGGTAGCTACAGCAAAGTAAAAAAGGTTCCTACTATGAAAACAGAATGCAAACTGTCATAGACACTAATCAAGAACAAGGATCACTTCGCACCTAAGATGTATAGGCAGTTATTGCAGCATTACACCAAGCTACCTCACATATACGATCTCCCTAAGATTCACAAAGATGGTATTCCACTCAGGCCAATTGTTAGTTGCCAAGGCTCTGTGTGCCACCCTCCGAGTCACTTTCTTGTAGATATAATTGACCCATTGATTGGAAAGTCTCCTTCATATGTCCGAAATTCCACCCACTTTGTGGAAATAATCAAAGATGCTCCCATCCTATCCAACCAGATGGTGAGCTGGGATGTGGTGAGTTTGTTCACCAAGATACCCACGGAGGAGGCACTCTCAGTAGTCAGAGACAAATTGGCCTCTGACTCATCCCTAGAAGAATGGACCAGTATTCCAATAGATAATCTGATGGAGATGTTGACTTCCTGTCCACAAACAACACATTTTGGAATGGGATCACACATATATTGACAGGATGAGGGCTTAGCAATGCGCTTTCCATTATCACCAGAAATGGCGAATATATACATGGAATACTTTGAGGAAATGGCATTAGAATCTATATCTCTAAAGCCAACTATATGGTTAAGGTACGTAGATGACACCTTCATACTATGGCCACACCAGGAAGATGTTCAAGTTCTACTGGACCATGTGAACTCAATAAGACCTTTGATACAGTTCACGATGGAGAAAGAGAGTAACAACACACTCCCATTCCTGGATGTTCTAATATCTGAAACAGAGCATGGGTTCAAGACATCCGTAAACCAACATTCACTGGAGAGTACCTTAATTTCAACTCCCACCATCAATACAGCATAAAGAAAGGGATCGTCTGCTGCTTACAACACCAAGCAAAAGTCATAAGTGGTGACCCAGAGACATTAGATAAAGAATTGGTCAGTATAAGTAGTACCCTACAATGTAACAACTACCCTGGGTACGTGGCAGCAGCCCCAAAAAACTGGGATAGGCGGGTACAAGAGGAGGACAACATGTGTGTTGATTATTGTTATTTTATTCCTGAGATGTTTCTTGTTCATTCTGACTAAACCAGAAAATGATATTTCACTACCCAATCTAGGGATTGAACTGTGATCATCAAAATATTAAAATCATAACATTGTATTTAAAGGCTCCCCCAAAATATACCAGTGATGTCTTTTTGGGGATGGTAGCATAGTTCAGTCTTGAGATCAAGGAATGACATAATATACTTTGGTTTAACAGGGATGAACAAGAAACCATAATCAACATATGTAAAATATTCTATCTCAACAAAAATAACAGATATCTGAAAATGTCCCTAAAGAGAGTACTTTTTTGAAATGTCCTGCCTATAGCATCTTTAATAATCAAGATGAGAACAATAGTTCAAATAAGGTGTGTCAATTTAATTTCTAGAATGATCCTGTGAAAGCAAAGTTTGCTTACTTGGTCACCTTCAAAGTATGCCTCTTGTGAAGCTATACACTTTGTGAGATTTAGGTGTTGTTGCTGGAAAGATTCTTGGAACTATTTTTCCAGAATATCTTTCAATAATATAGTCATGTGTTAATAGTTGTCAGCAAATCTTTGTCTTCTCAGAGCAGTTTTCAATTTTAGAAATAGCCATAAATCACAAGGGACTAATTCTGTAAAATAAGGTGGATGCTTTGTTTTTGTCATAGATTTGTTAGCCAGGAACTTGTGAATTCTTAACACCTCATGCTCAGGATTACTGTCATGGTGGAGAATTAACTTTTCAGACCATGAATCAGGTCTTTTCCTCCAAACAGATACTTGTAACTCTTTTGGCATTTTTTAAATAAACATGTTGATATATTGCTAAGAATTTGTAGTCAACTATCTTTTTATGATCCAAGGAACACGAGCATAATCTTGAGCTCAAGGGAGATGTGTATTCTTTTTGGTAGAGGTGAATTGTTTTCCACTGTATGTTCCATCCTTTTGTTTCCAGGTTGTATTGAAGACCCTACTTACATCACTGGTAATGACTATCAAACATCTGCATTAGTCAAAATATCAGATGAATTGTGAAGCCAGTGATTTTTATTTTGCTTGTCAGTCAAAATTTGAGGCACCATTTTTTGAAATGTTTCTCTCAATCATAAATCCTCTGTTAAAATAGGCTGCACTCTTTCTCTCTTTATTTTCAGTTCTTCTACTATCCTTTGCACACTTAATCTTCCATTTGCACACACCAAAGTTTTCACCCTATCCACATTGGCATTAGTTCTTTGTGTTGTGGGCTACCCACTTATTGTCATTGTACATATCTTTTTTGCCTTTCTTTGAATTGCCTGCTCCACTCAAAAACACTAGATTTCTTCATAGAATGTCCATAAAGTCTAATAAATTGAATGCTAATCCATTGCTCCAGATTACTTTCACTTCCTTCATATCAACCATATAACAGAAACACATACAATTTCCTCTGCTGCTTGCAATGAATGACACATCTGGGCTGCATCTCAAGTAAGCAAGAGTTGAAACCTGTCCATATATTTGCTTGACTCCAGACTCTGCAGTCATTCTAGCTACTTATAAGAGAAAAGCTTAATAAAAAATGTAGATGTGGAAAAGAAGAGTCTGGTTAGAATTGGAAAAAAAAAACATAGAAATGCCATATTCAGACAAGAACAGGAAATTTTTTTAGGCAATTCCTATCTGGAGGGAGAAGCTGAAATGAAAAGAGAAAAATGGATATTTTATTAACTTGATGCATATTAGACTAATGTAGGTTTCAATGTAGCACAGCTTTTGTTGCTTAGCAGGGATACAGACTGCAATTCTTTAAAGAAAGGAAGTAACATTTCCTAATTAAAAGAAACTACTTTCAGATTGTTAACTTGGGTTTCTAGCAGGGGGTCTGTCTTTTCATTCTTTTTTTTTTTTTTTTTTTTTTTTTTTTTGTTTGTTTAAATTTATTCTTAGTTTTTGTTTTAAAATTTGGTAGGCTTTGTTTTGTTTGAGTTGTATTTTTATACACACAATTTTGATTAAAAAGAACTGTCTATTTAATTTTTTTTTTTTATATATTTTTCTAAATTTCAGATAAAGTGTTGAGTATTGTGCTCAAAGTTTTGGATAAGCTGTCTGAAGTTCATATTTTGTTATTTTCTACTACCACAGTCATTATCAAAAACCAATGTGGTGTCTGTGTGGTAGTTAGAATTCCTTTGTCTACAGTCTAGTATTCTTTGGGAAGCTGAAATGGTCTAGCATGATGTCATGTGTAATGGCTATTGGGAATGAAGCCATACAAAAAAAATACAATTTATTTATTTTTAATACTAATATATGAGTACAATAATTATATCATATGCACTTCAAGATATCATCTCTGGTGAATGATATTTTATTTAATGTTGGCTGTTTATTTTGTATAATAATAGGTTCTTGGGTTTTGAATTATGTCTTTAATCCTGTTTATAATTAAGGTAAATTTGGTTATGATAGAACAAATTAATGGTGTGTTTATTTTTGTTTGTGTCAGGGAAGGGGTCTTGTATTATCTTTTTCTAAATTTTGTTAATGCTAATTTTATTTGTTTGTTGTCGACATGGTTTAGGGATGTTGTTATTGATTAAGGTTTGTTTAGTGTTGCTAAGATCCTTATAGAATAATGTTTGAAGAAGAGATTATTGTCTATTTTGGATCTGTAAGGACATTCACTTTTTTTAGTTAAATAAACACAAGTTACTGCTAGTGTTATTTTTTTTTTTTCCACATTGTTTTATATACTCGATTGAAGTTAATATGAAGCATATTTAGAACATACAACTCTGTTTTGATGAATGCATGAATTTAGTTTACCATTTTCTTCTTATAGTGGGAAGAATGCCATCTGTTTTGTCTGCTCATTTGTAAAAGGTTACGTCTATAACTGTCAACATAATAAAGAAAATGACATTTTGCTATTAGCCGTAATTCTTATGGATGGTATTAATATATTACAAACCATTCTGAAGAAAACGTGTTTTCAAAGACTTTGTCATTTGTTTTTTTTATGTAGTCTTGTCAAATATTTGCATTGAAAAAATTACAATTCATATAATCTTATCTGAAACCTTTTGATTTTTTGGTATATGAAGTGATGGCAAAACATTCAATTTGAATTTTTCATTTTAAACTCTAATGAAATTAATACCAGAAAAAATGATGCCAAGCTAATATCTAAAAATAAATCCTTTTATTTTTATTGTCTTATTTTAGATGTGTTTTGAATTGTAAAGAAATTTTGGCAAAGTTTAACAAATATACTTGCAAAAAACAAAACCAGTGTGTCAAAAGGATGGTTTTTCTTTTGACACTGTTGCTACCACATATTCCCTTTGCAGATTTTGTTGTTTTAAAAGGCTATTCTTAGAATGTTAATAAAAGTCTAATATATGAAACTGGATTTATGCATTTTCTTAAGAATTGGCAAAAATATTAAACATTTATTAGGTTGTTGATTTGCAAGAATAATTTTATAGTTACAAGTTTATAAAATATGCTAATCGAGTACAATGCAATATTTACCATATTAAAGAAAGAACTATGAAAACAAATTTTTTTTTTATTCATATATTCATAAAAATGTATGTGAATAAGAAAATTTAAATAAACCAAGTATCTAAATATAAATTTGGAAAAAAATGCCTTTTCCAGCCATTTCTTTTATTTGCTTTCATAAATTCACTAAAATAGGTTGAGAGCAAAGAAAAAAAATATGTATAAATCTAGTTTCATATGCTTGAGTTTTATTAAAATTCTAAAAATAGCTTTTTTAAAACAATAAAAATTGAGAGTGTACAATAATAAGTGTTAAAAAAAAAAAAAAATTTTTTTTTTTTTTTTTTTTTTTTTTTTTTTGTGCGTACATTTTTTAAATATTGTCTAAATTGCAAAATGTCTAAAAATTGTTAGCGACTTGTAAAAATGGGTTTTGATTTTTAACTTGCTTTTAACTCCTTAGTTTTATTTTTATTGCTGAATGTAGTAGATATTACATTCCTTAGTGCCACCATACTGTGTCCATGATGGCAAACCATCCCCATTCACTTCATGTTCCTTTGATAGAAAAAAGCAAGTTCTACTCTGACAACTTCTTCACCAGAACTGTTACTTTGTGGAACAAGCTCCCAAGAGAATGCTTTCCTGACAACTACACTATTGATTTCTTTGAGTTCAAAAGTCAACTGATTTGTCCTAATAATACTTTCTTACTTCCTCCTACCTTATAATCTCACTCAGCGACCCTCTACATTGAGTGGCTTTATCAGTAAAAAAAAAAAAAAAAAAGCTTGAGAGAGACAAAAGAAAATAAATTAATTTTGATATTGTTATATCAAAATTGTTATTTTGCTCTTTTGTTCAAATTTTATTAAATTTATGCAATTTTAATGATAAAAATAGACTGTTTCAGTTTATAAATTTTAGTGATAGCAGTGGTGCTTGTCATATTTATTTTGTTTTTGATTTGTCATAATAAAATGATTTGATGGTTTCTACTTGTTAATTAACCGCTTTAAATACTTAAAAAAAAGTTACTAAAATTACTAAAAGTAATTTGTCAATACTTGATAAATTACAAAAAAAAAACAAAAAAAATTGAAACACAACAGCTGTGCTTCTTAAATATCATCTGACTTCATGAAAACATCTGATAAGATCCTTTGGAAAGAAGAATCTTCTAAAATCCACTAATGACATATTCAGCTTTACTTGCTTATTAAAATACAATTAACATCTCTCTATATTTCTGAGATGAGGTATTGTAACTATTTACAATGTTTGGAATGTTGTCCTCATCTTTATTGTCATATTCACAATGTTTCAGTTGTAAACTTCAGCCTTCCTCAGGTGATATTTGTTTGTATTTCGAACCAAGCACACAAAGGAACAAAATAAAGGTGATTGCTTTAGTATTGGAATTGCAATTCTCATATGAACAGTGAGGCAACAACTGTGGGAGAAGAACTTGATCTTTGCCAATCCTTGTCATAGTATTTGCAAGTGGTGAGTGGAGGAAATGCAACAGATTCACAGTAACTTTACTGAGTGACCCAGGAATGTGAAGGTCGTATGTCAGCTCATTTCAGGAAATAAACATGGGAAGAACATTTATACAAATGTCATTGAACCAATCTTCAGAAATGCCAACATACAGCTTGATTACTCTGGGTTCGGTTCGAAATCCAAACAAATATTACCTGAAGAAGGCTGGAGCATACAATGGCCGAAATGTTGTGAATATGACAATAAAAAGGAAGGGAACAGGCCGAACAATGTAAATATTATAAATAACATGTATCTAATTTAATGCATATGATATTTACCATTTATGTCTAGTATTAAGCCTTTTTGTTGAAATTATCTCATTTTAAAATTTTTTTTAAAGTAATGCAGGGTGACCCCAACCTTTGTGATTGTAAATATATCAGAAATAAGTTTGTATTATTATTATTTTTTTAATTTTTTTAAAACTAAAATATAAATTTTCAGCACCTACAGTGTAGTTTGTTTTATTTTTCCATCTTTCTCCAGGCTCCTCTTATGACCAAAATGTTCAAATTTGAATTCTTTTGTACACTTTGCTAAATTATAAATATTTTGTATTGAGAAGCATAATTTGTTTTCAGCATTAATCTCTTAGAATACTATTTGAGATTAGCAAAAGGGTTGGAGACTTGTTTCAGACCAAGAGAACCATGAAAAAAGAACAATATCACTCTATTTTGCAAATATACCGTCTAGTTTACTTATAGGTAGAAAAACAATCACCTTTCAACAAGATAATGATTTAAAACACTCTTCTAAATTGTCAAAATTATTTAGTCAAAAAAGAAACAACATTTTGGAAATTATGACTTGGTTTCCTTAATCTCCTGACTCTTCTCCCATTAAATCCGTATAGGATGAATTGGATAAGGAAGTTTGAAGAGTGAGCTTTTTTAGTATTTGAAGAATGCTTGAGAAAATGCCATCTACTTTTTTTTTCAAAAACTGTTGGAAATAATTTGTAAAGTGGTAATTAAAGCAGGTCATAATTTTTATTAACAAAAACAAAATATGATTCTGTTGTATAATATTTTTTTTTATAGTTAAGTGTTTATTTTTGCCAAAATAAAAGCAAATATACTGTAGTTATGGCGATTTTGTCTTTACTTTAAAAAAAAAATACAAAAATAACTCATTTTAAGGTCTTTTTTTAAAGAAAGTACAGAAGAAGAAATCAAAACTTTCTACTTCATGCTAGCCAAGGCTCAGTGCTATTCACAAGAAGTTATAATTATCATGGGAGAACTGAATGCCAAAATAGGCAAGGAGAAGGAGAGATAGCTAGCAAATTTAGATTAAGCACCTGCAACCAACACAGAGAAAAATGGGTTCGATGGTGCACAACCAATGATCAGGTAATAGCCAACTTCTGGTTCCTAGAATATCCAAAATGATTACAGACATGGAGAAGCCCAAGAGGAGAAACTAAAAACCAAATTGACTAGATAATTATCAACAAAAGATTTAGGAATGCAGTTGTTCACTGCAAAACCTATCAAAGTGCCAACTGCGGAAGCAACCACTCTCCCTGTTATACATAAACTAAGAATGAATCTATGGAAACTGAAGAAGCTTAACACGGCACCCGAATTGCAATACAACAGACTCTTGAATAACTTGAACCTGAAGGAAAACTATATGTGAAAAAGATACGAGGGGCAAAATGGAAATTGGAAACTTTAATTGGGACACACTAAAAGTGCTTTAGTGTCATCAGCAAACATCATTCCAAAGGAGAATGGATGAAGAAGAAAAAACAAATGGATCACCGATGTGATTCTTGACATTATGCAAAGAACAGAAAACAATGCCAAGACATGAAACAGAATACAGAAAACTACACAATGACATAAGGAACAAATGCAAGCAGGCTAAAGAAGAATGAGTCAATGAAAAATGTGCAGAAATAGAGAGAATGAGTATCACAGATAAAAGAAATATGTATAAAAAAAATAAGGGAACTAACAGGACAGAAGACATGCTCATCAACAGGCCATATAAAATCCAAGGAAGGAATGCTCATATTAGGGAAAGAAAAAAATTCTTCAGTTTGAAATGAATATGTTGGAGATCTCTTCAATGATGAAAGAGAACAACTGGCAATATGCAGAAATGCTGATAGGCTGGAAATACTAAAAACCAAATTGGAAGCTGCACTGGCAATATTGAACAGAAACAAAGTGGTAGGGCCAGGCAGAATTGTAATAGAGATACTAGCAGCCTTAGATGATTTCAGCATAGACGAGATTACATAAATAATAAATGAAATCTACAGCTGTGGGGATATACCGGAAGACCTAAGCAGATCTACTTTCATAGCACTACCTTAGATGCCAGGTGCAAATGAATGTGGACTTCCCTGAACAATCAGCCTAATGAGCCACATAACAAAATTCATCATCTGAATTCTGATGAATAGTGAGCTGCAGAATTTTATGGATTGAGTTAAGTGCTAACTAAGGAACAAAATTAGTGCTGAAATATAAAATTGAGGCTTCTTAGACATTTCTCTTGTCTTTGTGCCCTGTTGTAAGTTTTCAGATCTAATGAATAATTTTAATAACCCCTTCTTGTTTCAATTAAATGAATAGAATAAAATATCACTGCCTTTATTTAGTAAATTTTCCCACAGTCTCCTTATTTCAAGATATCATTTTTTTGTTTTAATAGAATCCTGGTGAAAAACTTCACATTCTGGTTGAAGGTCTGGATAGAAAATACTGTTCACAAATAATGTTTCAAAATAACTCAGCTGTCAATTAGTATAGCTTATGTATTCTATCCTAATTAGTAATGGCGATTACCTTGCATACATACCATAAATACAGGTTGCATTTTAAAGCTGAGACTTTCTACCTAAGTGTCATCTTCAATAAGTATCTGACTTTATTATTATTATTAACACTTAAGAGAAGAGTGTGATTTAAGAAAAGAAAAAAGTGTTTGACAATGTTAATATTTCGACAGTATGTCTCTTTTCTTAAAGGTATATTTAAAAATGTTTTTAAAGTATAAAAATTATATAAATCTACAAAAACTTATCAGTCTTTGTACAAACGTTGCTTGTCTTGTAATGAAAAAAAAAACACCACTGGTAATGAATATGTCAAAAAGACTTATTTTTTGTAGATTTATGTTTTTATACTTGAAAAAAAATTTAAATTTAATTTGAAAACAGACATACTGTAGAAATATTGTTTAACATTGTAAAACACCTTTCTTTTTCCTTTCTTAAATTTTGCTCTTCTCTTAACTCTTGATATTTTTCAACACTTATGTCAATCATTTTGTTTATTATTATGTTTGACTTCATGTCAATTTAGAGTGGGAAATAGTTCAGTGAACAAATGTAAAAAAAAAAATCTACTCGTGTCTCTCAACAACTTTTATATTCAAGAAAAAGCAAAGTACAGGGTGGTCCGAAAGTCTTGTCATACCCTACCCCCCTCTCTTCCAAACTGTAGAAGCTTATGTCAACCATCTGAAATAGAAACATATTATGTAGGAGTGACAGGACCTTCAGACAACTCTGTAGAAATATAAATAAATTCCTATTGTATATGTAATACTTTTATATAATTGAATGATTTAGGATAAAGATTTGAGGTGAGTTCATCATTTATTTTCTGATATTCTGAATGTTAAATCTGTTCATTGGATGCTATTACTTAATCTTCTGAGGATCATACCAGAATAGTTTCCAAGGGTGAGAAGAATTTAATTTTCAAAATGCTTCAATTTGTGTGTAATATTTGCCACATTTTTATGTGGCAAGTATTCATGGAGATATAAGCTTTGAGTTGTGTTGACTTAAGGAACAAAAGAAAAAAAAAAAAAAAAGTATGTCAATTTCTGACTATATTGTTAGTTATTTATATTGTGGGTTGCTCCCACACCATAACAGATTTCTCTGTCTTGTCTATTAAATATAAAATCTGTCAAAAGGACATATTTTTTTTCACATTGTCACATGCTGTTTCCCTGTAAGTATTTATCCTAAAAATAAAATATATTGCTTTTCTGCTTCACTTTATGAACACTATCCCCATACATGTCTTTAGAAAAAAAATTATCAGTTTTGATTCCAAATTGAAAATGCATTACCACCACTCACTAGTTAGACAGTATCATTCAGGATGATTCAGACTTGCTGTTAGGATTTCCCATGGCTCCCTGTGTCTTTTTATATAAATATTTTCATGGCAATTGTTCTAATGAGCTTTCCTCCTTGTTGCCTCAACCACATGAATTTAGCTGTAATACGAATCTAAGTCTCATTGTTTTATTATTGAAATAGCAAGGTGCAAGTCCTGTGCTTACTTTAAAAAAAAGAAAAAAAAAAGCCTGATTGGGGTGTGGGGGGCTCTGGCAGTGTTTTGTGAGACTTGTTATCTTTTCAATATTTGCTTTTTTTCTACTTAGTTTAATTTGTAATGTATATAAATCTAAGCACAACTGACTATTAAAGGATGAAAAATTTTGGAGATTTTGATGTCATTTTGGGTTTTTTTTTTTTTTTTTTTTTTTTTTTTTTTTGTCCAAATCTGTGAATTTGTTTTACCCATGCTAAGTCTCAAAAAATCCTAATATATAAAGTTCACTATTTTTTATCCCTAAAGTTGAATGTGTTAAAATTATTCAACTTTTTAACAAGGAAATTCTCAAGTTGATGTTAACGATTGCTGCAAAGCATTGTCAATTTATTTAAGATGGAATGATCTATTATAACCTGTCTTAATTTGTATTTTGATACATTACATTTAATTTCAATTTTTCTAGTTGAATTGTTCACCTATATTGCATATGATTCAATATTGTACATAGCTTATAATAAAATGTGTTTTTATATAAATACTACCTGATAAAAATTGAGATTTAGTAGAGAATGTGTGTGTGTGTTTGGGGTGGGGCGATTGTATCATAGTTTCAGTGGGTGCCCACACACCCTTGCACCTGCTCTGGCTAGATGTAACTGTAAGTTCTATACTAATAGTTTCTTTCTTGCACTTCTCACCTGTGGAACTCTCTTCTAGTTTCTTGCTTCCCTCCCATCTACAATCTTCAAAAATGTAAATGCAACATCAATCACCATCTTCCATCATCCTGTTCTTTTGTCTTTTCTCCTTACTAACATTTTTTCAACTTCTTTCACTCTCAGTAACCCCTTGCATCTCTGTGGCATTATTGCCTTCCTTGGGTAGAAATGTTTAAAAAAAAAAAAAAAAGAAAAAAGAAATTAATATTTTCTCACTTGTTTATTTTTAAAAGAATTTAATTTGAAAATGTTATATTTAAAAAAAATCTCTATAAAATGCAGTGTACATGTGTCTGTCTGTTTATCTGTTTTTTGATCTTGGGATTTACCCATGCATGTCAAATAAACACAGCACTGCATGCGTAATACACACTCTTGCTCACTGGCCTTTTCACATTCTTCCAAATGCTAATCATAAGAACAATAGAAATATTAATGTTCATCATTTATTTAGAGCATTATTATTTTTTACTAGCCTAAAGTCTGCCTAAAGGCTTTTTCATGAAATTAATCTTCTTCTATAATAATAAAGTGTAGTGTATGTCTGTCTGTTTTTCAATCTTGGTGAATCCTTAAGAACCTGAAGTAACGGGTAGTAACTACTGTTGTTATTAGGTTGGTGCAAAAATAATGACGTAATAATGTTGTTTTTTGACGTATTTTTTAACGTCAAAAAACGACATTATTACGTCATTATTTTTGAACCAACCTAATACACGCGATTAAAAGTTAAATAAATAACTCATTTAAAGTTAAATTTAGATATCGAACAGTGAAAGGTTCGAGAAACATTTTTTTGTTCTTGTCTCTTACAATTCAATTTAAAATGGATTTTTTGCATTGTTTTTTTTCTTTACTTTTTTCCCCCCCAAAACAGGTACTATAGCTTGTTGGATACAGGTTGATTATTTATCTGAAATTCTTGTGACTGGAAGTGCTTCAGTTTTCAGATTTTTATTTTTTTTTTATTTATTTATTTATTTTTTTTTTTTTAATACAAGCAATTTAAGTTGTATATAGCATCTAAAAATGAGGCAGCTTGGGAATGGAACCTAAGCATAAACACAATATCCACTTACATTTCATAACAATGCGTACACTGGGTATAACAGCAAAATTGTTCAAATTGTGTAACAGCTAAATTGTCCATTTGTTAGATTAAGCTTTGAACCGTTGTATCTTAGAAATGATTAAAGATATCTTATTGGAATTCTCCAAGGTTTTTATAACACTATTGGACTCTACTTTGAGCAATAGAAATGTATAATTACTCATCAACCAACTAATAATGTTACACCTAGTACATTTATGCTGAAGGTAGTTTTATATAAAATTTAATAAATGATCCCTATTTACAAAAAATATATAAATGCAGGACTTTTTGAGATTTTGAATAATATCTTTACTGAGCACAAAACACCTGGTAAGTAATCCCTGAATGAAGGTGTTGCTGTGATGATTGCTAACAAAAAACTGGCCCCAACATAGCTGGGCTGGGGCATATGAGATTACTTACAACAGTGGCACATCATCTAGGAACCTTCCTGGTGATTTCTGTAATTTTCTATTTGTGGCAGCTCATGTCATCACCTTAAAAGCTCCCAGATTTTTGGAATTTCAGATAACGGATACTTAACCGATATTAACATTTTATTTAAGTGTAGATAGCACAATTAGATTTTTTCTGTATAAAGAAATGGTGTTGATTACATTGGTCCTTAGAGGAAATTACATTGAGAATAATGAATTATTGATATTTGAGCAAACATGGAACTGATAACGCTAAACATTTCTGCATTTCATTTCACCAATGGAGTAACATTTCCTGCCTATCAAGGGGGTGAGGGGGAGAGAAAAAAATCTTTGTAGCATTTGTAAAATTCATATTGCAGAAGTTGTTGAAGTGTTAAGGAAAAAAGAATGACAGCATTGTCAGCTCTGATTTGCAATGTTTACTGAAGCTATATTTACACATTCTCTTAACAGACATGTACACATTGTAAAATGAGATTTTTAAGATTTGCGAAATGAAAGAAATCATTAGTCATACCAATAAATACGAGTTTATTAAATTCAAAACTTAAACTTTTTGTTTCAGTTGCTGTCAAAAACTTTTATGCTGTATATTAAAATAATTATTGAAAAACATTGTTATTTTAACAATGTTTTTAACTGTCTTCCTCATCTTTTGTCAGAATTATGTCAATTCAATTGATTTCAGTGATAAATATGCATATTTTGGAAAGCAATATTAATGTTAAGTAGTAAATAATTTGAAATTTAACATCTGTCTATTTCTGCAACAAAGTATTGTAACTATTTACATTGTTCAGACTGTTGTCCTCAACTTTATTGTCATAATCACATTTCAGCCATTGTACCAACATACAACACCTGAAGAAGGCCAGAGCATACAACAGCCACAGCAAAGGTGAACAGTTCAATGCCTGGCCGTGGCAGAGGTGCACAGTTCGATGCCTGGCCGTGGCAGAGGTGCACAGTTCGATGCCTGGCCGTGGCAGAGGTGCACAGTTCGATGCCTGGCCGTGGCAGAGGTGAACAGTTGAGTTACTAAAGAGAAATAACTAAAACTGAGACATCCCAGCATTGCATGTGTAACTGGAACAATCTACTCCGGTGGATGAAATAAGGGTTTGGTTCGAAATTCTAATGTCTATCACCTGAAGAAGGCTGCAGCATACAGTGTTTGAAGCATATGAATATGACAATAAAGATGACAATAGTCTGAACAATGTAAATAATATAAATAATTTGAACTTTCTTGCTTCTTATTTCTCTCTAAATAACTATCAATTATAATGTCTAATATTTTTTCTTTCATCATTTTATGATTAAAGAAATTACTGATGCAGTGATTTTCCAAAATAATACTTTAATGAAAAAGATTTAACAACTTTGACTAATGTGTTGATCAGTTTCATCGAAATGAATTGAGATAGACTTTCTTGGGATTGACACTTGTGATCAAAAATCCACCTAATATGCAAGTGAAAACCAATTTAATTTTCATTAACTTTATAAAATGAAAAGGAATAATTTGACTACATTCTGATTTAAAAGTAATTTTTCCAATGTCTAGAACTGGGGATATTTGAAAAAGTTTTTCACTTGTTAAACAGTTAATAAAATTTGGATACTCGAGATGTCAACATTTTAAAAATCAAAATTCAACTATTAAAGATTTATAAAACTTTCTGTATTTATTGATGAGTTGTGAAAACTTGGCAAAATGCTTTTTTTACATGTTAAAGCATTTACGAAATATTTAGAATCAGTTTTAATTTAAAAAACAAAATGTATAACTGGCAATCAGTGTTATGCATTAAATTTTAACATTTAAAAATGCAAAAATAAAATATTACTTTATTGAGCAACATTTTAGCTTTATCAAATTGTAGTCTTTATCTACAGTGTAAAGATAGAAATCAATTGACATGGCATAGTGACTCATGATCTTCAGACCAATGTTAGATGCTCAAACCTTCACATAGTGAGCATTCTTCCTCCATAATTGTAACACATTTTAAACTATATAATTTATATCATTCTATTTTTATTTTATTTTCTTGAATGTTTAAAAACTCTTTGTTCTGATATCCAGATAATATTCCATGGATATTTGCTGTTTGTCAGTGTGACTTTTTATGATGTCAATTGATTAGTAGTGGTAGGTATTTTAAATGTTGTGCTTATTTGCCCTACCCTTCAAAGGAATGGGAGAAAATGTTACCTTTCAACTGTTATCACCTGAAAGTCTCAAGGCTTACAGCCACATCATGTTGAAACACTGGTTCCCGTACATTCATCAAAGTTGAGCAATGTTGTGTCTAATCATTAACCAGATGGGTGACTGCTTGGGACTACCAAATGCTAGAACCTTGCATGTGTGGGTGGTGTAATGGATAGTGTTTTGGAATTGTTAATTGGAGGCCAAATTCCAATTCCTGTCTGGTTCATTATATTCACTTAGAATAGCACCTTGGATTGAGGAATCCGAGCTGAGTTCAAATTCCAGTTGAATCCATTACATTGTTATGTGCTAATAACTTCAGGAAAGGTATGAATCCTCTTCTCCCCCAGCTATGGGTAAATAGCAGTACAGACCGGGTTCTATAGCCTTGGATGGCAACTGATCTACTGCAGAAAGAAATGGCAACCTACCGCAGGAAAAAATCTGCCTTGTTAGTCATATATCGAAAGATACATGATTGTGTTTGTATCATGCATAACTGATTGATGCGAAAGGTATGAATCTACCTCTACCGCCTCTTCCCCCAACTGTGTTAATTGCTAAGACTTGTATTGCTAAACGATTATCTAAAAAAAAAAAAAAAAAAAAAAAAAAAAAATCTTAGAGTCTAAATATATTTCCTGACTTTAAATAATCTGCAAAAGATTGATTAACCATAGAAAATGAATCCATTAATCAATCTAAAAACTCTTAGAAAACTGTGGGTATATTCATTAGGTCTTATCTTGGTAATATATACACATTAGTGTATAATTTTTTTTTCCACATTAAAAAAATTTAGGTTTATGCATGTTTCATACCTATCACATAAGTTGTTATTTACAAGTTTTACAAATTGTCTTGCATACACAGCTGGAAAACACAATCATAAATAAGAAAAACATAAGCTGACTTAGCTAGGTCAACATTTTTCCTACTACAGATAAATATATGTTACTCTCTCACATATCTGTGTCTCTGTCTAAGATTCTAAAGTTCAAAGACTTCTTTATCGTCGCCCAGATATATTTCTTTGCAATCATGTGTTACTAGCAAACATGTTGAAATAATAATTTGTGCTCCTTATAGTGTAAAAAGTTTGTCACCAAACTTTTCAGATTCTGTGTTAGAAAACTTCCTTCATTTCCATTATATATGTGCTTATTGTGAAACTTTATCCAGTAGCAAATACAGAGAAAAACAGTTGGTGAGCAAAACCTAAATGTGGTATCACCTCTTGCCATTAATTTACTAATAGTTTAAAAAGCCGACTGTATTTAAGTTACTGTTCATTGAATGTGTAGGCTACAATTTGTCAGTTTGGCAGTGTGTCTATTTTATTACTGGCATGAAGTATATGATTAAACTAATTAAGTTCAAATGCTTTCCTTGTGACAAAATTTCCTCAAGAATTTTAACTACTGGCTTATGAGATGTTTGTTTATATATATATATATATATATATATATATATATAATTTTTTTTTTCTTCTCCCAACCTGTTTAACATGCTTGTCATGCAGTGAATCTTTTGGACTAGACTGACAAGCAAGACTTCCTTTCCGATCTGTTATTGCACATTCATTTTGTATCAAATTCCTGTCAGCCTGGTGGATAAGTTAATAATTGCCAATTGCTGAATGCATCACATTTGTAAGTTAATTTGCTCTGAATTTTGAATTTGGTTTGGCCTTTTAAGAAAGTGAAATGTTGAGCATGGTATCTTTTCCATTCTTTGTATTGAGACTTTTGGTATTTTAATCTTTTTTGTGGTTTCGTTGTTGCACATTGTCATTCCTTTCTTGGTTTCTGGTTTGTCATTCTCTGCTTATTGTTGCTTTCTTTTAATAGTTTGTGTATCCTCTTTAAGCTTTCAAGATCAAAATAGATTCTTTCAGGAAAAATCAATTTCTGTAAGTTTTCTTTTGGTTTATATTCTTTGAGTCTTCTTTCTTTTGACCTACAGTGACTTTCTTAAATTTCTCTTGTTTCTGGGATCTTTTTCATAGATTTTTCTATAACTTGATTTGTCAATTTTGACAAATGAACTGTATTAATACTTGATTAGTTAATTTTATTCAGACGTTAGATTAGAAAAATATTACAAACAACTTGATGTTTATCTTCTGTTTCTTGTGTATCCATTTTTGACAGTCTTAGATATAAACTTCCAGTTTCTATAGGTTGTCTTGTAGCTTATGCTGTCTTTATATCTGAACTGGTACATAGTTAAACATGTCAGATAGTACCTACCTGACACTGGGGAAAATATCTACATTCTTATTTTGAAATATTTAATATACATTGCGTCCTTAATTCAAAAAAGTATTTTGGTCATTATTTACTCAACAACTGAATTTTAAAAATAATCAATCTAAAAAAAAAAAATAATTCCAGTGGTGATGTTTTACAATACTGAAGAAGTGAAATTCCGATAATATTTTATATCAAAAATTGAAGCTCGTGACCTCATATATGGTTTATTAACACTCACATAAGATGTAGGACAATTGGTGTAAATATTATTAATTTTAATTTTTGTATAAATTATTATTCTAATAGAACTATTACAATATAAACTCTTAGATATTTAAAATATTAATTTATTTTATTTAATAAAAAGTCTGTTAGGATAAAATGTGACTAGAGTAAATA
Source organism: Acanthosepion lycidas (assembly GCA_963932145.1). NCBI lineage: Eukaryota > Metazoa > Mollusca > Cephalopoda > Sepiida > Sepiidae > Acanthosepion > Acanthosepion lycidas. The sequence goes on along the minus strand of OZ010580.1, from coordinate 113,899,822 downwards.
TTGAATTGAAAAAAGTTATTTTCAGTTGATCCGCTTGGAAATTAAACAAATGTTTATTTAAACCTTTTACACTTTTTTAATACGTTATATGAGACATTTATTTGTGATGTTTAATTTACATGACCAATGATATCCAATGCAATGGTGCACAGGTGACTATATGAGCTAAGCATTGAACAAGACACAACAAGCTTGAAAGAAAGAAGGCAGAAGAGAGAAATTTAGCTGCTGAGAATATCTGAAAATGCACCGAACTACTCACCAGTCAGGTAAGAAGAGAATGAAGACCAGAGTAGATATCGTCATGTCATTGCAGTTTTGTCATCCTGTCTCTTGTCTTTTCTTATATTCCTATAGAGCACCAGTGCTGTATTTTAGTCTTTTTTTTTTTTTTTTTTTTTTTTTTTTTTTTTTTTTTTTTTTATTAAATTTTTATTTATTTTTGCTATGATGTCTTTGCTGCTGCAGCTTCTCTCATTGTTGTTGTTATTTTAGCCTTGAAATTTTTGTTGGAATGTTTTTATATTATTATTATTTTTTTTTTTTTCATTTAGTCTTGTCTTATAGTCACATTATTTCCTTTTTACCTATATATATATATATATATATATATATATATATATATATAGTTCCTTCTATCTGATGCCACCATAAGAATAAAAATTAGAACTATTCCCCTTTTATAAATTTATCTTTTACCTGTCAAAATTCTGAGCAGATTTATATTTTCTTTTTGATGGTGTATTTATTTTATATTATTTTTTTAAGTTTAACTTGGTAAAGCAGAAGACTGTTTAGAAATTTCAAACCGATCACTCAATTTGTGATGTTTGTTAATAATTGGTTACAATTCAGAATGAGTTTTCTGCAGATTGAACCATACACTCCAATAGTAAGAAAACCTGTTTTGCAATAGAAGCATTTCACATCTTCATTTGAGATTCATTCCACTTACTAAAAAATGTCTAAAATTGAAATTATTTTCAAGATTTTTATTTTGTAGTTTAATGACTTTGGCTAATCATTGGAATGTATAAAAAAATTCAGTAAAAATCAATAAGTAATTAGTTTCAGTTTTGTATTTTTTTTTTCTTTGGTTGGAGCTTTTGACTATAATTAATTTCTAGTTTTAATTTGATTAGTTTAATTTCACTTTAGTGATATTTAGTTGAAATTTAAATTTCTATTAAGCTGAAGATTAATCTTTCAGAATTCATTTTGAAATGAATTGGGTAGAATTTTTGGTTTGTTTTTAGGATTTAAATTTTTGTTTTTGACTATTGAAATAGCTTTTGCATTATTTTTAATATTAAATTTTGTTTAATAGTGCGACCCCTTTTTATAAACAACACCAGAAAAGAAATTGAAAAAAAAAAATGTTCACTTTAAATGGAATAAGGCATATTTTCATTACTGCAGTTTTGTGATTTCTCAGATAACTGAAGGTTTTGACATTTTGTTAATGTACTGTGAACAGACAGTATTGACTTGATGGCCATTCCTCAGTTTCCCTCTTGGATTATAGTTTGAAAATCAGCATCACTTCAATAAGTACTATAATATATATATATATGCTATTAACAGAAATTCTTTGTGATAGACAATAAAAATAGTTTCTCAGAATATTGAAGTTTATTTTTTCTGCATTAATGTGATTTATACACATTGTATTTGTTTTATCCAGTAGAAGAAATTGAGAATAAGAATTACTCTTTTAGCTTTATTATGGTTATTGTTGATATAAAGCTTAAGACCAAACTATGGAATACTATCATTGTGATGATTTGTAATACTAGCTTGCAAACGACTGATTCCTAACAAACCATTATGATTATTATTTCCATTGTCATTTGGCTTTCAAAAATTATTTTATAGTAAGTGATCAAATTCATGGTACCTTTTTTAGTTCTGTGGTGAAAGAGGAAAGAACAAAGTTAATACTGTGCCATGAATAAAATTAAGAATTTGTTTGCTATCTAGCCACCTCAGAAATACAATTAGAATGTTTCACATATCTATATATATATATATATATATATATATATATATAAAGTGAACATAGAAGTCAACACTTAGAGGCGACAATCTGTTTCATGCTAGATGCAATTGTGGCCTGACGATTGCATCTAGCATGAAACAGACTGTTGCCTCTAAGTGTTGACTTCTATGTTCACTTTTATATTTACACCTGCTCCATCTCTGATATTGAGCACTTTATCCAATAAATATAGCACATCTTATATATATATATATTCTATAAGAATCTATCTATTTAACACTTGCTATAGGTTTTATTTTTAAGAGGAAATTTTGACTTTTAAAATAAGATTTCCTGGAAGATTTATCCTTTACCATTTGTTTAGCTTTGTGGTCTGTGTAGCAGTCTAAAATTTAAAATTGTCTTATTGATAATGTTATTTTATCTAATGTAATAAACAGTTCTGTACTCTTATAAATATCTAACATTTTTATTACTATTTTCATGTGTGTGTGTGTGTGTGTGTGTGTGTGTGTGTGTGTGTGTGTGTGTGTGTGTCAAAGTTAGTGTTTATTTACTAATGGATTTAGTTGAAGAATGACACGATCAACATTAGTGTGCGATTTCACTGAATTTAATGAAAAATGGAAGATGTTGATGCTTGGTTTTGAAACCAGAGTTAAAGGAGCAGTTATACTAATAAATATTACCATTCACAATGCATTTTCCAGTGATGAGGGAAATGTGTCGTATTCGTAACTATCAAGTTGGTGTTATTTCCTATACTTTTGAGGAAAGACATTGCATTTTATTCTTTTGTAAAGTCATCATAGTATTGTTTTTTTTTACATGCATGATAGAGTATAGAAGAAAAATGAGGAAGATTTTGTGCATGTATTTCTTATAATCCACTTTGTGCATGTAATCAGTATGACTCCAATTATTTGTGGTGATTCCAAAAGCTAATTGTTTAAAAGTCTGAAAACTAATGATTGCCTGGAAGTGGGAGGGTGAAATCATACACTTGGTTACCATTTTAAGAGTTTTTCAAACCAAATTGTATTTTTTTTTCCTCCGAACAAGTTATAATTGATATTATATATAGTCAGTTATCAGATATAAAATTTTAAGTTATCACCAATGTAAGGATGTCGCACATTGGTTCCAACCTTTTTTGTTCGATTCACCCTTTTCACCATAAACCAGAATGGCACTCCTCAACTTCCCAAGATTGTCCGACTCAAAAGACATATTCCAAATAATATGCATATATTGTAGATAATTTTAATTTTTTCCCATATTAGTACATATACATTTATAGGGATTGTTTTTTATAGTTTTACAAATTTAATAGGCTTATGGCTACATCATGTTGAAACACCGGTTCTTGTACGATCACAGAAATTAAGCAATGTTGGACCTGGTCAGTACCTAGATGGGTGACTGTTTGGGAATATCAGGTGCTGTGAGGGTGGTGTAATGGATAATAGCTTGGAATTGTTAATTGGAGAGCTGAATTCTAATTCTTGTTGGGTTTGCTATATTTACTTATGCACAACTACCTTTGAGAAAGGTATGAATCCACTTCTTTTTCTGCCAGCTATTAGTAAGACTTGTATTATTAAATCATTATTATCTCCCCCAATACAAAAAGAAAAAATTCTTACAATTTACAAATGTTTTCTGGCATGCAAAGGATTGATAAGCCATGGAAAACCAACCAGTCAAAAAGCAAATTTAATAGTAATAGAAAATGTTGATGGAATTTTGAACTTGAATACAATATTTGTTTTAATTCATAACTAATTTTTAAATAAATAAACTGAAGCATACTTCAATAAATAAAAGGTTAGATAAAATGCCAAGTTATTGTAATTCAATAAACAAAATTCTGTAAATATAAAAAACAAGAAAAAGGCCCCCCCCAAAAAAAAAAACTTTGAGAACCCCTGATCTAGTAAGTTAGCCACAACCTATAACTCTTAAACTTTTTCTCTAGTTTAAAAGTAATCTTTTCTTTTTCTTTGATAATTTAGAAGCTACTTCGACATTGAATTCTAGGTTTTATAATTTTCATTTCATCACCTTTGCCATTAAGTTTACATGTGTGTAATTATATATATTTATTACTTTAAATGTTATTTTTAGTGGATACCCTAATTTGAGTTAGATACTCCATTTGTTTTTAAACAGTATTTATTTTGTCTACTAGACCTGCATACTCGAAAACTTAAAGAAAATGTGCCCTCCGATAGGATTCAAACTTGTCTCTCCCTTTGCAGGAAGAACCACTGACTGATCTGGCTAAATCTGAACAAGTGAGTCTGCTTTAAAGGCAAAATAGAACCTTGCTTTATTGTGATGCTTTTCATAGCTGAGTGGTAAAAGCACACCAGATCAGATGTTGGTTCTTCCAGCAAAGGGGGACGCAGGTTCAAATCCTGCTAGAGGGTATATTATTTTTTTTTCCAGTTGCCAAAATAAATAATGTTTAAAATAAATGGAGTGTCTACTCAAATATGGGTATCCAGTGAAAAAAAATGTTTGAAGTAATAAAAAATATATTGGATTAGAAAATAAAATCCATTCTTATATATATATATATATATATATATATATATGTGTGTGTGTATAAAATCTGACTCTTAATTTTTATTTATTTTCATTTTTATAGAAATATTAGAACTATCTGAAACTGCTATTTTTTTATTATTTACAAAACAAAAAGAGAAAGACGTACTTTTAAGATGACCTATAATTTCTAGCATAGAAAAGTCATACATGTAGTTTCTTTGCTTCTACAACTTCAAAATAATTTACTTCAATGAATTTGTGGAATTCTTAGATCATATGACGCCCTTTGCTACTGTTAGAATTGTTACTCTCTTGACATTCTTCAGAATAATCCTGTAACTTTAAAACTTCATTGTAAAGTCTGGTCATAGCAAGTCTTCAAAAAGAGGCAAGTAACTGATATGTCAAATTTTTTTTTTTTTTTTTTTTTTTTTTTTTCCTATAACAATTTTGGCCAATCCCAATAGATTCTTTTACACATTTGGGATCAAAAAGTTTATAACACCAAATTTTAACTATTATCATAATTTGCTTAATAAGTTTTGAATTTCCCATTGAACAGACTGTCTTTTATCAAGATTCAAATGATTTCTTTCATAGCAAGTAGAAAGGCAATGTGTTGGTAAATGAAATGATACGGATGTTCATATTCATTGATGCTGAATAAACAGTTGCATTTCAAGCTGTTTTATTGATCACACAGTTGACTTATTTTTCTCTTATGCTTGCTTTGAATTTTTTTTCATTGAAATGGCTATCACCATTTTTCCTAGATTTTTTTTTTTCTTTTTTTGGGGAGGGAATCAATCAAATTACAGCTTTATTTATTGTAATAAACAAATATGTTTGTATCTTGAAATTATATTTGAATTTACAGAGCTATTCATATCAATTTTGCTATTCAAAATATTCTTTGACTGGCATTTTTCCACCAGAATTGTTAACTGTTGTATAAGGCCCTTGGATGATATCTAATGATTTCAATATTGATACATTTAATTAAGGCTTTTAGGTACAGAGTATTAAAATAAACACACACAATAGAGCAGAAAGAAAAGAAGTAAAGGGAATAGAGTATAAGAAGACAAGAAAATTATGAAAAGTATTATATTTTACACATGTGCCCATATATACATGTGTACACACAAAAATAAAAAATCAACCTAACACTAATAAAAACTGCATAAATTATTTTTTTTAAATTAAATTAATATAAAAATAATGAAAATTAAAAAATTGGCAGACAATTGCTGATAACCTTCTGACAAGTGGCTTACACAAAGGTTCAGCTACAAAAATCTGGAGTCAGGGTACTGAATATAACGTCAATCAGCTAAGTGACAAATTTTATATTTGTATTATATATTGACAGTGAATGGAAATAAAATTGTGACTTTCCAACTACTGATAACAATTTTTTATTTTTATTTTTTTTTTTTTTTTTTTTTTTTTTTTTTTTTTTTTAAGACGAAAAAATTATTCTGACTTGAATCACAAAAATGGCTGGAATTTTCTTTCTCAAATTTTAGATTTTATCGATTTTTCTGAAAATGAATAGGATTTATATAAACAAAAGTAACTTAAAAACATCTTGCATCAGTTTAATTAATTTCACTTTTCATACTGTTTGGTATTGACTAAGAAATTTTGGGGAATCCATTTAAGATAAATCTGTATGAAATTTTCCACTGGTATTCTTCGTTTTTTAAAACTGAAATATACATTTGGTCACTTTGATTCCAAATTTAATGGTAGTATTCCCATATATTTTTAAGAGTTCAATCATCTGAGAGGGAGAAACAAATCCTAAAATCATATGTAGGAAGTTTGTATTTTACGTTATATTAACAGATTTGCATAATTTTATTTACATTGTTTCGTCTGTTGTCCTCAGCTTTATTGCCATATTCATTTTATTTCGTTTGTTATTCAGTCTGAACAATGTAAATAATTAAAATACCTCATCTCAGAAATATAGACAGATATTGACTACTTTTGTTGGAATCATTACATCATTGAACGTTTCAGTTTGGCTATTCACTTATAACCACAAAATTATATCCCCACCCACCTCTAGATTCTGTGCATGCTCTTGATGAACTTAGACTGGAGAAAAAAAAATGCTCCTGTAAAAGAAAATTTTTTGATTTTAAAACTGAATTTGATGTTTTAATTATTGAATTTTGTGATTTAAAGATTTGTTTGATGAGATTTGAGCATTCAACTTGTATCTTGTGCATTAAAAATGAGTCCGAAAGGTATTTTCAATGCTCTGGAATTGAAACCCTTTTCCCCGACAGAAAAAAAGGGTTATTGTATGTCTTATTAGAATGTTTAAAATAATATCACAGAACCCTTTTATTTTTCCAAAATATTTTTATAGCATTAATATTTCTTTTTCTATTGGCTGCTAAACTAAACACCTGGATTTTTTTCACTCTTTGCTTATCTGTTTTATGATTTCAAATCACATGGATGTAATTACTGGTGATTGTTTATGTTTCATGCATGTGTAGAAGAAGAGTCACAGAAAAAAAAAACACAAAAAAAAACAAAACAAGTTTTATATTATCTCCTAATATTTATGTCTTTATTATTTAAACAAATGTTTTCCTCTTTTGTGCATTCTTTATTGTATGAACTGCATTTTACTCTTTATACTTTATCTATATTTTTAACAATTGGCTAGTGCAATGTATAACATATTTTCTGTTAAAGATTTCATTTATATTTGTAGACTAAAAAAGTAATTAGCCTTGATATATTTTTTAGTTGATATTGTTGTCATGTTTTATTCTATTATACTTAGGAATCCTTATTTATTTATAGCATTTTTTTTTTTTTTACTTTTCTATTAAATGCTTAATTACTTTAGCATTCTTTGACTTTGTAGTATTTTCTTTTTATCTTTTTATTACTAATCACTGTTAATGTATAATAACTTTGATAACTTATCTATTCCAGTCATTTCTTCCTTTTCCAGCTCACAAAATTATTTCATATTCATTAGTGTGGGTTTTCTCATTTAAATATTACTTTGGGGATTTTGCTAGTTGTCTTTCAGACACCAAGAGGGTCTTTCTTTATAAGCACTGATGGGGCATTGGGATTCAGGTTTCTTCAGTAGTACCAATCTTTGTTTCGGTAAAATTATTCTTTGTTGGATTTGTAGGATAGTTTAACAGTTTTATTTAGAGATTTAGTATCAAGCCTTGCCAAAGGTGAGATGTCAAACAATTTAAAGAGAAGATAAACTTGTATATATGCATATTAAATACATACAAGCTAACATTCTTTAGTCCATATATATTTATTTGATAATCCCAAAAGATAGCAATTATCCATAAATGCTTAATTTAATTATTCACTACAAAAACTAGAAAGAATAATAGCATCTGTAGATGTGAATGAAAAGAAGTTTATTTTCTCTGGAATTCTCAAAATACCACCATTTGGTTTTGAACCGATTTGAATAACTTTGACTAAGCAAAGTAGTATACAATAAGGTCTGACTAAAATAAACCTAATGTTACAATGAAAAAGTTATTACATAACTCAATAAAGAACTAAAAATGATGGCTTATTGTTTGAATGAAGAATATTTAGTATTTGTTTCTAGTTTTTCTGAATTAAGTTTTGAGGATTTAGCCATTTGTGTAATGGAAATTCACTTTATTATGCAAATAGCCTTTGAGTTTTGTAAGGAAGAAAAATAGTTTGTGATGAAGTTTGTTGATGTTTTTCATTTTGTCTCCTACTCATATGTCTTTTTTTCATTTTGGTTGTCATTATTTTAAATTTTTTATTTCCCATTTTTCATTCATTTTTCATTCATTTTTTATTCATTTTATTTTTTCTTTTGCTTTCTTTTTTTAACTTTGTGTTCATTTATATAGCATCCAACTTTGTCATTTGGTATTTATATCTTTTTATTTATTGTATGCCTTTCAGCATTTGTGAAAGTTTGTTTGTCTGTCTTTCAATTCTTGCCTCTCGGCTACATGTCTGTCACTTTTAGGGCTACACTTTTTTATGGGTAGGTGTGACTTGGATGATTAAACATTCAAGTGTATTTTGTGGTTCTTGTAAGAATGCTTATTTAAGGTGTTGTTTGCTTATTTTCACACACAAAGTAACAATTTAGAGCCTGGACAATTTTTTTACTCTCTGATCATCCTTTCTTGTTCTTGAACAATTTACATTGTGCAAACAAACTAAAGTAAATTTTGGTTTGTTTTAGCACATCTTGGTTTTTACTACTTTTATTCTGACATTTTTGTTTTGGGAAATTACTCAAACTTGTAAAAAAAATATTACCTCAAAATTTAACCATTGTTTTCAAAAATACTATATGACTGGGTGCTGAAAAGCTTTCTACCCAACCAAAAAGAAGCTAAAAAAGAATTTATGTTTGGTTATTTGACCACATTTTGGGATGTTGGTTGGGCTGAGAACTTATCAGTACCACCTTGTAATGGCTACTTTTTAATCACAGATTTTACACAAGACTAGGAGAAATGTTTTTGTTTAAATGTCATTTTCTCAGTTATTGTTGTAATGTATCTCACCAACCCTATCTAGAGAATGAAACTTATTGGTTACCCTGATAGGCGAATCATATTTGTAAGGACTATCCAAATGGAATCTTGTTCTTGCCACTTGTTTTTTGCTTAACAGATTCCAATTTAATTTTTAGTCACTTTATCTGAGCAGTTTCTCTGACTGGTGACTGATACACATGTTGTTATTGATTATTACTCTGATTCATTCTTTATAGGTGAAAAGGAGAGCAAGGAGCAATGTCCTCTTTAATGACGAGTATCTGTCTTGTAACTCTTGACTGATATTCTCTTATGTATATACTTTTAGATTCTCTCATGGAAATGTTGTGGTAACTTTGCTAAACTTTAGAGGAGATTCTTTAAATAGTTTTGCTTTGGTTTAAATTTAATGTATTTACTTGATTACATTTTCAAAATGTACATTATAAAATTGTGATGATCTCTTGCTGATTGATGGGTCATTAAGTTTTTAAACAAACTTAAACAAACAAACTATAAAATAGTGCTCGAAATGACATCTTTAAATAAAAATGAAAGGAAGATGTATAGCGCATGGATTTTAAAAAAATGTTTTTTTATTTGTTTATTTTTCTGTATGATATATATTTATTTAAAATTTATTTGTAAAGGAAGAGTGCTCAATATAAAAATATTTCAATATGGACATAGGGATCAACACTCTATGGTAACTGTCAGATTCACAGTTGTGTCCACACTGTAATAAAAAATTGGCAATTCATTTTTAACATTTTACTGAATCTAATTACTTTGTGTGTATTAGTTAACAATTTTATGGTAACTTTTCATATTGAAATAACTGATAGTTATTTATTTTGAATTTTAAATATTGCTTGGAATTTATATTAAGTTTGGGATATAAAATTAGCATTAGCATTATGGTTCATCATTTCAATAGATTTACATTTTTTTTCAGAATGTCTTTTGTTGGATTTCCTTCAGAAATTCTCCCTAAAGGACAAATGTCATTGGTTTTTAAGAGGAAATCTTTTTTTGTATTTTTACACCTTCCTATTGGTTTTACAGTTCTTTGCTATCAGGATTTAGTGTCAGCTTCTAGAGGGTTTAATTGAAAGAAAGTTAATTTGCATTTCAAGTAACTGCATCTCCAAATGTGTGTGAAAATAATGATTCACCTTTTTCTTTATATTGTTTATACCATTATCTGGTAGCTCTCACAAAAGATCAAGTGACAGCAAGGCTTCTCAAGGCCATGGCATCTACCTAAGTATTTTCCCCCTTCATTTTCTGAATGTTGTTCTGAGTTTAAATTCTGAACCACTCTTACAAGGTCTTTTGGAATCATTCTAAACAGGGTGGAAATTGCCATTTTTAGATTCCACATTTGTCTTTACAATTTTCTAGCAACATCTAGATATTTCAATCTTCTAATTTTTCCTCTGGAATTGTGACATCCACCATCTGATCATTTCATGGTAACTGGTTCTCTGACTTGTATTGGGTGGTCTGTTTTGAATTTCCAAATCACAAAGATTTTATATATATATATATATATATAAAAATATACGGGGAAAAAACAAACAAAAATCCTTATATGCAATAATGCTGTTTTAATGTTAATACGTCGACGTTTCGGTCAATAAACCATCTTCAGGACATATTCAATATAAAATATAAAATATAAATAACATTATCAAACTTAACATGACAAAAACGATGGACACAAGAACAAGACATATCCAAACAGATAACTAAAAGTTTATGCGATCAGCGTTTCGTTTTAAACATGGTCACGTTGTCACCACGTTTGCGATGCTGTGAAAACGTATTCCTAAATTTGAATATTATGAAAGAAATTCTATTTGATCTAATATTTATATGTACACTTGTCGAGCCCACATATTTTAAGTCACAGTTTTTGTATGAGATTTGGTAGATGCAAGCATCGGATGTAATATGTTGTTTGCTGGTGCTATTAAATCCATGAAGCGCCAACCGTATCGTTGTATCCCAGTCTACCACGGCACCAACGGTGACGTCCTACTTTGATTCCCAGTCTGCCTACCCACGTTGTGATTTGATCTAGGCAGAGGAAATCAATCGGCCATCGGGGCTGTACTGCAAGCCGAGTCCAACGGGGGTGATACCACAAAAATACGCATAAAAGGCAACAAAATGAAAACTCAAAAGTTCGAAGTATCAAAGAAAAAGGTAGCAAACTTTGTCTAGTTGTTCGATACATAGGACTGCATCTATCTCCCGACCTGTTCTATGGATTGTGGCAGGTCGTTTTCCGCTAGGCAAGTTTTAACACTTCAAGTCGTCTGCTCATTAAGAAATTGGTGGGTCTTTGGATGAAAGTTGAAAGAAAAAAAAAAACTTATTTCGGTGATCTGGATCTAAGTCGCTCTTCAGAATAATTGTTCTTGGTTTGAAGAGATGGTCTGGAAAATGTGCGGGAATCTGTCAGCTATTTGCGAGGCTTGCCTTAACCGAAGACTGCTGGAACTCGACTCTCTCCAAATGCTCGTTGTGGCTTTGTTTATATGGGCGCCGACCAAAACCGGGGTGGGTTTGTCGGCGCTGGGGGTTTCCTCAATAATGCTAAATACATATCCACCTCTCTGGTTAGGAATGTCCACCTTTTTCCATTTTTGGGAACCTTTCCTCACTCCCACCTTCTCATCATACCTCAGAGGGGCGTGAACTGCCCTCCCCACATCTTCGCGGCAACCTCTCTTACTCATCCTCCAGATGGGCGGCAACAGCCTCCCTCTTGCATCACGTGATCACCACTCGACGAATGATGTCTCAGCCGGGCGTGGACGAATCTGTGGCTTGTTTCAGAAAAAAAAATATCTTGCTTAAAAAAAATTCTCTTTTTTCTTTCCTTTTTCTTTCCCTTAATGGTTTATCATTTCTCCAGCCGCGAACGGGACAATATGACAATGGCGGTCATAACTCTTGTTCCACACGTGGTTTACTTCAAGTATTTTATCGCTAATTATCAGTTTGTGTGGTCCTCCCGACATGGTCTCAAAAAAAAAAGGACATCTCCAAAGCCCCAGTCGGTCTGTCGCCTCGAAGAAAGAAAGAAAAAAAAAAACATTTATTTTCTTTCGGCACAATTCCCGATAACAAAACTTTATTATCGCAGGCCAAGGATGCTCGTGGGTGGTTTTTTTAATTTTTCATATCTGTCTAAGCCTTTTTTAGTTGTCACTTAACGAAATAACATTCTCATTTGAATTTTTCTTTCTCTCTTACTGACCAGCCGGCCTGTAGCCGATAACAAGATGTCTTCCGTACCAATAGTTTGTTTTCATATCTTTAGATAACACAGCCGATGCCAAAACATATCTGATTCTTTCCTTCCTTCGCCTTCTTTCTACTCAGAATTTCCCTGTCATTGTAATGACACTCCTTCGCCATTTGTTACTTATCAAAATATCCTTTTATCCATTGTCTCTTAGCTGTGTGTGTGTTCTTGTTTAACACTCACGATTCGGTTCTTAACCTCTCATTTTCTTCTTTTCTTTCTTTTCCTTTTCTGCCTCGTTAAATGGTGCCACAGAGTAATGGGTAGTGGCTCGGATTGAGGAATCTGAGAGCTGAGTTTGCATTCCAGTCAAATCCATTACATTCACTTATGTGCTAATACCCTTGGGAAAGGTATGAATCCTCTTTTTCTCCCTCCAGCTATGAGTAAATAGGACAGACTGGGTTCTATAGCCTTGAATGGCAGCTGGTCTACCACAGAAAGAAATGGCAGCCTACTGCGGGAAAAAATCTGCCTCGTCAGTCATGTATTGAAAGATACATGCATGGCAATCATGTATCACACATGGCACATAACTGACTGATTATCATATACGCAGTACACTAAACTGAGTAATTACTTATGCAGAATCTTAAAACCCCACCTAACTATATTGAATTAAACCTACCTTATTGTAACTGACCCAATCTGTCCTATAAAACAATTTGATTTCTGCACCTCTCACTCTCTCTCTCTGTGTGTCTGTCTGTTTTTTGAATGCATATCTCTAAGTACACTCATCTAAGATGGCTAGCTAATCTGTGTTCAAGGAAAGTGCACAGGTATATTTATGCTCCTTTTAACATCTGCAGAGCCAATCCATGTTTTATACAGCAACTATACTGAGCAAACCTTAAAGTTTCTAGGAGAGTGTATATGATCTGACATGATCAACCATTTGAACAAGGTCAGTTTGCTCAAACTTTTGGTCACAGTGACTTCATGTTAACAGTTTCCAAACTGTCATTATCCAGTTTAACTCTGAAGGCTTGGGTTGAACTACTGAATGGTTTTCAGGCACATTTCAATGGTGTCATATGCTGGGACCATCTCCCTTGGTTGATAACACCAAGAAGTTAATTTCCTGGTAAATCAACCCTAGTGAGGTTTTGAAGTTGGATCTCATGGTTGCAGTGCATATGTTCTGACCTTAGCCATGTTCCCTATAATGTGTATGTATATGACCTTTCCAAAAAAGAAGGGAAAAATGTAAAAAGATATAAATAAAAAAAAAAAGAAGAAATAATGGATGTGCTTCAGGATAGGTAAATTAAGAAGTAAATCATATAAAGTGTTTTATTTTAAATACTTTAAAAAAACTTTTTATAAATGCAAAAAAGAACAATCAAGCTTTGGGAAAGTGTCTGAAAACCATACCATGATTGTCCCAAGCCTTGTAAGTGAAATTGAGTAGATGGAACTCTTTGAGGAGCTGTCTATGCTTGTGCTAGCACAAAGTCACACACCATTGTAACTGAGAGTCTGAGTGTTCTGGCCTTGTTCAGACTGTTGGTCTCACTAGATAACGAGTGGCTAACTATTTTATTTATATGTTAGTAGTTGCATAAACCTTATTTGAAATAAACTGTGTGCTTTCATAAGTAAAAGTTGAATCGTCAGAATTTTTACTTGGTATTCAAGTATAATAGGTGCTGATTCACAATAGTCTACCGATTCAACAGAAGCTTTTATCATAGTAATTTTTTAGGATGAAAAGTAGCTGATGTTTGAATAGCATTAAGTTTCTTTAATGAATTCAATCAAGTGTTGTTGACTTATGAAATTCAATAGACTAATGGTTAATAGTGCAGAAATGGAGTTGGTGAGATTAGTTCAAATTCCAGTTGAGACTTGAGATTTAACCATTCCTGGACACATGTGCCATCCTGTTGAAAGTAAATATGAATGGTTGTGTAATCTTAGAATTATTAATTTTTCTTTTCTATAGTTACAGCCCTGTACATGTATATTTATATTTTTAATCATTGCTTATTTTGTATTATAATTTCTTTTTCTTATGGAGAAGATATTTAAATATTTCTGGAGTTTTCTATCAGCTTTCTCCTATTAATATTGAGTATGTGTGAGTCATGTAATGGATAGCAGCTCGGAATTAGAATGTGGAGAATATAGTTAGAATTTCAGTTGTGTTCATTACATTCATTTGTACATAAATACCCTTGGGAAAGGTATGAATCTATCTCTTCTCCCTCCCAGCTATGGGTTAGATAGTAGGAATTGTATCTGGAAAATCATTATCTCCAAAAAATTCCTAATGTAATATTCACTCACAAAAAAGAATAATTCTTATGATACAAAAAATGTTTTGACTTATAGAG